>CM042153.1:102151283-102216283 GCA_023376005.1 Doryteuthis pealeii
TTTTTCCGATGTTCCATTATGGATCTTCTATAAATATCTTAAGGATAAGAACCCAGGTGGCTGAGCAGCCATTGACTTGCAATATTCCACTTAGGCCCCTCTGATCAAGAACCCTACCACCTATATGATTGCCCCAACCTCTATTGCCTTATGGCAAACCCCCAATCATATGGGTACTAGAAGGCTGTGGCTGAGGGTCTACATGTCCTGGGAATGACGTTAAACTCTATCTGATGGTAATGTTCCAGTCTGGAGGTTTGGGGGATTGTGGAGCACCCCTTCATCACCATTGCTCCCTGGTCCACTCTGACACAGGTGGTAGTACCTGTTAGGGTCCCATCTATCTGTTAAATAGAAAAATATGAATTTATAAACAAAATGTATTATGCATTAAGATGAATTTATTTCACAACTTGGCATGACCCACCGAGGTTGATATGCCGTAAAACAAACCAAACCAAAACCAAACCAGAGCAGTGGTTAAATAGCTTCTACCTTTACTGCATAGATATACAAGGCATCACCTAAGGGACAGGATCACTAACACAGCAGTCCTAGAGAGAGCACAGCTTCCCAGTTTGTGTTCTTCTACTGAGAGCATCGTCTCCGATGATGGGCAAATCCCAAAGGCATCCTCTATGTGGAAACTTTCATCTGCAAGAAACAGATTGGTGCCCCCCCCCCCAGCTGCAATTTAAAAATGTCCTGCAAGTATGATCTCAGTTTTCAGCATCAACCCTGCGAGCTGGGAAAATGGCTCAGAACTGCCTTCAGTGGCGACAGGCTCTTTGCAGCAGGCTATTCATGTCTGAGTTACCCATGGCACAACACCATGAAGCAAAGAGTCTACTATTGCCCTTATGGCAAGCCCCTTTTTATCATATATTTGTGCTAGAACGCAGTAACTAAGAGTATTCATGTCCTGGTATGACATTAAATTCTAACTGATGGTGAGGTTCCAGTTTTGGAGTTCTAAGGAATGTGGAGCACCCCTCATCACCATTGCTCACAGGGTCCACTCTAAGCCAGCTGTAGTACCTGTTAGGGTCCCATCTATGGGTTAAATAGAAAATTTGTTTACAAAAAAAATTGAGTTTAAAAAAGTTCTTCTAAAACTATCGCTATGAATCTTTAAAAAATTTTGCTGCATTAAATGACCCACCATGGTTGATATGCCATAAAACAGGACAAACAAAGAGTCTAAGAAAAGCAACAGCACAGAACCCCAGCACACCATGAACATTTCAGGACCAGACTTCACATGTGACAATCTGTAGTTGAAACTGTCTTTTTCAAACATTGGCCATCACAGTCACAAAAAACTCAGGGCACAAGAAATCTGTAGTCTTCCGAGACAGTGAAACCAATGGTGATGATCCCTTAATTATGAAACAAATATAAACCATTGCTCTGAATTCTTAAATGAGCTTTATAATTTGTATTATCTGGATTATTTGGATCATTGTCCTCATCTTTATTGTTATCTGCACTATGTAGTGGATATAGGCGTTGAGTTAATATAGTTTCTAAGTGTCAGTTATGTTTAGGCTGCAGGTTCAATCCTGGTCAAGATAACATAGAATAATTGGGACCATATGACCTTAGGCACCCCTTTGCTTTGCTGATTCATAAGTACATTTTTTTTTTTTAATTTACACCATCAACATCCTGTTGTTTTTAGGTTAGGGTTAGGGTTAGTTTTATAATTTTAAAAAAACCTCTAAAAATCATCAACTGGATGTTGACGTGTAAATGAAAAAATGTACTTATGAATCAGCAAAGCAAAAGGGGTGCCTAAAGGTTCATATGGTCTGAATAGTTAACACAGATTAAACTTGTACCCATTCATGGTTAATTTAAAGAAAACAGTCACCTCCATGGAATAAATAAAGGATTAAGTTCGAAGTTCAATGAAGCTCCCAATTATGACATGAAGTTCCGGAGTCTGTCAAAGACTACCTGAAGAAGGCTAGAGGCACATCGGCCGAAACGTTTGCAGATGAACAATAAAGATGAAGACAATAGTCAGAATAATCCACATTAATACAAATATAAAACCAAATATGATCTTCACCACTGTTTCATTTCCTATGATGATCGGGGGGGGGGCAGGGGGCAGGGGGGGGGTTTGAGTTGTAAGTAGGAGATGTGAATTTTTTAAATGTGAAGCTGGAAATAGAGTTTGTAAGTAGCATTTAATACAGAACAGAAAAAGTATGAGGAAAAAAAGAAAGTTAAAATAGATGAAAGTGCTGTAAGAAGAAAAAAAAAGAAAAATAATAAGGAAAAAAAAAAGATAAATGTCATGAATTTGTAGATTTTGATTGATTGGATTGATGCAACAAGATTACAAACATCAAAGATAACTTTGATCTACAGACATTGGCTTACTGTTGCATACAGACCTTGCACACGGTGTGTCAAATATACAGTTTTCTCTGTGTGGGTGTGTGTGTGTGTGTATATATATATATATATATATATTTCACTCCTATATAGAAGGTGTATACAATATATATATATATATATACATTACATCCTATATGAAGATGTATACTATATTTATATATATATAAAGTGTATGCAATTATATATATATATATATATATATATATATATATATATAGTCATCTACAGACATTGTGGTTTTCAATATATCACGTCTCTTCAGTGTGGCTAGACATTTGCAGGCTGGGATGAAGAACCAATTGATTCATCATTAGGCTTCTTAACCACTTGACCATCACCACCTACAAACTGGGAGGGGTATTTTAACTGGTAAATACACACATTTGTATATATTTAATGGCTGCCAGAGAGTGCTCCATCCGTTTTATAGGGAGTGTTGCTTTAGTTGGTTATATTGTATACATTTTCATGTATAGGTATGAAACAGTATATATGCCCACATCCCCTAGTAGGATAGTATTTATTTCATATTATATATATATATAATTATATATATATATATAAAGTCCGGGGCGGCCTAATGTCGGTTATGAGCCATACAGCAAGGGAGTTCTATCCCCTTTTCACAAGCGCGTACCAAGGAGACTTGTCTTTGCATCTAAGGTGGAGCGCCACACCTACCATCAGGCTCCTCTTTTTACTGTATAGATCCCTGTACTACTCATATGCTGAGTTGGCGTAGGTCGATATCGAACTAGGAACCTCATTGTTTCTAGCTGAACGCTCTACCGACTGAGCTATGTGTATTGTATATATATATATATATATATATATATGTATGTATATCTGTCTATAATATATATTGTTTGGGATTTAGTGTGAGGATAATTCCATGTCAAATCATCCAGAAAAAAGTAAAATTGTCACCACCTCCTCCAGGTTGTTAAAGTTAGACGCTCCCCAAATTTGAGCTTCCAATTCCAAGAATTGCAGAGTTATGTTGATTTTTAGCTTTCCAAATTTGAGGGGTCTGGAAAAACGACATCTTTTTGTAATCCATTTTTTGTATGTAAAATGAGTTCTAGAGCTTCCCTAATCTTAAAAATTGGTTTCTAAAGCATTTTTCCCAAGGAATCCAAAATGCTATCAGAAAAGTCTGAAAGTCTTTTTTTTAATTCCTTGGGAAAAAATGCTTTTATTAACCAAGAGTCTTGTAATAATATATATATATATATATCAGGGAAAAAACAGATTTAGATTTTTTAGCATTATAGACTATTTCATGAACCTAGAGAAATTGTCTAGTAGCTCCCATCACCAGATGCCAAAAAAAATCTGATGATGGGAGCTACTAGACAATTTCTCTAGTTCCATGAAATAGTCTATAATGCTAAAAATCTAAATCTTCTGTTATTTTTTCCTGATATAATTTTGCTCTGTGAATAAGAGCAAAACATTGAGCTTTGTAAACACGACATTTTAAAAAACTACTATGGCTAAGGCAGATTTCTGCATCTGATCTTTGGATTATATATATATATATATATATATATGTGAATAAAAAGGCCTTAAATACCAGGGGTATCGTGATTATGGACCATTTCCACTCATGGGTATCTGAGACCCACCGAGCTTCGTTTTTATTTTATTCAGACTGGCAAATGGACAAATTCAGTTTACATTTATACATTTCTTCCTGCTCCCAGAGGCGATATTTGTGTATTCTTTCTTTCAAGCGTCTTTTTGATTGGTGAATCTTTTTTTTTTTTATCTCATTCCAACTTCTTCCTTTAGTAGTAGCAGTGCCTATGCCTGTCTGTTATGGTCTAGTGTTCATTTTTTTTTCAAAATTCCTTATCTATAAACTCACTGAGTTGTACTCTTTAGTATATATATATATATATATATATATATATATATATTTGTTTCAATGTCGTTTATCGCAAAAGATTTATACACACACGTGCAACCACACACACAAAACACCTAAAAATGCACAATGCCTTTTTTCAATACACATATTCACACCGTAAAAGAGAATATTTGACGTCATATTTCAAACCGTCCACTTTTTTCAGCGTCCTTTCTTCAGATTTCAAATTTTAAACAGATTGATAAACAAGGACTATTGCTTGCTTTTCTTGTTATTCTGTGATAAAAAATTTTTTTTCACCTTCCTTATACCCACAAATGCCCTGAAGATGATCTATTTAATAGATCGAAACACTGCAGCATCGGCCAATAAACTTACCACTCAACTTATTTGAACCTGTGTTTTTTCAATTTTCTTAATATACTACATATATATATATATATATATATTCTCACAATTCACAATACTTTCCCATTCTATTTTTGACCTGATAACCTGACCTATATTTTTTAATCCTGTAATTTTATAATTCTTTTCAATCCTTTTTTTTTTTTTTTTGTTCATCTTGTCTCTTGACCTTTCTAAATAATAATGATAATAATAATTGATATTATCATCACACTTGTACCTTTCTAGTGCCAGTGCCTTGTGCTTCAAAAACTTCTCCAATTAATTATCCTGCAATTAGGCATATTTTAAATTTATGCCAATTTATTTGTGGAACTCAAAACTCTTCTATTCCTTATCAAATCAGGAATTGGACCAAAATTGATTTTTTTTAAACTAAACGTAAAAAAAGAAAATTTAAAAATTAAAAAAAAAAAAAAATGACTGCTGTCACATGACTTGGATACAAACAACCTTCAATGTTTATTTTAGCAGAAAGTTAGAAATGCAGTTTTTTTATACAGTTTTTTTCTCAATAAATTATAAATAAAATGCAAATTTTCATTTATTATAATTTATATGAATTATAATATATATACAAGAGATGCGTCCTGCGTCACAGACGCAGAAAATTCGTATCCATGTGTCCCAGGATTTTTTTTCTTCCTCCACTTGTTAATTGTAAATACATTTAAATATTTTCTTGGAAATTAATTACACTGTATAGTGTACAAGATAGGGGTTGGACGGCTTTAGTTGCTTATAAATAAAATCTCTATAATTTGTTAAGACACTTTAGTTGGGATCCATCAAATTTCCCCGGTACTCATTTAAATCAAATACATGCATCCGAGGACACACTAAATTAAAAGGATCATATTACCTTTAGGCACCCCTTTTTGATCTCGATTAAGAAAGGACAGGTTTTTCATTTACACTGTCAATATCCGGTTGTTTGTTAGGGGTTAGGGTTAGGGTTAGGGGTTAGTTTTATAATTTTTTTAAAAATCTAAAAATCGTCTGTTAAAGCAATTGGATATTGACGGTGTAAATGAAAAAAATTGTCCTTTCTTAATCGAGATCAAAAAGGGGTGCCTAAAGGTCATATGGTCCAATTAAAAAGCTATCAGCATCACTGTGTATATATATTCAAAAAAAATTTGGTTAAAGATAATAGAATCCTTATTGTTATCAAGTTTTGTTTCTTTTTTTCTTTCAAGTTTTCTAACAATTCATTTGATGTTATCTTCTTGAAAGGCATTAATCAGTTGTCTGAAAGAGTATTGATAAACCAATAATGAGTTTTATTCTAAATTATGTTTTCCTAGCTCGTTAGGAATATTTTAAAAAAAATAATCTGCCACTACAAAAGCAAAACAATAGTTTAGTTCGATATCAAACAATCTTGATAATGATAGTTTAGACAAATATAATGGTTTCGAGGGGAACGAAAATACTTAGTTTACTGATTATAACTCTTTCGGACAACTGATTAATACCTTTCAAGATGATAACATCAAAAAAAAAATGTTTAAGTTAAAAGTACAAAAAACAATAAGGATTCTATTATTTTTAACCAAATTTGTTTGAATGAAAAGAAGCTGCCCAGACCGGTCCCCGCCAACTCAGCATATGAGTAGCACAGGGATCTGTGCGGTAAAGTAAGGAGCTGATGGTAGGTGTGGCGCTCCACCTCAGATGCTAAAACAATCTCCTTGGTCTAGCACTATTGAAAAGGGGATAGACTCCTTCGCTGACTGGCTGATACCAACTTTAGGCCTCCTCATCGACTTTACTTATATATATATATGTGTGTGTGTGTGTGAAAAAATTGTTAAAAATCTCTTTCCAATATTTCATACAGTCTGGTGCTGGTATAGAATGAACATCATACTTACCTTCACAGGAAGGCTGTGACTAGCAACCAGTCACCAGACAAAAAAAAAGACAGCGTAACCGAGTACACTCTGTAGCAACTGACAGAACATGCCCAAGTGTTCAGCATATATGGATAAAGATATCTGCACTAAAACCACCAGCCAATCTAAATCCTGGAAATAAACTTGACCATGCCACAAAGTAGAATAGCCCAACCTGCTATTTAAACCACTTACCAAGTCTGGATTCTCAGAAGCAGATTCAGTTTGCAACACAGTTGAATCCAGATCAATCTATACAAATCTCTACATGGTGCTGCAAACAGGATGCAAACCTGTGAGGGAATATCCGATTGGCCAGATTACAAGGTTAATGAACTGAAGAGCTACAAACTGTATTAATAATTGAATAATTTGTTGTCAAACTAAACCAGACAACACTAGATCATCTTGCTGTGTACAAAGAAGTACGTAATTTATTCAAAACTATTGTTATTTTTGTAAGCAATTTGAAAGTTTCTATTTTTAACTTTTTTTTTTTCTAAAGATTTTAACTTTTGATAATATTTTTTTTGTAAAGAAAAAAAGATTCAAAACAATATTAATCAAGTATTTTCATTTTTTATTTAAAGACAAGTAAACATTAGTTGGTTGTTTTCAAAATGAAATCTCAAAACCTCTAATCCTGTGTGTGTGTTTTTGAGTTTTAAGTAGAAAATAACACTCGAGTTAAATTCATTTTAACCTTGTGATGCAACACAAATATTTGAGTCTCATTTCTTTGTAAGGTTTTATCGTGTTTGTGAATAAAAGACAAAAAAAAAAAAGATTGGAAAATCAGTCTGATAAAGAAATATTTTTGAAAAGATTTTCGTCTCAAAGAATTAATCCTAGAAATGATTTGTTTTTTTTTTTAAATTTCATTTTCTGAAAAATTGAATTCCAAAATCATTGGTTGAATATTAAATATTCTTAGGTTAAGTGAAATAGCCATTTGAAATGATAAAAATCCTATAAGATTTTTTTTACAAGAGCCATTAGATTATATATATATATATATATAACAACAAAAAAAATATATTATAGATGCATATATATATTATATATATATATATATATATATATATATATATTATGTATATCTTGTGTATATATATGTAGAGAAAAAAAGATTTTTGTTTGCTAAAAAAGGTGATGGATGTTTTTGAATATATAGATGTATATATAGATATGTATAATATATAGAAATGTATATATAGATTATGTATATATATATATATATATATTATATATATATATATATATAATATATATATTATATAGCAAAAGTACCTAGTCCATGACCGAACTTTAAAAAAAAACTGGGAACACCAGAGAGAGAGGGAGAAAGTTTCAAAACACTCAAGTTTAGGAATACATTTTAAAAAATGATATTTTGAATGTAAACAAAAAGAAAAATAAACAAACATTTTACTATACGAATTATTGGCAATTTTTAGAATTTGAATAATCATTTTCCTCACTTTTTTAAAAAAGTTGATAAATCATATTCTCTCTCTTACTCTCGTTTTCTCTTTCTGACTCCCTCTCTGGTGTTCCTAATTTTATTTATAGTCCAGTCATGGACAGGGTACTTTTGCTAGTATATATATATATATATATATATAGTACATTTTGGGTCCTTCTCATTTTAAGTTCTAAGTCAGATTAAAATGGTTTACCTTAAAAACAAAAGTCATCATCAGATGATAACCTCGAATTCAAACATGGTTTCGGAGCTAAAAATATCATTACAACTAGTTCAAGGTGCTCCTAGCACTATAGATGCTACCAGACTTATTGACAGAAATGTGATTAGATATAGAAAATATGAAATGGAAGAAAAATTGCATATTCTAAAATAGAAATTTCAAAATATGTCATAAAGAATACTATTACTTACCTAACCATTTTCATCTGATTTGAGATTTGAAATGAGAAGGTCCAAAAATGTTGTAATTAGGTAAGTAATAGCGATGAGGATAACAGTTTGAAATATCAGAATAATTAATATCAAACTTCATCTCATAAATACAGACAAAAATTGTATTTTTATTGATTTTTTTTTTTTTTTTTTTTTTTTTTTAACTGAATGTTGACAGTTGGTCAATCAAGCATGACTTAAATAGAAATCTGATTTTGTTGAGCTGACATAAATTGGTCTGGAATTGGTTATTCTAAAAGATCTAAATCCGTTTTATATTAATAGCATTGGATTTTTGTTACAATGGAATAATTTTTTATTTCAAGGAATTCTTTTTTATCTCGATTCTTTGAGATTTTTTTGGTAACCCCTTATGAAAGTTATCCAAAAAAAGGTAAACCATTTAGTTCAAAAAGGTAACCATGTGAGTTTAGATATTTACCCAAAATGATATACGTAATTCTAATAGCGTAATGTGGGTTATAAATCTGTCTGAATATGTCAACAATGTTCTCTTTCGATAAAAAAAGTATCAACGGCACAAAGCAATTTGGTGGGCTTTCTTCAGGCCGTATCGGGGAGGAAAGAAAAGAAGAGAGAGAGGAAATTACTGTGATCCACAACTGGGACCAGAGGTCCGGTCCGTAACCCTACACGTCTGAAAGCAAAAAAGAGACCGGTATTTTCTTCGTCATTTCACGTCACCACGCTGACTTCCAGTTCCGGTCAACACCAAACTTCCGGTTGGCATTCAATTCTCCATTCGGGGGGTCACGCCCCGGTCAAACTCACGGCAACCATTTTGTGCTCATCACTATTTTTTTAAAAACCTTTACTATCTCTTATTTCTTCTTCCTTTCTTTTCTAATAGTAGTTCTCGCAAAACTCAGGATATTCCCCATCTTGCTACATGAGTACCCAGTACTATTAGTATTTTTGTAATTTAACCATTATAGTTCTTTCAGACAATAATAAAATGAATAAAATTATTCTAATTATTATTGTAATAACTCCATTGCAATCAATTAGATTTCCATATGCCACAGTTGAATGAACTGTCTATTATTATTAAATTCTAAGATAACTTGATTAGTTAAGTTAAAAGTTAAAGTTAATAGAAAAAAAATCACATTCACATGATGACATGCATTTTAAAAAATTGAAATAATTTATTATAAATCATTTTTTCTCTTCTTTCATTTTGTGGCATGATCTATGTGGTAGCATATAGATAAAATCTCTATTATTCTGTAGAAGAATTCTAAGAGGCCATTTTTTTACATATCACGAAGTGGAAAATCACTGGACAGTTGAAATCTTGCACGTCACATAATTTTGACTTAGGGCAGTTGACAGTCAAACCCCAGATGGAACAGATATGTTCCATCCCAGGTGTCAGCTCCACGCGATGAGTTAGGAAGTGACAAATAAAACTTTAAAAAGCCACAAGTTTTGTTGATCAGTTGTTGCATGACTTAAACGCATGCCCTTAGTAAGAAGACCGTCCAAGCAAGAAAATGAAGAACCTACAAGAGAAACTAGACTAGACGATTATGTCCGAGATAGAGAAGAAGCAGGAAATGACAAAATGGCCAAAGTAGAAAGTAACAACCAAGTAAGTTATATCTATCTGTTAATATCTCTCTGAGGCCTCTGTTACTTTCTCTCTCTCTGTTACACATAAGAACTCATTGTTTATATACCCACAACATAGGTATATAACAATTCTCCTTTTTTATCAAATACTATTTCCACAACCCAGTGGACCTAGGAGTAATTGTGATGAAGCTGCTAGTGATACTACTAATTTACATCCAAAGTGATGTTTTGGTAGTGTGACAAATTAGGATCCCTGTAAGTTTGGATATATCACAGTAGGATAATTTGATTATTATAACATTTTATATGTATGCCTAAGAGCTATTGCAAAATAGTTCAATATTTAAAAAGTATGATAATCTTGATTTAAATCTCTCATTCTTTTTTTCCTTTTTTCCTTCATGTTCAATTGAAACAGATTTATTATATTTTTTCTTTGTAGCATGTCCTTTTCTTCCATTTCTTTCTTTATGATTAAAACAGAATTGTCCATTATTTAGCTGAGGTGACAACACTCATTAGAAATAAGAATTTTGCAGATAAGCAACACCAGATAACCATAATTCACATTTTTGCATTTCATCTTGGATGATCTCATTTTTAACCAGAGGGTGTTGCAAGATGATAACAATCGTACAATTAAGGAACACTAGTATCAATATATAGATAATAATAATAATAATTTGGGAATTATGCAAAAAAAAACTATATTTTGACCATACAACAAAATGGTATATGCATAAACCAGAATTTGTTCTTGAGAATGAAACACATAAACACTGGGACTTTGAGATCAAGCTGGATCACCTTATCCCAACCAGAAGACCAGACCTAATATTGATCAACAAAAAAAAAAGAGAACTTGTCAACTGGTAGATTTTGCAGTTCCAGCAGATCACAGGGTGAAGATAAAGGAAAACGAAAAGATAGACAAATACTTGGACCTTGCCAGAAAATTCTATGGAATATGAGGATGAAACCGATACCACTTGTAGTTGGTGCACTAGGAACAGTCCCAAAAAGCTTGGGAAAAAAACTGGAGGATCTGGAAATCAGAGGAAGAATTGAGACCATCCAGATAACAGCATTGCTGAAATCAGTTAGAATACTCAGAAGAGTCCTGGAGACTTGAGGAGACTTGTTGTCACTCAGACTCCAGTGAAAGACCTGTGAAAAAACCTGTGAAAAGCTCACATAATGATATTAATATTAATAATAATAAGAAGAAGATGAATTAGAGTTAATTAAACATCTTATGATTGTTTGAAATTTACCAGATTAAGTTTTCCTGGATTAATAACTGATATTTTTTTAAAAAGATTTTTCATTTCCGACTTTGGATTCTTTGTTTTCACTTGAATGATCTTGAAATTCAGAAACAAAATGGCCACAGCAGCTGAAATTGAAATAATCGATGATTTTTGCCAATTTTTTTTTTTTTTTTTAAATTTTTTTAAATGAAAACAAAGCAGAAAATTTCTTTTTCTGCTTTCTGATCAATGAAAAGCTGGCATCTTTTTCGTTTCAACCTGTTTTAATATTAGATTTCAATGACAAAAAGCTTCTTTAGTCAATGGATTATTATGAGGGTGAGTCAAAAAGTAATGCCATTTTGTTTAGGACAGGTATAATTACCCACACAGGAACATGTATCATACATCAAAATGAAGCTGGTACTCTATGGATCATATTCCTACTTCTCCACCTAGTCACCGTTTCTCTCAATAGCAATGTTCCACCTTCGAATGAGAGCATATATCCCTGTCCTGTAAAATTCTGTTGACTGTTCTTTGTGCCACTTCTTCACTACAGATTTCACTTCCTTGTCACTGGAATAATGTTTGCCTCACTTCGGCCCCATGAAAGTGGGTTTGAGAGGCAAATCTTATTGATAGTTTACAAGTGTAACAATTTAAGCTGAATCTGTTTACTTATTGTTAAGGTCTCAGAGCAAAAATATATTATGAAAAAATAATGAAGAAGATTTAGATTCAAAGCATAATAGACTATTTCAGGAGACCTAGAGTTGTTACTTCTCAAGACTCCATATCTGAGAAGTAACCATTCCTTTAGGTCTCCTGAAATAGTTTATTATGTTTCCATTCTAAATTTTCTTCATTCATTTTTCCTTATATATATATATATATATATATATATATATATATATCCCATAGGTAATGCAAATATGAGCATCGGGAGGCTGAGTGCGCTGGGCATTAGAAGTGTCCTTTCTACTTTACCTTGCCATTTTCAGAAGATCAATACTGCTGGACGAAAAATTTTGTACGCCTTTTTGACATGATGATCTTTATTGGTCCAATTTTCTCAAAGTTGCTTTGCTGTATATTGACTGCTTAAAGGTTGGGTTTCAGTTTGTCCTTGTATCTAAGCCATGGCTGCCCAACATTCCTTTTCTCTTGCTCGGACTGTCCATACATGAGGATTTTCAGTATCCTATTGTCTGTCATTCTTAAAGTGTAACCAGTCCAGTGCAATTGGGACTGTATCAGGAAGGCCTCAATTCCACTAATTTTGCATGTATGTACATATATATATTCCACTAAGTTTACATATACATATATACATACATACATATATATATATATATTGTAATGATATGTAATAAATTATTGTAATGAAGCAAATTTAAAGTTTTTTCCTTCATTTATTGTGTATATATATATATATATATAATAAATGAAGGAAAAAAACCTTTAAATTTGCATCATTACAATAATTTATTTCAACCATGGATTTTGCTTTTACCTGAAGATGCTGCAGTAATGCAGTTGAAATGAATTATTGTAATGAAGTAAATTTAAAGTTTTTTCCTTCATTTATTGAATATTTTGCTCTGTCCGTCCACTCACTAGGCACATTGAGCTCTCATTACGGTTTATCTGCATCATTTTGGTTAAACCACTCATGGAAAGATCCAAACTACCAGGAAAAAAAAAATATATATACAAATTGCTATGCACATATATTACATATATATACATACATATATACATATTATACATACAAATGGTTACAAACATGTTATACTTATATATATATATATATGTAAATGAAAAATAAATGTCAACAATTTGATTATTTTATGCCGAAGGTGTTTTTGTTTAAGATAACTCATTTTCCCATATATGGGATCTTAACAGTTACAACCACTCTGTGAGTAATGGCAATGAAGTGGTACTCCAAACTACTCAAATCTTTAGTATTGGAACCTCACTAGTAGATGAATTTTAATGTCATACTCGGGACATTAAGGACCCAAATTTAAAACTATTTGATCCATAGATGGGACCTTAACAGGTCGTGAGAGTAAATCCTTATTGACGAAGGCCGCTATTTCTTTGTATACTAAAAAATTCTGTTGTTTTTTCTATTATTGTTATTTTATTTTTTATTTTTTATTTAAAATAATAATAGATAGAATACATGTATGCATGGATAAACTCCTGGCCGAAACACGTGTCAGTAAAATAAATTAGAATAAATCCTATTTTATCCATTCAACATTTTCTTTCCTTTATTTTCATTTCAATATACCATCGGATTCACTTCCATTTTCAACTTGTATATATATATATATATATATATTATATATATATATATATAAATCTAATGAGTCAGATAAAGCTACTAAAAGTTTCGCTTAATGCTCTTCAGGGTTAAGATCTGACAGTCAGATCTTAGCCCTGAAGAGCATTAAGCAAAACTTTTAGTAGGTTTATCTGACTCATTAGATTTATCTTTATTATTTGCTCTACTTAGGTATTGAGCACTTTTTACTTATTAGCTTTAGTCTCCTGGCAGTTTTGTATGAATATATATATCTTATATATATATATATATATATATATATATATATATACATATAAATTGTTTTGTTTTTTTGGCCAAATATTGTACCAATTGATTATTTTTGGTTGGTACGATTATCTTGGTCTTTTTGCAAAAAATTTTTTTCTCCCCGGGTAATGTTTGGTAGTATATTTTTACAATCAAACTATTTGCTGGGTTTTTTCTCACCGCAAGGATTTACCAACAAGTTTAGTATATTAAATTATATATATATATATATATATATATATATATATATATATGAAGTAAATACACAAGCGATGTGTTTTGATATGGCTTTTTTTAGCCGACAATTTTTTGGAGAATATGTGCTTAATTGAAGTCGTACCTAATTTTGAAAGTTAATTAATTGATAATTAATTAATTAGGCGGGCATACCTATTTAAATGTAAGGCTAAACAAATCGAGAAAATTCAATCTCTGTATGTACATTTCGGCCTATTAGGCCTCATCAGCAGAGCTATAGACAGGAAGACCGCCTTGTGCAGTCTATAGCTATATATATATGGGGGGGGGGATGTTGCGAAGTCTAGTGTCCAGCTGTTTATTGCCAATTTTGATTTTACCTAATGAAAAGTGGGAGGAGAATGAAATTAAAGTCCCCATCATTTATTGTTATTTTCTGCCTTTTGTTGTGAATACTTCATTCACCATCGGAAATATTAAGAGTGGTTTTCATCTTGAGGACAAAAGGAAGACAAGCTGAATAAGCAAACACATTTCGTTGTTGTTGTTTTCATCCTCATCATCATCATCATTGACAAAAATTTTGAATTGTTTCCTTCGAGGCCGAAGCAATTGCAACAAAGACTAGAATTGAAAACAGCTGAAATTTCATGGCCATTTGTTTTGCTTTAATCTAAAATCCTAGAAACTTTTCTTTTTGCAGCCAACTGATGTTTTAAGCTGAATGGAGAAATGGGTGGAGGGGTTGGGGGAGGGAGGAGTAGATACTGGCGTGTGGGGTGGGGGGCGGATAGTGAGGGGCGCAACACTTATAGGCATTATACTAGGCATGTCAAAAACATGTGCAGATTGTGTAAAATTATTTCATTCAGATATCCATTTCTATCAATGCATGCATCGTCAATTTAATACCATAAATATCTAGAATGAATTAAAAATAAATCTGGGCAGATTCTCTACCATACTGACCTCTCATGAATGTGTGTATTTCATATTGAAATATACTTAGATAGAATGATAGACAAATATATTGATATGAATGGATGGATACAAATAATGGAGAATAGACAGACAAAGAAGATTTGAACAGAATGAATTATACAACTAGATATGATCAAATCAAGATTAAATATTACCATACAATGACCTACAAGCATTTTTTTCTTGTGTATTTATTAATTTTTAATTTCTGATTAGCATTAAACTGAATAAGTAGCCTATTGGTTTGGTTTGGTTGTTTTATGGCATATCAACCCTTTTGGAGTCATTTAATGCTGAAATGAGTTATTCTGATAAAAGTTTCTATTTTTCAAGTTCTTAATGTCTTCAAATTGGTATTTTATGAGACTTGATAATTTGTATTATTTAGATTAAAATTGGGTGAAATAAAATGGGACAAATAAGAAATCTGCGATTAAGCGACACCAAATAATCTGGATTTACATTTTTGCATTGCATCTTGAACACTTTGGACGGTCCCATTTTTAACTAGAGGATGATGTTTCAGGATGAACATTTAGGAACACCAGTATTAATAAATAAATATTGTATATATTATATATCTATGTATTTACATAATATATTATATATTTTATTATATATTATTATCTATACTAGCAAATATATGCACCCTCCTGGTGCAAGTATTTAAGTTTAAATGTAATAAAATATTAGATTAAATCAGAAAAGCTAATGAAACTAATTAAGAATTCAAATAAAAAGATTTGAAACGGAGGGGGTATAATCGGAAAATAGAACAACTGAAACTTACTCTTTCATCACTTCCGTTTTTCAATGCTAAATTTTCCTAAAATAACTATTTAGTTAAAATAGGAAGTAAAGAATAAAATTACAGTTATTTCTTCTTGTTAATGAATTTCTTTTTAGGATTTATTGAAGAGATTTTTACTCATATTCATTAAGATAAAACCAAACAATTAGAAATCAATAATACCAAGCACATTTTTATTAAAATCAGTTTTTTTAATATCAATATGCAAATTAGCTTTACGTTTACACTGAAAACTGGTATTTTGTTGTATATATAAATACAATTGCATGTTATTAGTATTTAGGTAAGGCCAACAGTATTAATAATGTCAAACAGTTTTATTATTAATTGAGGTTTAAATAGAAATAGAATCATGGAGAATGTGATGTAAATAACTAAGGGAATTGTGACTTGAGTAGTAATATAATTTCGGTTACAGACAGAAAAACACACAATCTCCATTATAATAAGATTTATGGATTTATGGTGCAATAGATATAAGGTTTCAAGTTAATACAGTTCTAAGTGACAATAATCTCTAGGTTGAGGGTTCACTCCTGACTATGGGCAAAAATAACATAACACTTGTGCTCAGTCATGGTTAACAGAATGAGAACAATCTACTCTAATGGATTAAATAAAGGGTTCAATTTAAAATTCTGTAAAGGCTTCCAATTATAACATGAAGGCTCCTGAGTTTGACAAGAAATACTTGAAGAAGGCCAGAGAGCACATTGGCCAAAAAGTTGTGTATAATAAAGATAAGGTCAACAGTCCAAAAAATCGAAATAATACAAAGAATTAAAAAATTAGACAAAATGAAAAAATAATTAACAATTTGGATTATTGTCCTCATCTTTATTGTTATCTACTCAGTTGGACACATGGCGCAACAGATATAAGGGTTGAGTTAATATAGTTCCTAAGTGATAATCATCTCTAGGTTGCTGGTTCAATCCTGGCCAAGGGCAATAACAACATAGAATACTTAACATTGCTTAACCCTTTTACCCAATCATGGTTAACGGAATGAGAACAATCTACTCCAATGGATTAAATAAAGGGTTCACTTCAAAGTTCCGTAAAGGCTCCCAATTCTGACATGAAGGTTCCCGAGTTCTGTGAAGACTCCCAATTTCAACAAGAAACACCTGAAGAAGTCCTGAGGGCACATTGGGCAAAATGTTGTGTATATAACAAGAGGAGGACAACAGTCTGAAAAATCTGAATAAAACAAATTTTTTATGTAGTTGTTTCTTAAGATCATTTTACTCATGATGTATTTGATATGTTCCGGCTGCTTCCCTGCAACCGACTCCATCAAATACGTTTTATTCATGTAAAGTCGGTACAGGGATACAGCTGAATACACATCTGGGCACAAGGCCCGAAGAATCATTTTACTCTTGAAGTGGATTCAAGCTTTACTTTATGGTCAATTGGTTTGTGTCATATTAAACTGAACTTATGTTAAGTAGCGGGATCTATTTGGAGGATGTGTATGTAAAGTTATTATGTAAAGTGTGATATCATGCTATATATATATATATATATATATATATATATACTCTCCCTCCAGCTATGGGTAAATAGTAGGGCAGACTGGGCTCTTTAACCATGGTTAGGCAACCAGTTTAGGAGAAGGAAAACTCTGAATTCAAACCTGTTGAACTCCGCTTAAGAAATTGACCTTGTGTCACATCTTCCTCGTTCAGAGGGGTTGGTACATATATATATATATATATAATTAAAATCGAATGGTTTAAAAACTACTGACTTAAGTTTCTCGCAGTAGTGCGAATCTTCAGGGTATCTTAAGATTCACACTACTGCTAGAAACTTAAGTCGGTAGTTTTTAAACCATTCAATTTTAATTGTCTATTTAGCTCTTTATATTGAGCACTTTTTAATCGGTTTCAGGAAATAATCCAGAAGTAAATAAGATTGTATACTTATTTGCTTGGTGGATTTAATGGTAACTGCAATATATATATATATATATATATATATATATATATGAGAGGGTTATAAAAAATAAATGTACTTGTTTTTTGTTGTTTTTTTAACATGAAAGAATAGTGACGCTAAGAATTGAAATGGGCTATTATTCAAGAAATATAGCTGACTTACCCATTCTGTTGTGCAATTAATATTTGTTTAAATGTTGTATACCCTTTCTTTTCTTCCTTAGTTCTATTATTCTTCTGCTCACCTTTGGTATCTTACGTTCTTCTCCTAGCGTCTGGACCTAGTCTTGGGGACTTCGTGTCTGGTCTTCTATTTCTCTGTTCTTGGTGGTTGGTCGCACTTAATTCATTTCTTCTTCTAGATCAGTCTTGTTGCCATGGCATTCATCAACCACAAAACCATATTATTTATGTAAACTTTTATTTCTTAACTAAACATAGCACGCGTGTGCAGTGAGTCTCAGCTAAAGCAGTAACATCTTATCTGCCTGACGTTCGAGCTGAAACTGAGAGCCAACCAGGTCCCACGTGACGTCATATTTTGCGGGCTTTCTGTAATATTCCATGGAAAGTCCCTTTGAAATACAGGGGGTTGACAATAATCTATGCATAGATTATGTAACATAAAGAGATTTATATAGTGTAGGAATCACTGTCTATGGGCTATGAGGAATTAAACATAGGTGCACAGATATAAAATGACAAAGGGAAAACACACATACCTTTAACCTATTTTATTAGCATGTAAACACAACAGATAACAATATAACAAGTACTTAGAGACAGTACTTACAGTTCTTTAATCTCCCTCGTTGATGGGGGGGGTACTCAGGTTGAGTCTTTGGTTGTTACTCCCTCACTGAGGGGGTTACTTTCAGTCACAGGGGACTGAGACAAGAGCTTGCTTCTATGATGCTCACTGGTTGGTACCGAACTGGTAAAGAGGGTCCTTTCCTCAACCTGACAAGGGACATTGCTTTCCCTATTTCCTGTCCCCAGGGCACAATAGAGTTCTCTAGCCCCTACAATAGTAACTGTCAGTGGTTAGCTTCCAGTTTAGAAAGTATGGTAGCTAATTTTGACTTTATGTAAACTAATTTTTTGAAGTTAATGGATCTTGATTGAAAAGGGATTAATATATATATACATATATATGAATAGTTTTTTGGTACACGAGAATTTGTATAACACTAAAAGTGGAGGATTCATATGTAATTTGGGAGAATATTTTATTAATGAACAAAATATAAAATAAATGGGGGGGGTACACGAAGGCCTTTTCAACCGATACACCGGTGATGAATAAAAGTCAGATTGTACAAGAATTTTGTAAGAAACGAATGGGAGTGAGCCAGAGGGGGACAAATATTTTTTTTTTATTTGTCCCCCTCTGGCTCACCTCCATTCGTTTCTTACAAAATTCTTGTACAATCTGACTTTTATTCATCACCGGTGTATCACTTGAAAAGTACCGGTTGAAAAGGCCTTCGTGTACCCCCCCCCCATTTATTTTATATTTTGTTCATTAATAAAATATTCTCCCAAATTACATATGATTCCTCCACTTTTAGTGTTATACGAATATGTATATATATATATATATATATATATATATATATATGAGGAGCATTAGCCTAACACATAGTTATTAGCTCAATTTTGATCTAAAATTACACTGTATAAGGTTTATTATTAATATTCACTACTGAATTAAAAGTCAATACATTTAATTCAGTGGTGAATATTAATAATATTATACATTGAAATTTTAGATCAAAATTCAGTTAATTTAAAGTGTTGGGTTAAAAGGAAATTATTCTGCAAACTAATTATTTCTTGTGTAAAATAAAATCTTTTTTTATCTTTTGGTTGTGTTATATCCCAAGATGTTAGCAATAGCAAAATATAACTAAACAGTTAGATATCTTTTTAAAATACAACAATATTTTTTATTTTTTTATTTTCTCACAGACCAGGAATACTGCAGGGATTGGATAAACAATTAAATATATATTAATGTACAATAAACACGATTTCTTAGATTTCTGACATAAAATAACCCTAAACGGGTTGGTATGCCGGTAAAATCAATCAGTATAATTAACTGTCAACAAGTTGTGTATTCATCAAGCAACCATGTTCTTGTCTGATACTACATTTTTTCAGTGCATAATATCTTATTATAATGGAGTTTCAGTGTGTGTCTGTAACCAAAACTATGTCACTTCTGATGTCATAATACCCCTAGGAATGGTGTCAGTTTATCAAGGAATATTTAATTTATAGTCAAAAGCATTAATAGATACAATAAATCTTATCTGAGTTAGATTTGCCTCAAAACAGCCCATGTTATTAGTGCATTTAAAATCCTCCAATGTGTCTTATAGAATACTAAGTCCAATTACCGTTGAATTGGCAAGACGAGACAGCAAACAGTCGTAACTGAATACGATTCTGAGATGCCTCAGAGGGCCCTACAAACCAAGCAGCCAAATGCATGGGTGGACTGTTCTGAATTCCCATAAATACCAGTTGTCTTGGCCAATCACATTGCTCAAACCAATTGTTGACTGTCTAACTGACTTACTTCAATAGATACAATAAATCTTATCTGAGTTAGATTTGCCTCAAAACAGCCCATGTTATTAGTGCATTTAAAATCCTCCAATGTGTCTTATATATCACTAAGAAATAAAGGTTTACATAATATATGGTGGGGTTAATTTGCATACTGGTTTTAATAAACTCGGGTTTAATAAATAATTTGATGTTATTGATCTCTAATGTTATTGTTTTATTCTCCAACATATTAAAATCAATCCTATGAATGATTTTATATAAAATAGAAACCAATTGAAATATAATTAAAATAAGTGTAATCTTTTTATAGGTGTTCTTATTTAATTTTGTTAATCTTTCTAATTTAATATATTTCATTATATTAAAACTTAGACACTTACATGTGGAGGGTGCATATTCTTGCTCGTTTGTATAAAGTAGAATTTCAGATGACATTGATGAAGAAATATTTGAAGTCATATGATGTTTACTGTCATTTTTTGCTAATGAAAACATAAGATTTATCTTTTATAGAAATACATTGTTAGGTTTTCCCTTCCCATGAGACCACAGTCTTCATCCCAGGAACAAAAAAAAAAAAACTAAAACTAAAATGAAAATGTTAACATGAGTCTCTATTTTGCACATAAGCAAATACAATTGAAAGTAAAGTCAATTTTCTGAGTTAAAAACTGCACTTGTATTATTATTATTATTATTATTACATATATATATATTTTTTTTTTTTTAGATTGATTGATTTTCTGGCATATTGTTTCTATTTGATATGTAAGATATCTTCAATTCAAAGGAACAATAGATTGCTAAGATTTTTTTGTGTTTTTCTTTTTTCATTGCTTTTAAGGAAAGCAAATTGTATCTGCTTAACAGAATCAGCTCATATATTTTGTCTGCATTATTTTATTATTTTTTTTAAGTTGAGTTCTGGCCTCATTGGATATTTTGCTGTGTTTATGTCTATCTCATGACATTTTCTTTTTTTTTTTTTTTTTTTTCAAGTCTGTCTTCTATAAATCTACAATAAATGAACTTTTTTTTAAAGGGTTTTTTTTCTTTTCATCTTTTCATCTTTTCTTTTCTCTTAATTCACTTTCTTTATCTTTCCATTTTTTTCTCATTTGGTAATTTTCGGATACTGTCATCCCAGCCTCCTTTTTTTTAGATTTCTACATTGATTTGTAGAGACTGCAAGGAATACAGTAAGCATATTCTAAGACAGATTTTGGGGACCATATGACCTTTGGGCACCCCTTTTTCATCCTGATTCAGAAAGGACATGTTTTTCATTTACACCTTCAATATCCGGTTATCTTTAGAGTTTTTTTTTTAATTGTAAAACTAACCCCTAACCCTAACCCCCAACAAACAACCGGATATTGACGGTGTAAATGAAAAACATGCACTTCTGAATCGAGATCAAAAAGGGGTGCCTAAAGGTCATATAGTATGATTTTTGTACAAAAATCAAATCACTATAATCTCTAAGCTTTGTATCAAAATAAATTTAAGACTATAGTCACCTGTTCTATTTCCACTTTATATATATATATATATATATATATATATATATGGGGAGAAATATGAGGAGGTTAATCCGACAATATGTGGAGAAAAGTAGACAAACACGGGATGTTTTCCATAACATCTCGTGTTTATCTACTTTTCTCCACACATTTATATATATATATATATATATATATATATACATACATGCACACGGCAACCCCTCTGCATGAACAAGATGCGACACAAGGTCAATTTCTTAGGCGGAGTTTAAGAGGTTTGTATTTTCAGAGTTTTCCTTTTCCTAGACTGGTTACCTAGCCATGGTTAAAGAGTCCAGTCTGCCCTGCTATTTACTCATAGCTGGAGGGAGAACTGGATTCATACTTTTCCCAAGTGTAATAGCACCATGGGAAAATGCAAACAACTTCATTCAGGAACTGAACTCAGGTCGACGAGTCCATTTCCTATAATTCTAACCATTAGCACACGCACTTGCATATATATATATATATATATATATATATATATATATATATGAAATTTGATAATTTGCTTTTGAAGTATTGTTATGTAAAGTATATTATTATTTATATTTTTTGAAGGCAATTACAATGCGTATATCATATAAAATTTGATAATTATTGAAAATAATCATAACAAGCAAACCTGGCGAATAAAGTGTGCCATGGGAACACTGTACAGTTGTTTCAACTTTATTATTATGAGACTTGATAAAGTTGAAACAACTGTACAGTGTTCCCATGGCACACTTTATTCGCCAGGTTTGCTTGTTATGATTATTTTCAATAATTATTGAATTTTATACGATATACGCATTGTAATTGCCTTCAAAAAATATAAATAATAATATGCTTTACATAACAATGCTTCAAAAGCAAATTATCAAATTCCATATATATATATATTTATAAAGGAAAAGTTGACTTACCGGTGAATATGGTCACGATGGTTAGTAAGTGTGGAATTCAGGGGGGTAAGTCAGCAATATAACAAATACAAAGTGCTCAATACTAAGTAGAGCAAATTTATTATAAAATGGGTACAAGTGATAACCTACTCGAGTTTCACCATAAGGATCTTCAGGGTTAAATCCACTGAATTAATCGAGACACTGATTAATAGCAGTCGATTTCACGTGTGTGGTCATTGCATTATGGTGAAACTCGAGTAGGTTATCTCTTGTACCCATTTTATAATATTATATATATATATATATAATAGCAGATTAGGAAAAATCAAAAAGAATGTGAGGAAAAGTAATGGAAAAAGTGAAAAACAAACATGAACAACTACATTCAATTAATATTTTGTCCCTGTTGGTCTTAGAGATTTTATCAGAATGAAGTTTATTCTTTTAAAAACAGAATGAGATATAGACAATGAAAAGATAAAAGGGGGAAGTGAGGGAAGGTGTGTGAGAAAGAGAAGGTAAAAAAGGGGTTGCCAAATATCTAGGTAGTGCAACACGTTCAGGTGGTGGGGATAGAAGGATCAAAGGATTTAGGGTAAGTGAACCAGTAAGTGATTAGTGAAACTGTTAGTTGTGTGACTATATATATATATATATATATATATATATATATATATATATATATACATACATACATATATATATAGCGTGTGGTGTAATGGTTAAAGTCATGGGAAATGGACTCGTCGCCCCAAGTTCAAATCCTGAATGTGGTAATTGCATTTCACTTAGCACTAATACCCTTGGGAACCCTACTCTTCCTCCAGCTATGGATAAATAGTAGGGCAGACTGGGCTCTTTAACCTTGGTTAGGCAACTGGTCTACGAGAAGGAAAACTCTGAATTCAAACCTGTTGAACTCCACTTAAGAAATTGACTTTGTGTCACATCCTGCTCAGGGGTCGGTAAATATATATATATTATTGGCACCTTTCTGTCCACTAAGGACGATGGCGTAGTGTCCAAAAAAATAATTATCTACATCTGCGCAAGTGGCTAAGCAGGCCAATTCCTGGGTGACCGTCTTTGGTGCACTGACTGCGAACTGTGATGTTTGCTGGGGTTGCTGTTTTCTCTCTTTTTTTCTGGCTCTCTTTGCTGTGGTGGTTATTCAAATCTGCTTATTCCTTTTTGTGCCTTTTTTTATCATTGAGGCACCAGATTTTCTGCATCTACCTCCCATGTGTTTGTGTCAATATGGCATATCCTCATGTCTCTCCCACTGACATCTTTAAAGTGTAGTCATGGTCTACCTACCAATCAGGAGCCTTTTACTAATTCGCCATGCAAAAGGTCTTTCGGCATGCAGCCATTTTCCATCCTCCTGACATGACCAAACCAGCGAATTGAAAACATGCTGTTAATGTTGGTGCAATCCAGCACGTCTGTGTTGGGCACTTTATCCTGCCAGCGGATGTGCAAGATGTGCCGTAGACACCTGGGGTGGAAATTGTTTATTTTCCTTTCATGGCTTGAATATATTGTCCACGCTTCGCTTGTGTAGAGGTGTGTATGGATAATTTAGATATATATGTAAATAAGAAGATAATAAAAGTATTCCAAAGGATGAATTCATTTGTAGATGAGGAATTGGGAATAACTTATTTTTTTCTTATTCATATTTCTATATACTGTCATCTTTATTTCTATATTTTTCCACCCATTCATATATATATATATATGGCAGCTTAATTATGGAATCATCCATGGATTTTGGGCAAAATAATAATAATCGATATTTGTGTATACTGCATACACACATAATGAATAAAAACTATAGAGAAATATATTAAAAAATATAATTCATATGATAATTACTAAAGATTCCACTATTGGTTTTAATAGAAACTCATTGTTTTGCTTCTGGCCACATGATTATCATAAATTGAAAATTATTTTTAAAAAAAGAATATTTGGAAATTACACTAATTAATTTTCAGCTTTATTCATTGTTGATAAATTTGAAAATTTATTTCATAGCCTTAAACCTGAAAAGGAAAAATTATATTTCTGCTTTTAACTAAAATTACCTCTTAAGCATATATATATATATATATAGTTGTAGAAGAGTTTTTCTCTCTACCACGGTTTCGGTGTTCAATGTACACCTTCCTCAGGAGAACTAAAGAAATTTAGGTAGCTAATATTATATATACTCACCTGGTTTAAAATCATTTTTTATCTATGTCTCCTAAAATAAAATTTTGTCTCTAAAACTAAAGCCTTTTCCTTTGAAACTAATATATATATATATATATATATATGTATATATATGTAAAATGAAAATGGAAGTGAATCCGACAGTATGTTGAAAAGAGAAATAAAGGAAAGAAAGTATTAAATGGATAAAATAGGATATTTTAATTAATTTAATTCCTGACCGAAACACGTGTAAGTTAGATTAATTAAAATAATCCTATTTTATCCATTCAATACTTTCTTTCCTTTATTTCTCTTTTCAACATATATATATATATAATATATAATAAAATAAATATATAAAGGTTTTACATATCTATTTATTTGGTGACAAAGGAACAGTCACAACCATTTTGGTTTCATGCGTCAACAATCATCAGCTGAACTTAACACAAACAACCACGACTGTAAACATTAGCCAATGAAATTTGTCATCTTAAGTGATATTCAATAATCTACCAATCAGCATCAGGTTTACAAAATAAATACTGGCAAAGTCAGATCATAACATAGCCAAGCTTTTATGGAACTAAATGAAAGAATTTGAAAGATTCACAGAATTTTAATTGCGAGAAATTTTCAATGAAAAATTTATTCGAGATTTTTAAGGGTTCAAACAGCTATCAAATGCAAGGAAAATCAAAAAATTGCAAAAAATTCAATAGATATAGGATGTGTACGATTGGATGAAATTTTATGCATATGTATGTGGTGATGTTTTGAATGTATGTGAGTGTTTATGACAGTATAAAGGTTATGTATACGGGATAACTGTTCTCACACACATTACATTGTTTATGAATGTGTAATGTCTGATCAATGCGGACGTGTGAGCGTTTGTATTCACATGCATATGTGTGCGTGGTTGTTTGTATTTTTTGGTATGAGCGGATGTCAGCATGTGGCATGTGTGAAGTTGGTGTGGGGGGTGGATACTGTCACGGGGCGATTCAAAGAAGGAGTTAAATAATTTTAATTTTAAGATTTCAAATGTCGTATACTATAGGTGGGGTGGGGGATTTGGATTGCGGTTAGATAGATGAAGTTGTTTCGGTGTTAAGATGTTCGAGGCTGGCTGATTATCCCAAGTATGTACGCAAATACATACGCACGCTCGTAGTATCACTCAT
Source organism: Doryteuthis pealeii (assembly GCA_023376005.1). Lineage (NCBI taxonomy): Eukaryota > Metazoa > Mollusca > Cephalopoda > Myopsida > Loliginidae > Doryteuthis > Doryteuthis pealeii. The sequence continues at coordinate 102,177,592 of CM042153.1, forward strand.
ACATGCGTGCACATAGACACACACAACATAGAAGGACGCGTATGCCCATACACCCATGCGTACACACGCTTATGCCCATACACCCATGTGTTCAACAGTGGAGTTCAACAGGTTTGAATTCAGAGTTTTCCTTCTCCTAGACTAGTTGCCTAACCAGGGTTAAAGATCCCAATCTGCCCTACTATTTATCCATAGCTGGAGGAAGAGTAGGATTCATACCTTTCGCAAGGGTATTAGCGCTAAGTGAAATGCAATTACCACATCCAGGGTTTGAACTCGAGGCGACGAATCCATATGTCTATATATATATATATATATATATATATATATATTCACTGTGACTGATCTCATTTTTCTGGAGTAATTTTATCATTTCTCCTCTAGGAATTTGTCCAGATGTTATCAGCCTCCATTTTCTCATTTTTTCGACCATTCATTTTTTTTTCTTGGAAGGTCAAAGATAATTTTCCATGTTTTTCTTTTCTTTTCTTCTTTTGGAGAAAGACAATGACGTTTTCCTATTTACTTTGGCATTTACTTACGTCTCTTTCGCTGTAGGCATCACAATAATAAAAGCGGACCAGTCAGTGTTTTAAGCTTTATTAAATTCTTAAGAGTCTCACCAACAAAAGTTTTTTTTTTGTTTTTGTTTCCCATTTTGTTCATTGCCATGTTTAAAGGGAGATAATCGATGAGGATTTATCATGGACATTTTTCCTGAGATCCTAATCAGTAATAGAGAGACAGAAAAAAATATAATAAGAAAGAAAGGGAAGAAAAAGGACATGCTACATAGAAAAATATAAGAAAGAAAGAAAGTGTAGGGGAAAGATAGAGAGAAGGGCAAGTACACGGAAGTGATAATGCTAATCTATTTCAATCAAACAAAATGAAACGAAACAAAGAAAGAAAGCAAAAAATAAGAAGAAAGAGAAGAAAAGGACATTCTACACGAAAACGTATAAGAAAGAAAGAAGAAAGAAAGGAGATAGAGAGAGGGTGTATGCATGCAGAAGCAATAATGCTAATCTATTTCAATCAAACATAATAAAAAGATGAAAAGAAGGAAAGAAAGAAAAAAAACGAAGTGAGAGAGTTAAATGGAGATTATCATACTTTTTACATATTGAACTATTTAGTAATAGCTCTCTAAGTAAACATATCAAACATTGTAATAATTAAATTATGATACTGTGATATATCCACAGGTCCTGCTAGTAATGAAAAAAAAAAACAACCAAATTCTATATCCAGTATATATACAGTACTATATACAGTACTCATCATTTACAAAAAAAAAAACACTTCCCTCACTTTATTAATCTTTACACACATCAAACACCATTAGAGGTAGTATGGGCTTAGAATACACTGAGAGAGAGAGAGAGAGAGAGAGAGAGAGAGAGAGAGAGAGAGATTATTATTATACTTTTTACATATTGAACTATTTAGCAATAGCTCTTAAGTAAACATATCAAACATTGTAATGATTAAATTATCATACTGAGATATATCCACAGGTCCTGCTAGTAATGTTTCATTTTCATTCAAAATTTGAATTATCAGATTTCCAAGGGTAAATGATTTTTTTTTTCTCCTTTTTTTCTTCTCTGTAAAAGTGTTTAGCTGCATTTGAAGATAGAATCACTGAAAAAGCCGCAACAATATTTCATAATGAAGACATTTGACTTTTTAGAAGAGAAATGTTTTCTTGAAATCGTTTTTGGCTCTAAACACTGACACATTTGAGAAAGAAAGATGAACAGTGACAGCTCAACATGAAAATCATTTTCTTTACATAACACTTGGAATTAAATTCAACCTCGCACACCACCACCCCCACCTCACCCCAGAAAATAGTAGATTCCTCTTTTTAAAAAAATGATGCAAACTTACATTTAGTTTTTATGAAGAAATTGACAGAATCTGAAAAATGTCACTTTAATAGCTTTCTTTGCTTACCAATAAAACATCTCTAAACTTTGTGTTTCATCTATAACAATCTGAGTGCAGTATTATGTGATGTGGCATTTAATATTGAAAATCAATAGTTGTTATTATTATTACTAGCAAGAAAATGTGCCCTCCTCCAGGCGTAAGTATTTAAGTTTTAATGTAATGAAATATATCAAATTATAAAGACTAATGAAATTAAATCAAAATGCATATAAAAAGATTAAGCTTATTTTAATTATATTTTAATTGGTTTCAATATAAAATCATTTATAGAATTGATTTTAATATGTTAAAGAATAAAACTAATTTTAGAGATCAATAACCTCAAGTAATTATTTATTAAACCCGGTTTTGTTGAAACCAAAATTAACCACGCATATATTATGTAAACCTTTATTTCTTAGTGATATGATAAGACACATTGCAAGATTGTAAATGCAGTAATAACATGGGCTGTTTTGTGGAAAAACTAACTCGGATTTTCATAGAAACATTGTTAATAAATAAGATTTATTCTATGTATTAATGATTTTGACTATGAATTAAATACTCATTGATAAACTTACACGATTCCTGAGGGTATTTTGATGTAAGCAGTGATGTAGTTTTGCCTACAGACAGACACTGAATCTCCATAATAATAAGATATGAAAATATTTTATCTACAATATTAAAAATCTTCTAGAAATTATTTGCAGATAAACTATGGTAAGATGAAATGAAAGTTTTAATTCTTAATTTTCTTTTTCAAAGAAATCTAGAGAGAGAGAGATATTGACTTTAATGGCATGTCACTACTTCTAGGGTTATTTTATATTTAGAGGTTAGGGAATCTCATTCATTATATGTTCATGTATACAATTTTTGTGTAGTTATTACAGATCCATTTAACTCATAGATTGGACACTAACAGGTACCACCACTCCAGGTTAGAGTGAACCTGGGCATAATGGCAATGAAGGGGTACTCCACTTATTCAAGATATCTAGATCTGGAACCTTATCATCAGAAGCAGTTTAGTGTCATATTCAGGACACCCTATTTTTGAGGGTGGGGGTTACCCCCTCAACATATTCTAAACCCTACCGGAGTGAGAGAGAGAGAGAGTGAGAGAGACTTATTTGCTAGAGAATTTCCATGACTATCACAGGTATAAGATGTATGATTTTCATCACTTTTATTTATAGACTTTCCCAAAATCAACAGCAGTCATTGGCCAATTAAAAACGATATAGAATGCATTTAAGTTTGTTGGTAACTGACCTGAAATCAGTTGCTAACTGGACTTAATACCAGAAGGATTACAACTGGATTCTCTACTACAAGGAGCTACACTTTTGTTTACTAGGATTTCAAGGAATACAACAGACTTTCTACTACTGAGACTGCATCCTTTTTCTACCATTGGGTTTACCAGTAGAAGACATAAACACCTAAAATGACAACCAGAATCATAACATACTGAACACTATGAGGCAGGGAAAAATTATATAAGTATTATCTACATATACCACACAATAACAGATACTAAGAAGTTGTCAGATTACTTACTTAATTTATTGTAGATAAAAATGTACCAGGACTACAAGTGGATTCTCTGCTACAATGAGGACACTCTTGTTCTACCTAGGATTTCAAGAAATTTAACAGACTTTCTATGACTGAGACTACACCCTTTTCTACCATTAGATTTACCAATAGGTGAATGAAATGTCTAAAATGGCGACCAGAATCATAACAGATCATAATCAATAATCTATTTTTTATAACATTAAAGTTTTCAAGAAAAGAATAAGAAATCAAAAAATGTTTTTAAAAATCATTTGAAGTGATAAATACAAATTTTTCTTTTAATCATTTTTCATCCTTTTGTCTTTCAGTGAAAATATATATATATATATTTATATTTATGGGTACTACTATGTGAACATAGCGTAAGTAGTTAATCCAATAGGGCTCAATATATTGTGAATATAGAGCATTAATAGTCGTAGAAGAAGTTGTTTCCCGACCGCGGTTTCGGTGTTACTCCAACACCTTCATCAGGGGGATTGCCCTGATGAAGGTTTTGGAGTAACACTGAAACCGCGGTCGGGAAACAACTTCTTCTACGACTATATATATATATATATATATATATATATATTCCATTTTAATTTTGTTACATTGTAATTTTTCAAGTGAGACAGTTTTGTAAATATCTTATTTCTGCTCCTATTGATTGGCCAGAGTTTCTCATTTTTTCTAATGCAAGAGAATTATTCATGAAGACATGTCCATTCAGATTTAATAAGCTTGGCTTAATTTGTCACATGACCACAATTAAAGATGGACCCAGTCAAAGGGTCAAACTGACCATTGCTTTATTGTTGGCAAATATTTTGTTGTCCAAAATTAGTATGTGCATGTTTCTACATGAGTGTGTGTTATTATCATCATTATGTTGTACTAGTAGCATGGATATTCATGATAATCTCTTGCCAATCATCTCTACCATTCATTGCCCTTGGGAGGTCCTCTGCACAGCATCTAGTATCTGTGCAGAGCTGGTCAGTGTAGGTCTTTGCTGGACAGCCCATAGAAATTCTCAAATTGAATACTTGACAATTTTATGTTATTTAGAATTTTTAAACTGTTGTATATATATATATATATATATATATATATATATTTGTGTGTGTGTGTATTTGGGCAGCATTCTTTCATTTATACATGTAGAATTAAACAAAAGGCACATCTCCTGTTTAACAATTTTATTTTTGATCTTTTTTAATTTTCTGGCCAACTTTTTAATGTTTGGGTGGAATTGGTGGATAAGTCCACCAAAGTTCAGTTCCCGAGTACTTTCGGTACTTCGAAGTGCCATCATCAGGGGTGATGTGTTTCAGTTTGTTTTTTTTTTTTTTTTTTTTATAAATTATATTAATGTGGAGGCTGGAAGGGGAAGAATTGGTGAGAAAGGTGTTATAGGCATTTTAGAATGTGTGTACTGTATTGGAAATTAATTTTGTTTAAGGATGGTTTGTATTGTTTTATGTATAAAGCTTCTAGTATTTCCACATTAATATAATTTATAAAAAAAATTTAAAAAAAAAAAATGGAATACATCACCCCTGATGATGGCACTTCGAAGTACCGAAAGTACTCGGGAACTGAACTTTGATGGATTTATCCACCAATTCCACCCAAACATTAAAAAGTTGGCCAGAAAATTAAAAAAGATCAAAAATAAAATTGTTAAACAGATGTGCCTTTTGTTTAATTCTACATATATATATATATATATATATATATATATATATACTAGACAAAACATGGCCTGTTGGGTCACCCATTGAACTCTTGGTAGATAATTGGGATTAGAGAAAAGCGAGTTTGCAAAGTGAATTGAATTTTTTAAAAAAGAAAAAAATATGCCAGATAGTTAAAAAAAACAAAAACAAAACAAAAAAACAACATTGAAATCATTTTGTAAGATTTCTAAGAAAGTGAAAGTTTGACCTAATTTGAATTGAAATGGATTATGGAATTTTATTAAGCTATGGGCTCATCGCTGCAGCTAAATCTTAACATAAAAATGAAGTGAGTAGTCAAATTTCTCTCTCACAATCACTCTCCCATCTCTCTCTTACTCACACAGAGAAACTAACATATATAACAAGGAGGTAATCAAGATATACATAAAGAGGGGGAAATGATAGGCAGAATGTGAAGTGAGAGACTGGTCAGTTTTTGACTTAATTGCAAATTACAAGTGATTACCAATGGAATTTTTTTTCAAACATAACTCAATCCTAAGAGTAAGGAATAATTTAGTATAACTTTCATGTCATTAAACTAAACAATAAAAAAAAGTCTTTAGGAGACAAAAATTGATTCACTCAGCTTTCAGGTTAGCTCAGTTGGTAGAGCGTTCGGCTAGAAACCACAAGGTTCCTAGTTTGATACCGGTCCTCGCCAACTCAGCGTATGAGTAGCACAGGGATCTGCGCGGTAAAGTAAGGGGCTGATGGTAGGTGTGGCGCTCCACCTCAGATGCTAAAAACAATCTCCTTGGTCTAGCGCTATTAAAAAGGGGATAGACTCCCTCACTGACTGGCTGATACCGACTTTAGGCCGCCCCGTCAACTTACTTTTACTTTTTTATATATATAGTGGTACCTTGACTTATGAGTGTCCCAAAAGTTTTCTGAGTTACAAGCTGTCACAGTTGATTTTTTTGCTTTGTGAGTTAAAATTTGAGATATGAGAGAGCTTCAGAAATGCCTATGAATATTTTTTTATAAAAAAAAATAAACATTAAAACACATTACAACACATGATTCATTACATTCTATTTCATTATATTTTCCTATCTTGGGCTAGACGGGCGGTCAGAGAAGCCCTCTCCAATCAATCGGCTGGTCACGTCAAGCCCTAGCACCTATATGATTTTCCCAACCCTATTGCCCTTATGACAAGCCCCCAACCCCTTTTTATCATATGGGTGCTAGAAGGCGGTGGCTGCGGGTCTACATGTCCTGGGAATGATATAAACTCTATCTGATGGTGAGGTTCCAGTTCTGGAGGTTTGGGGAATGTAGGGCACCCCTTTATCACCATTGCTCCCTGGTCCACTCTGACCCGGAGTGGTAGTACCTCTTAGGGTCCCATCTATGGGTTAAATAGAAAAATGTATTTATAAAAAAATTGTATTATCCATTAAGAATTGATTTATTTCAAAACTTTATCGGTATTAAATGACCCACTGAGGTTGATATGCCGTAAAACAAAACAAACCAAACCATTATATTTTTACAAAATACAGTGCTATTTTTCTTATTTAAAAAAAAACATAAAAGAATAGGGTGCTTGGGTGGGGGGCTAGAATGGATTAATGGCATTTCAGTTTATTTCAATAGTTGTCCTCATCCTTATTGTTATATACACAACATTTCGGCCAATGTACCCTCCAACCTTCTTCAAATATTTTTTCAGAGTTTAACAAAAAAAAAAAAACACCTGAAGAAAACCAGAGGACACATCGACAGATTCATTGTGTATAGAACAATGAAGATGACTCCAATAAAGCAACAGTCCAAAAAATCTAAATAATACAAATTATCAAGCCTCATCTTTGTAGAATAATACTAAGTCCAATTACCGTCGAATTGGCAAGACAAGACAGCAAGCAGTCATAACTGAAATACGATTCTGGTTTGCTGCAAAGACTACTGCAGAATGGCAGGATTTATGGAGCCTCAGAGGATCCTACAAACCAAGCAGCCAATCAGGACTCAGGGAATGGAATCACCCAAATGCATGAGTGGACTGTTCTGAATTCCCATAAGTACCAGTGGTCTTGACCAGTCACATTGTTCAAACCAATAGTAGACTGACTTCAGTAATCTTAAAAATTCAGACAAATAAAAGATTTGACATAAAAATATTAACACCGATGTTCATGTTGAGTTCAAAACTGAATTAAAGATGCCTATGCAGCCAACAAAGAACTTATAGAATAGATTCAATGTTAATTGTTTTGCCTTCTTCAGGTGTGTTTTCCCGAGTTTAACAAGAAACACCTGAAGAAAGTCAAAGGGCACATCAGCCAAAATGATGAGGACAACAGTTCAAAAAATCTAAATCATAATCATCAAACCTCATCTAAAAAATTCAGACAAATAAATTTAAAAAACAAGAAATGTCACCAAGATTTGAACTGTAATTCAATGAAAAGTTTAAGTTTTGTGTTCCCTTATTTTTTTTGAAAGAAGTTTAGATAATTAAAAAATCAGATACCCATGAAGAATGAATAAAACAAATGTCTTTGGCATAAAATGACCCAACAAGAGTTGACATGCCATAAAACCCAACCAACCAACCAAAGCTCCTGAAACTCCTCTTTTGATATGACATAAGAACTTTGGAAAGTTTAGATAATCAAAAAATCAGATACCCATGAAGAATGAATAAAAGAAATGTCTTAAGAATAAAACGACCCAACAAGAGTTGACATGCCGTAAAACCCAACCAACCAACCAAAGCTCCTGAAACTCCTCTTTTGATATGACATAAGAGCTTTGAAAAGTTTAGATAACCTAAAAATCAGAAGTGGCTGTTGTTATCTGTTATTAGTCACTTTTTAAGTCTTACTCCATTTTACGTTTTTATAGTATTGGTTCAGTTTCCAATGTAAATATAATACTAAACTGCACCCTTACTTTATGTTAATTATGAGTTCTGACTTTAAATGAAATATTTGTTAGAGGAAAAAAAAATGAAAAGTTGAATAAATAATGAGATTTCTTCAATGAAATCCTCTGACCACTTCCAACTAAATAAACAGTTTGGTAGGCAGGACCCATGTGAAATATGATTCTCATATTTCATCTGGTACAGATCTCTTTATCAGACCCTTACTTTATGTTTATTTTGTATCCATCAGGTTAGCTAAACCAAATCTTTATCTTTTTGTTTAACGTATACATCGAGCCAAACTTTCCAGAAATTACAGAGCCTTAGCAGGAGGATGGGATGGAGTGGGGGGATATTATAACTGAAGGTTCCCAGAGTTCAACAAGAAACACCTGAAGAAGACCGGAGAGCACATCAGCCGAAACGCTGCGTATATAATAATAAAAATTGGGATAATAGTCAAAAAAATCTAAATAATACAAATTATCAGGCCTCATCCCAAAAATTCATACAAATAATTGACAATTTTATTTGGTCTGTTTCAAATGACAAAATTGTGCAGTTGATAGTAAATGCCACAATGAACTTCTTGACTCGATGCACTGTTAATCGTTTCTTTTGTGTGTGTGTTGGGGGTGGGGTGCGAAGAAGGCAAGAAATGTAAGTGCAGCAATTCCAATTAAGAGAAAAGAAAGCAATGATTCTTTTGTGATGAAGAGTTTAATTGGAAGACCTTTTTAGATAGAAAGGGGAGATAACTGTTGCTGCCTTGGGCTTTATAAGCTTTTACCTTTTCTAGGGCAACTGCTGACAATCCTTTTCTCAATTGCTTGTAACTTGATTAGAAATCCAAAGATAGAAAACCTCAATTGTTCTTTTTTTTTTGTTGGTCTATGCAATTCACATGTTGAGTTGTTAACATTGTAGATGTCTTCTTTGGGTTTTTTTTAACAATTTAGTCCCGAGGAACTTAGAGGCAAAGATACTTGTTGATTTTATGTTCTTAAGTCCACTACTCAACCCACTAAGCTGTTTTACATTGCAGTCTTATTGGTGACTAGAAGCGGCTACCCAGCATCACCTGGGTAGGTGGGGGGTGCAAAATAGTCTGATGTATTGAATTGTTTACTTTTGAGATTCACAAATGCTTGACATTTGTTAAGTAGAATTTCAATGCTATTTCTATGTATATTTTAATTTCAATGCTATTCTATGTATATTTTAATTTCAATGCTATTTCTATGTATATTTTAATTTCAATGCATATTTTAATTTCAATGCTATTTCTATGTATATTTTAATTTTTAAATATCTTTGAATATAAATCAAATCTTCATAATTTACAAATGCTGGACATTTGTTAAGTAGAATTTCAATGCTATTTCTATGTATATTTTAATTTCAATGCTATTTCTATGTATATTTTAATCTTTAGATATCTTCGAATACAAATCACATCTTCACAATTTTTGTACAAAAACAAGAACTGGTGATATCTAATGTGTATATATATATATATATATATATATATATATATATATATATATATATATATATATTTACTTTGTTGTTAATTGTTTTATTTTCATAGTTTCATCTGGACAGACATACATACATACATACTGACTGCCCTTTATATATGTATTGATGAAGTAACCATAATTATTTGGACATAATATAGTAAAGTCTGTGGAGGGACTTATCTATATATTAATACTCATGTTCCTTAATTGTACGGCCATTATCATCTTGCAACATCCTCTGGTTAAAAATGAGACCGTCCCAATCATCTAAAATGAAATGCAAAAATGTAAATCCTTATTATCTGGTGTTGCTTATCCAACAAATTCTTACTTCCTATGAGTGTCATCACCTCAGCTAAATAATGGATCATTCCGTTTTTTATTATAAAGAAAGAAAGGGAAGAAAAAGAACTTGCTACACAGAAAAAATATAATAAGAAAGAAAGGAGATAGATAGAGAGAGGGGTGAGCATGCAGAAGCGATAATGCTAATCTGTTTCAATCAAACATAATGAAAAAATGAAAAGAAAGAAAAATGAGTGAGAGAGTTAAATTAGGATTATTATACTTTTTATATATTGAACTATTTAGCAATAGTTCTTAAGACAAACAAAACCAAATTATATAAATTCGTAATTTTTAGTTAGTACAAACCAATAAAAAGTTGAAAAAAATACTAAATTTAGGTTAGATTTAGCTGCTACAAATTCTAAAAAGACAGTACATATTATACGAAAGAAAAGTTTTTTCCCAGAATTCCATAGTCCAAAGTTAGTATGGGGGGGGGGTTATATATGAGTGTGTGTTATACAGAAATGTTTCATCTATTTTCAAGACCAACTAAATATGCAACTGTACACAGGTATATTTTTTCGCTCACCTGAAAGCAATCACAGGTAGAAATTATCAAGTCTCGATGATGATTTCTTATCAAATAGGACAAGGTAATTTTTTCAAGAAGCATTTTGATCATTTTTACATTATTTATGTAACTTCACACTTTAATCGAAGTACAAAAATCATTCAAATTCTATGGTTGTCAAGTGCTTTTAGCTCGGCTTCCATCTCTCCTGACAATTTTATAGGATTGTGAAAATTTTCATATATATATATATATATATATATATATATATATATGGAGGCGCGTGGGCTAGTGGTTAGAGTCGGGGAAATTGGACTTGTCGATTCGAGTTCAATTCCTAGATGAAGCTTTTGGCATTTCACATAGCGCTAATACCCTTGAGAAAGGTATGAATCCATATATTCTCCCTCCAGCTACGGGTTAAATAGTAGGGCAGACTGGGCTCTTCAGCCTTGGGTAGGTAACCAGTCTAGGAGAGGGATAACTCTGAATTCAAAATTCCTGAGGTCGGTCGTTGATTGGGTTTGTGGCAACCCTTGATGCACCAATTCTTTCCTATCGACTGTGCCAAAAAGTGTGGATGGTCCAACACAAGCCTTCACCACTATAAACAAATCACTGTGTGGGTGTTCATTGTGTGTATGAACCCTCATACGTCGAAAATCGACGGGAGAGTCCATAATATATATATCCTTATCTTGTTTACTGTCCATTTTCATATTAAACATTTTTTGATTGCTATTTGCATGAGGAGAATCATCATGTCTTTTTAATTGTTCCAAACAAAATGATTCATTACAAAAATCAATATTATTTATTTGTGAGTTTCCTCTGGACATACATATACACACAACTGACCTATATATATGTATAGATAACCCTTATACGACATCGGATATATAATAGAGAGAGAGACAGATAGATTAGAGATGATATTCTTTCTTACTTGTTACACTTCTACTTGTTGGTTCTACCTTGGCCGCCATTTTCTTCCATTTAGTGGGCTTCTGCTGTTAAGGGTTGGTTTTCTTTGGGCTGGGCTGGACATTGCTTTTAATAATCTAATGAACACACAAGATTCGGTTGTTCCTTGATATAGTTTTATTTCCAACCCTGCCCATTTGATTCTGCCATGGAGAGTTAATCATTAAACAGATGTGGGGACATCTGTTTTATGATTAAATTTATCTTTCTTGTTTAGTATATATATATCTATATATACTAACAAGAATATGCACCCTCTGAGCATAAGTATTTAAGTTTTAATGTAATGAAATATATTAATTTAGAAAGACTACCAAAATTAAATAAGAATACATATAAAAAGATTACACTTATTTCAATTATATTTTAATTGGTTTCTATATAAAATCATTCATAGGATTGATTTTAACACATTAGAGAATAAAACAATAATATTAGAGATCAATATCACCAACTAATTATTTATTAAACCTGGTTTTCTTAAAACCAGTATGCAAATTAATCATACCATATATTATGTAAACCTTTATTTCTTAGTGATATATAATACACATTGCAGGATTTTAAATGCACTTTTTGAGGCAAATCTAACTTAGATTTCCTTAGAGACATTGTTCATAAATAAGGTTTATTCTATGTATTAATGATTTTGACTATAAATTAAATCCTCATTGATAAACTTAGGCAATTCCTGAGGGTATTGTGATGTAGGCAGTGACGTTGTTATGGTTACAGACAGACAAACACCAAATCTCCATTATCTGTAGATATAATTTATTCAAAGTTATCAATCAGTTGAATAATAATATTGCTCTAATTACAGAAAAAAAAAACTACCTGTTTTTATCCTTTTTTTTTTTTTTTGTGGATATATCATTTTTATGGAGTCGCACGGTGTTATGTGTATTGTCGAGGGTGATGCACTTGGAAACACGAGTTCAAATCTTTGACAAGGTGGTTTGCATTTCATATAGTGCTAATACCATTGGGAAATGTATGCATACTATTCTTCCTCTAGCTATGGGTAAATAGTAGGGCAGACTGGGCTCTTTAAACTTGGTTAGGCAACCAATCTAGGAAAATTGAATTCAAACCTGCTAAACTCTGCTCAAGAAATTGACCATGTGTCGCACCTGCTTGTGTGGCAGGATTTGGTAAAAATATACCATAAAACAAGAATGCAGATAATGTTACATAATTTATGAGCAGTTATAAATTATGAATGTACCTGTAGTTAGAAATTTGAATTAGTTAAACTTAAAAATGACAGGGTCTGTGGAAAGTTACTGAGGCTGATGAGCGACAACGGTGACATTCCAACTGACCTTCTGGTATACAGGTGTGAGAATAGGTTTCAGTTTAGTTAGTTAGATGCGAGTCGGCATACTATCAGACTCTTACGGTTCGCAACTCCCCATGACAAAATCAAATGGGCAGGGTTGGAAATAAAATTATATCAAGGAACAACCGAATCTTGTGTGTTCATTAGATTATTAAAAGCAATGTCCAGCCCAGCCCAAAGAAAACCAACCCTTAACAGCAGAAGCCCACTAAATGGAAGAAAATGGCGGCCAAGGTAGAACCAACAAGTAGAAATGTAACAAGTAAGAAAGAATATCATCTCTAATCTATCTGTCTCTCTCTCTATTATATCCGATGTCGTATAAGGGTTATCTATACATATATATAGGTCAGTTGTGTGTATATGTATGTCCAGAGGAAACTTCAAAAATAAAACAATTAACGAAAAAGTAAATATATATACACATTAAATATCTCCAGGGCTTGGTTTTTGAGCAAAAATAATAGAGATATGATTTATATTCATGAAGATAATTAAAAAATAAATCTAAATGATAACAGCATGGATTTTGTTTTTTTTTCATTTAATATTTTAGATAGTAGACATTAAGATTTATTTTCAGAGTAGCTGGATCAATGCAAGGTCTATGTTTTTTACATCGGTATTTAAATGAGGCATCCCACGAGGAACCGACTCATGATTCTGTAATAATGGATCTGCGTTACTAACTTTTTAAAAAATTCCCCTCTACCCAGGTGACGCCGGGTAGTCGCTTCTAGTAATGAAATATAGTCAAAGTTGAATTTCTTTTTCTTTTAACTCTAGAAAATATTTGTATCAATTTTCCAACTTTGTGCTGACCACCCGAATTGTTCATTCAGTTTGACTGCAGTTGATTTCAAACTGATCAAAATATAGAAAAGCCAGTTGAAAAGCCAGACACTAAAATCTTCTCCTCTGTGGATTCCGACAATAGAAAAATCCAAAAGGTTATTAGGTGCATAGTAATCAACAACCAGCAGGAAGGAAACTCTAAATTCAAATCAGACAAACACAAATTTCTATATTTGACAAAGTTCTAACCTTTGAGTTGCTTAAATGTTTTAATCTTTTGAGTAGAATTCTGAGATCAAAAGTCGCCTGCATTCTGTTCACTTTTCTATTTCGAGTCAAAAACACAGGTAAATTCAGCTGTTCAACTTGAGAAGTTAGGAGTAAGGATGACCACAGGAATGGTATTTGTCAAAGAAAGGAATCAAAATAGTCAATACTAATTCTTTAGACAAGCCCACTTTTCAAACACCAAAGACATTTCTAAGTATTCCAGTCTGTTGGCTGGTTGCATTTTATGGCATGTCAACCATTGTTGGGTTATTTTATGCCAAAGATGTTCTGTTTTATTTATTCTTGATGAGTATTCAACCTTTATTTCAAATTCAGTTTTTTTAAACACATTTTTTGTATTTAACCCATAGATGTGACCCTAACAGGTACTACCACTTTGGGTCAGAGTGGATCTGGGAATAATGGTGATGAAGGGATACTCCACACTCAGAACTTCAATATCAGATAGATTTTAATGTCATACCCGGACACTGAAGACCCTCAGCCACTGCCTTCTAGTGCATATATGATAAAAAGGGTTGGGGTTTTTGTCATAAGGGCAATAGGGTTGGTACAGATCCAAATGCAGCTGTATGGCCACTTACCTTCTATCTCACAAACCATCCAAGTAAGACGACCAAGACATTGCTCGAGAAGTCACAATGAAATTATAAGCAATGTTCTCCTATGGACTCATACTAGCTGACTAGCAAAGACTTACATTCATCTGTACTGTACGGACACTGGATACCATTTAGAGGACTTTCCAAGAGCAATGACTGATAGGGACAGATGGCAAGAGGGAGTCAAGGGAATCTGTGTTGTCAGCACACCTTGATGATTAGCTTAATCAAAGTAAAGCTGAACAGTAAGGGAATCACTTGCACTAGACCATTGAGATTGTTTTGCTGGGGTGGAGTGCCACACCTACCATCAGCTTCTAGATGCTATATCGCACATATCAGATTACTCAAGCTGTGCTACTCATGTGCTGTGGTGACAAGGACCCAGTATCAAACCCGAAACCTTGTGATTTCTAGTTCTCTACCAACTAAACTAAACTGGATCCTTACTTAACTATTAATAAAAAGTAAAGTCGTCGGTACTATGGCTTAAAGTCGGTATCAGCCAGACAGCGAGGGAGTCTATCTCCTTTTCACTAGTGCTAGACCAAGGAGATTGTGTTTTAGCATCTGAGGTGGAGCGCCACGCCTACCATCAGCTCCTAACTTTACCGCACAGATCCCTGTACTACTCATACGCTGAGTTGGCGAGGACTGGCATCGAACCCAGGACCTTGAGGTTCCTAGCCGAACACTCTACCGACTGAGCTAAACCAGCCCTAATAAATCATAATAAGTGCAGTAGGATAAAGTTAGAATAATAAATAAGAATATAAATTGGTTGAATAAATCATTATATGTTATGCTCTGCTGCAAAAAGATCTGATAAACCGGATGAAAATCTCTACTTTAAAAAGGAAAAGATCTCAGCTTTAACCTGTTCAACTTTTCTATCAGGTTTTTTCTCATAAAGAATTGATGAAAAATGAAAGTATTCATTGCATGTTTAAAACAGATTTATTTTCATACTAACCAACGCGTACAACAGAATATCTAATACATATAACATACATTAATCTTTCAAGATTGTCCCCCATGTAACTAATTTGCACTGGTAACGAGACATAGAATATGCTGACTGTATCTCCGGCAAAAGTATTAGACACCCTCCCCAAAAATTGATCATATTGTAAGATTCAAATTACTCCCAGGTCCACTCTGACCTGGAGTTGTAGTATTGTAAGATTCAAAGTTATAACTAGTTGAAACATAACAAACTCCGACACGTTTGTGAGACAAAACATTTTATATAGATAACAGCACATGGAAAATGATACATAAAATACAAGATAGTGTATATAAACATACATACATCAAAGGACTGGAGCGTCTGTACAAAGAGATCACTTACTAAGAGGCGGGGGCCGAAGCCCCGCCGCGAAAGAGGTAGACAGTAGTCTAACCCAGGTGCTCGTTCCGGAGATGTAGCTAAAAAAGGAAGCAGCGTTTGAAAGAACGCGCTTAACTACCAGAGGTCCCCCTAGTGGGAACAAACAGCAACACAGCGAGGAGATAACTCTTCCGGCAAAAGGAAGATACTTCCCTACAATATAATATTTCACTAGAAATGATGTGATTCTGGTATCTTTGGTTTTTAAGAAAATTAAAAATTACTAGTTATTAGATTAGATTAAGATTAAAAGTTGAATTAATATTAAAAATTACAACTTCTAGGGTGTATGCACTTACCTGTTATGTACCCATGTTGTGGGTATATAAACAATAGTGTTCTTTGCATGATAGAGAGAGAGTGGACCAACATAGAAACATAAGAGAGACAGAGACAGACAGACAGATTGAAAGTCATGTGACTTACTTGCTGGTTACTTTCTATCTTCTTTCTTTTGGCCATCCGTGATCGTCCAGTCACCATATTGGATCTTTACTTCTTTCTACTTTGTCTTGTCTTCTCTAACTTGTTGCTGCTTCATTTTCTAAACTAAGGGCTTCTTATTAATGGCATCTTTTAAGTCATGCATAATTAATTAACAAGACTTATTACTACTTTGATCAAAGGTTTTATTTTAGCCTATTTCACTTCGCGGACTGAGTGAAAACAGGAGAACAAGTGACAACTCCCGTCTTTTATAAAATAAAAAGTCTTCACCAGTTGACTCTGTTTTACTCATTCCTTTGCCTGGAGGTTGCCGTCATATCAATACTGTTTAAGCTCAAACTTATTCAGTTTATTCATAATGAACGAAGAAAGCTGGATGGAAAAAGAAGTTATGGCTTAAACAGTTATTGATGTTACATACCCCTTTCTCGACGGGTACAAAAAACAAGAGTTCTTGTATGAGAGAGAGAGAGAGAGAGAGTGGATCAACATAGAGAGATAGACAGATACAGATAGACAGATGGAGTTGTGTGACTTACTTGCTTGTTACTTTCTATCTTCTTTCTTTTGGCCATCCGTGATCGTCCAGTCACCATATTGGATCTTTACTTCTTTCTACTTTGTCTGGTCTTCTAACTTGTTGCTGCTTCATTTTCTAACTAAGGGATTCTTTTCAAGTCATGCACAATCAATCAACAAGACTTGTAGTTACTTTGATCAAAGGTTTATTTCTCTATTTCTAACTAAGGGATTCTTTTCAAGTCATGCACAATCAATCAACAAGACTTGTAGTTACTTTGATCAAAGGTTTATTTCTGCCCATTTTCTTGTTGCTTCTTTCTACTTTGTCTTGTCTTTTAACTTGTTGCTGTTTTATTTTCTAACTAAGGGATTCTTTTTAAGTCATGCATAATCAATTAACAAAACTTGTTGTTACTTTGATCAAAAGTTTTATTTCTACATTGCCCATTTCCTAACAAACCCCCTGGGAGTCAACAGCCCCACGCAGAGAGATCCTCTCTGCCCAGCATCTGGGTGTCAATTGATTACTTAACTAGTTCTCATGTGACGTGTGATATTACAGCCTTTGAGGTGAAAGTTCCCAAATGGTCTATATTTTTCCATTTGGGCTCTTTGCATTCTCACTACAGGATGTTGTCAATAATCTATGCTACCAAATAGATTATGCAACAAAGATAGTTTGATTTAAGAGTTTTCCTTTTTGTGACGAAACTGAAAGGCAGCCCTATGAACAAGCGGATTCCCAGCCCCCACAAACAAAGCGTGTCAAGATATGTTTGGCCTGTGCGAGGGGGAAGAGTGTGGCGAGTGGCTATGGATACTTGAATTCGCTACCTCCTCGTAGCTGAGGTGTTGTTAGTAGAGACCCAAATAAAGTATATCCGAATTTGCATAAGAAATAAAGACGGACTGTCGCTGACAGGGTGAGCAAGGAAGAAAGTGTTTGGACGGCAAGTGAAATCTGACGACTGCTATTTGAAGTGAGAGTGGCGTGTTTGGTTGGGAAAGGAATTGCATTTCGTCAGTTGGGAGAGACTTGCAAAGGATTGATATTACCTTGAATTTTTGGACTCTTTCAAAGACTTTTCCTAGACCAGTTGCTTAAGCAAGGCTTAAGAACCCAGTCTGTCCTACTATTTACTCATAACTGGGTGGGGGGATCATTAGTGCAAAGGGAAATACAAACAGCATAGTCCTGAATTTGAATTCACGTCACCAGTTCTATTTCCTCCAAATTTGTTGATAAGGTTGTTTGCATTTTGAGAGTCTTTAAACTATCACAGAAGAAGATGGTTGTCTGTATGTGACTGTGATGATTCATAATTAAATCTGTTTGACAGCAGTGTTTCCCTTGATTCTCTCTCTCTCTTTCTCTCTCACCATCTGTCCCTATCAATCATTGCTCTTGAAAAGTCCTCTGAACATCATTCAGTGAGCACCCACAGCTGTTGAATATAAGTTTCTGAATGTGGAACATGTCAAACATTTATTCATGGAATACAGGTTTCTTGCTCACATCAGAAACCGTTATTTTAAAGCAAACAATATGAAAGATCTGTTTGAAAATGTCAACATGGAGGATACTCTCTCTTTTTTGAGGGAAATAAAATTATACCATAGAATATAGACATGAAACAAATCAATACCATACAACATAATCCCCAATAATGCTAACACATTTTTAAAACCAATTACTAAAAAGTATAAATATAAATACACGATATGTATAACTTCCTAACCGTTAGGCATGACATAAACCCAGATGGGTTGATATGCTGTTAAAATCAATAAACAAACAAACTGGTGTGTCCATGTGTAGGAGTCCATAGGAGAACATCACTTATGAATTCATCCTTACTTCTCCAACAGAGGGCCAACTATTACATTCACTTGGTATATAAAAAGATGGGTTTTTTTTTCAACTAAACTTTTCAGATATTGAACTGTCTAAGAGCTTAATACATGGAAGACTAACATCCTAATGAATACCTTTAGAATTTTATTTATTTGATAAGGAATTTTCTAAATTATTTTCCTATTACCTGTACTCTTTTTTTCTTCCTTTCTTTCTTGTTTCCTAGTGTTCCTAAATCCTTTTAGTCCAGTCATAGATCGGGTACTTGTGCTATTATTTTCTTACTAACTGGGAAGATGAGAGATATTCGTATATTTCCTCCACATTTAATGTTACATAATTGTTAGTACCCTAACACTTATTTACAGTAGTATAGAAACCAAAATGGCTGTTATAAGTTGCAGCCGGCAGCCTTGAAGGATTGAGTGACAAAGCTTGACCTCATCCTGATCCTCCTTCCGGTGGATACCGTGAGAATCGGTGGAGAAGACCCTTTTCTGGTTTAGATTAGAAAGAGAGTTTAGTCAGTATCGGCCAAACCACGAAGGTGGTAAGTCATGTTAAGCGCACGGTCGACTCAATCTGCGCAGGTAGTCTGGTGGGGATTTCGGAATAAAATATGATCTAAAGCAAATCGAAGTCTTGGGTTATTATCTAAAAACTACCAATGACACAGGGCTTCTGATAAAGAGAAATCCCCAATGGAACACCAGACACAAAGTCCCCAAGACGAAGTCCAGATGCTAGAAGAAGAACGTAAGATACCAAAGATGAGCAGAAGAATAATAGAAGTAAAGAGAGTATACAACATTAAGTCTTTTCTTACTTACTCAAGTAGCTCGGATGGTATCTTATTTCTTCTGTTTCTTCATTTCTTCTAATTGGTCTGGTTCTGTAAAAGCTGGTTTGCAAAGTCTGCCATTAACAGAGACAACACAAGGCTTATATTTTATGTGATCAGCAGTCAAGCAGATACAATGCTTATATTATGGCATCTTTTGCTTAACTGCTGACTGATTAAGCTCTGGGCCTTTTTTCTCAGGCCAGTCTGTGTGATCGGAAGGAAGGTCACCTAAAAGTTATTACCTATCAATCATCTAACTCTACAGATTTTGAATTTCAATGATTAAAAATCTAGCTACACTAACCATCCAAACATCAATGGTTTATCAATATAGAATATTAGAAAATAAAGCCATTTTCAGTCCAATTGCAGATTATTATATCAAATTTCACATATTAGCATATCAGTATAGAATTTTAATTAGTTCTTTAAAACAATGAGTGAATAGCATATATATATATATATATATATATATATATATATATATATAAATGTATAGTAGTAGCTTATGAGTACGATGGGTTAAGACTGGTAGAGCAAAAATATTTATATAATGGATAGAGGTATACTCGAATCGATTGATTCTTCAGGGTTACATCCGTTGAATTATTGAGTTTTTGATTATCTCATTGGTATACATGCCCGTTGGAATCTAATAACGGGCATGTATTGTACCAACTAGATTAATCAAAAACTCATTAATTCAACGGATGTATGATCAATCGATGAAACTCGAGTAGGTTACCTCTATCCATTATATATATATGTTTTTATTTTTTATATGTATTGTAATTGCCTTCAAATCATTAATATATTATAACATACTTAACAATGCTTCAAGCAAATTACCAATTACTTATATATATATATATATATATATATATAGTTTGTGTGTGTGTGTGTATTTTGGCAGCAATTTTCTTCTAGGCATATTATCAAATATGACTGACAAGGATTTATAAATTATATATATAACACAGTGAATGAATTGCATATATATATTTATATATATATATACATATATATATATATATATTCTAAATATAAAGAAAAATATATATGCATAAATAAAGAACATATATATATATAAAGAAAATCTATATTCTAGAAATAAAGAATATGATAATTTAATGTTGCATTATGCTTTCCTTGTTAGAAGGGAGAGATGACGTGTCAATATGTGTTAAGTTATGGCAATTAGGGGAAGACATGTATTTATTATGAGTGGCTTATTTGACAAATCCATGGGTACTTCACGTGAGATTTGCAGACCATTAGTTAGTGAGTTCAATTCTCATGGAGTGCCCCATACTACTGGCCTTGTGCCACATCTAAGCAAAGCTTAGTAAATTTGACAAAGCCACTGACACAGTGATACAAATAGCTTTAGTTTGGTTTGGTTTCTTTGTAAATATATATTATATATTGTGCATTATTGACAGTTAATGACAGAAAGGGAGAACTAAAAAAAGAAAAAAAAGGAAAACATTTAAGTTCCCGTTTTTTGCCTGAATTAGTCACTGATTGGCCATACAAAAAACTGGGTGCAAAATATATTTAAAGAATAATTAAAGTTCCAATTACCGTCGAACTGGGAAGTCAAGGCAACAAACGATTGTAACTCAATTACAAACTCGAATGCTACAAAGTCCACTGCAAAATGACAAAGTATATATAAGACTCCACAATGTCATTCAAATCAAGCAGCCAAGCAGAACTCAAGGAATGGATTCACCCAGATTCATGGATGGATCATTCTTGAGTCCTATTTATACCAACTGTCTTAGACACTGCTTGAGTTGTACTTAGTTAGCTGCTGTTATTAAAACCAACAGTAGACTATCAATACATTGTAATTTTATTGGTTTGTTTGTTTGTTTTTGTTTTACAGCATATCAACCTCAGTGGGTCATTTAATGCTGATAATGTTTTGAAATAAATTCATTCTTAATGGATACTCAATTTTTTTTATAAACACATTTTTCTATTTAACCCATAGATAGGACTCTAACAGGTACTACCACTCTGGGTCAGAGTGGACCAGGAAGTAATGGTGATGAAGGGGTGCTCCACATTCCCCAGACCTCCAGAACTAGAACCTCACCATCAGATAGAGTTTAACGTCATTCCTAGGACATGACCATCAGCCACTGCCTTATAGCTTCATATATGATAAAAAGGGTTGCCACAAGGGCAATAGTGTTGGGACAATCATATAGGTGCTAGAACTTGACCTGCCAATTGATTGGAGGGGGCCTCACCAACTGCCTATCTAGCCTAAGTAAGGGCCAAAGTGGAGTGTTGCATGTCATTGACTGTTCATCCATCAGGATTCCATTCTTAAGCATCACGGTCATTACCCACAGCCAACAAATGGCCCCAGTCGGGGGGGGGGTTTATTTTGATAAAGGTACAAAAATGAATGAACGGTCATAAATCTAGTTAGTCTCATTAAGAAAGATGGACTTTCAAGATGAATACCATCAATGATTATATTCAAGTAGAATAGTCCATTTTATTCCCAGAGGGGTATCTTCTCTTCTCTACAATACTTTGTTACAATATTGAAGAATTCTTTTTGTTTTATGAATTGCGTGAATCGGAACTTCTTGTGTTCTTTAGTTGTTATGTTATTATGGGCCTTGAATAATTAAGGTTCACAAAAGGATCAGTTTTAGTAAAAAAAAATAAATTATGGGTGAAGAAGAAAAGAAATATTTTGAAAAAATATTTTGAATGAAAGAATCTATTTGGAATGCAGTTGTTTAAATTGTTTGTTGAAATTCCATCAGAGAATTGCTGAGGTTGAATATAAACATTCTAGAGTGGAATGTCAGATTGTTTGTCTCTCCTTTTTCTTTTTTATTCTATCTCTTTTTTTTTCTTTATTTCTCGGTCTCTTCTTTTTCTTTCTTTCTTTGTATCTCTATTACTCTATCTCTTTTTTCTTTCTTTTCTGTCTCTTTTTCTTTCTTTCTTTTTTTATCTCTCTCTATTTTTCTTTCTTTCTTTTCTGTCTCTTTTTCTTTTTCTTTCTTTCATTCTTTCTTTATCTCTCCTTTTTTTCTCTCTATCACTTCTTTCTCTTTATTTCTGTCTCTTTTTTCTTGATTTATATGAATACAATATACAATGGAATTCAAATATGACATAAGTAAATAATCAGCTGATTAACGGTAATTATAAAAGAAGGGGTGAATAGTCAAAGGAGAGAAGAGTGAGGAAGGCAGACCAGAAATTGGCTGGAGACAACATGTGACACAGCCCTTAATTTAGCCTATCTAAAAAAAAACAGCCTTTCTTCCTTTTTTTTTTCTTTCTTTCTTTCCTCTCCCAAAACTGACAGTTGACAGTGCGAGAGTCATAAGCTTAGTGTATCTAATTATGCCAAGCTCTGTTATTGTAAACAATCTTTCTATCTCTCCTTGCATTGACAACTGCTAGATTGTCATGGCCAGAATAAACATTTGTTGATAAGAAGTTACCACCAAGTTGTTTTCAATCAGTCCTGGTTATCACAGAAGATAATTGAAGGGACGTTTTTCACACACAAAGAAATGAGCACATATATAAGAACGAAGACCCGTAACTTCACATAGCCGCATTGAAGATAAGTCAATATTTAAGATGCAAAGGTAAAAAAAAAAAAATTTTTTTTAAAGAAGTTTTTATGGTGCCTTTCATTTTAGACAGAAATCTATAACTGTTTTCTTTGAAGTAACATTTCAAGTTAAAAAACAAAAAGTTTTTTCTTGTCTGACAGTTTGTAAGACATACAAAGGGCACTGAGTGCACACTTTAATGTTGAGTAAAGAAACTTAAGAAAATCTTACAAAATTTTATGATAAATTTTGATTTGAAAAATAACCAAAAAAACAAAAAAACTTGTATATAGACAAGGAAAAGTGCTATTTTCCTTTCAAATAATGAATGACTTGTATATAAATGATGAAACCAATGATCTTGCAGTCACCAGTCCAATGGTTTGAACTTTTATTTTTTGGCTTGAAGCAAAATGAAAGGGAAAGAAAGAAAAAGAGAGACAAATAAAAAAGAGAAAAGCAAGAAAAAAGAGACAGAAATAAAGAGAAAGAAGTGATAGAGAGAAAAAAAAGGAGAGAGAATGAATGAAAGAAAGAAAGAAAGAAAAAGAGAAGAAAGACAGAGAAATAGAGATACAAAGAAAGAAAGAAAAAAAAGAAGAGACCGAGAAATAAAGAAAAAAAGAGAATAAAAATGAAAAAGGAGAGACAAACAAAGAAAGAAAAAGAAGAGACAAAGAAAGAAAGAAAGAAAGAAAGAAAAAGAAGAGACAAAGAAGAAAGAAAGAAAAGAAGAGACAAAGAAAGAAAGAAAGAAGAAAGAAAGAAAAGAAAAGAAGAAAAGAAGACAAACAAAGAAAGAAAGAAGAAAGAAAAGAGATTGAATAAGAAAGAAAAAGGAGAGACAAAAAAGAAAGAAAAAGAAGAGACAAACAAAGAAAGAAAGAAAAAAAGAAAAAAAGAGACAAACAAAAAAAGAAGAAAGAAAAAGAGAGAGAGAAAGACAAAAAATAGAACAAATAGAAAGAAGTTAAACAAAATGAATGAAATAAAAGAAAGCAAAAAAAAGAAAATGAATGAATTTGTGTGTAAAAAAAAAATAAAAAAATCAGTGACTAATTGAGAATGGAATTTTTTGAGGAGTCTCAAATGATTGAGATGAGAACAAATTGAAAAAAAAAAAGAAAAAAAAATCTGAAAAACTGACCATAAATTGGCAGACAGAAACGACATCTAAATGTGGCCAAGAAATAGAATGTATTTTTTGGACTTGGTTTCTAAGCAACAGTGCTAAAAACCCACTCCAAAATGAGGTCTGAAGTGGCCATTGATTTAAAAGAATCTCTTAGTCATTCAAATCTGTTGCTTAATAATTGACTCGTGTGTTCATCAAGTCATTTTCAAGGAGGAATCATAAAGAAATACAAAACAAAAGACTTGATGCCTGTCTCTCATTCACAGAAGCCATATTGGAAATCACTGATTAAGACAGAAAATTCTTTTATTGTATTTTATTTTATTTTATTTTTGTTTTTTGTTTTTTTCAAAGAAACCTCATAACACGCATAAATACTTAACATCAGTTTTTTTTGTTTTTTTTTTTAGTTTTTCCTATTTGAACTTCAGAGTAATTTTTTTTTTTTTTTTGTTTTTTTTTTTTGGTTCTTTTTTGTTTCTCTTTTTTGTTATTGTGAGATCACACTTTTAAACTTTTCATAACTTTTGACAGATTACACTTATATTAATCCATAGATTTATTTTCCCCATTTAGAGATACAGATATATTGATTATAATAATTATAGATATATTGATTTTAGTATTTATAGATAGGGGGATTTTTTTTTTTTTCTGACTTCTCCGAGATCTGCCATCTTCCCCCTCACCTTCATTGTAAGAATATTATGCGCAGAAATCTTTTATAAAATTTAAAGAAAAAAGAAAGAAGTCGTTTTTGTTGATAAGTCATCTTTATATTTGACTACTCAATACAAAATTGTAATCGTTGATTTGAAATAAACTTTAATTATCAGTTTAATTCATCTAATTCTGTTTAAAAAGAATAATTCTTTCTGTGAAAGTATTGAGTCTCGTTTTGAATGATAAGGAATCTTTCATTTATTATTCTTCATTTTTCATTCTTGCTTTATTTCTTCCATTTCTTTTTTTTTTTTTTCTTTTTCTTTTTCTTTTCTTTCTTTCTTTTTTTTTTTTCTTTCTTTTTCTTTCTTTCTTTTCTTTTCTTTTTTTTCTTTTTTTCTTTCTTTTCTTTCTTTCTTTTTCTTTCTTTTTCTTTTTCTTTCTTTTTCTTTTTTCTTTCTTTTTTCTTTCTTTTTCTTTTTTTTCTTTCTTTTCTTTTTCTTTTCTTTTTTTTTTTCTTTTTCTTTTTTCTTTTTTCTTTTTTCTTTTTCTTTCTTCTTTTCTTTCTTTTCTTTCTTTTTTTTCTTTTTTCTTTTTTCTTTTTTTAACAATTTTTAATTCTTTCTTATTTCCATTATTAGTTTTATTATTTATTTTTTTCTCTTTTGTCCCATTTCTCTCATTTCTCTCTCTCTCTCTCTCTCTCTCTCACACACACACACATTGTTTTTCCCGCTTTCCTTTCCATTCACACAATTTATTCATTTCTCTTTTAAAAGCATTTTACTCCTTTTTCTCTCATTCTATATTTTCCTGATTACGATCAGCCAATATATTTTCTTTTCAACAAAAGGATGGTCGCCCTGTCAGTAGGACTTAGAATATGCTGTCCCTTCTCCAAAAGAGGGGTGTCCTGGGTATGATACTAAATTGTATCTGATAGTGAGGCTGAGGAGTGTAAAGTATCCTTTCATTGCCATTACTTCCAGGTCCACTCTGACTCGGAGTGGTACTACCTGTTAAGGTCCCATCTATGAGTCAAATAGATCCGTTTAAACATTATTCATATTTGATAGGAACTGTGTGCCAAAAAAAACAAAAAATGGTAAGTAACAAGTACACAAAAAATGGAAATATAAATGTACAATGAATGTGATTCCCTAACCTCTAGTGGAGTGGTAGTACCTGTTAGGGTCTCATCTTTGAAAAATGAGTTTTAAAAATATGATGAATACCTATCAAAAAGGAATAAAACAAAACGTTTTCAGCATGAAATAACCCAATAAGTGTTGACATGCTGTAAAATCCAACCAACCTAACCACTAGGCATAAAATAACTCTAGATGGATTAATGTGCCATTAAAATCAATCAATCAAAAGGATAGGACAGAGATTACCTTTCTTTGCCACATTCACTTGAACTACTCACTTAAGAACTTTTTTTGACTTAGTTAAGTAAATATGGCAGTTTTTCTTCTAACATTTTTCTCTTTTTAGTATTATCTGCATTATTCGGACTATTGTCTTCTTCTTTATTGTTATCTGTACAAAGTTTCTGCCGATGTACCCTCCGGCCTCTTTCACGTATTTCATGTCAGACTCAGGAACCATCATGGATACAGGAACCTTCTTTTTGAACTCAGGAATCTTCTTGTCGTAATTGGGAACCTTCTTGTCATCATGGAACTTTGAACCTAACCCTTTATTCAGTCCACAGGAATATCCTGTTCTCATTCCATTAACCATAGCTGGGTAGAGGTGTTAAGCTGTGTTAATTATTATTCTATGCTACTGCTATCCCTGGCTAGGATTGAACCTGCAATCCAGAGATAACTGTCACTTAGAACTGTCTTAACCTAACTCCTTTATCCACTAGGCCATGTGTCCAATTGGATATATGGCCTAGAAAATGCCATAGATATTTTCTCTTTGTTCTTCACAAATCTTTTCAACTATTTCATTATTTCAAGGCCGTAGCACCCAAGGGGCTTCACCCCACCCCACCCTAAAGAATTTTAGGACTTATAATATTTTTACAGTATTTTATTTTTACAAAATACAATAAAGAAAGAAAATTGCTGTTAACATTTTGTTATCCTGGATTCCTGTCCTTATTTAAACTATTTCTTCAACAAAGTTAGGCATAAATCCGGCCAAACTTAGATATATATACCATGCCGTGTTCCTTTTTATCTGCAAGTTAATGTAGATATTTTACAATGCTCCACTTGTTTTTTATTGGCAAATTAATTTAGATATTTTACACCCACTGTTTAAAATAAAAGTTTTTTTCACTTGAATTTGCATAAATTTCATTTGAATTTTTAACACCAACTCAAATTTCAAAAAAATGTGTGTATATATATATATATATATATATATATATATAAAATGGACTCTCCCGTCGTTTTTCGACGTATGAGGGTTCATACACACAATGAACATCCACACAGGGATTTGTTTATAGTGGTGAAGGCTTGTGTTGGACCATCCACACTTTTTGACACAGTCGATAGGAAAGAATTGGTGCATCAAGGGTTGCCACAAACCCAATCAACGACCGACCTCAGGAATTTTGAATTCAGAGTTATCCCTCTCCTAGACTGGTTACCTACCCAAGGCTGAAGAGCCCAGTCTGCCCTACTATTTAACCCATAGCTGGAGGGAGAATATATGGATTCATACCTTTCCCAAGGGTATTAGTGCTATGTGAAATGCCAACAGCCTCGTCTAGGAATTGAACTTGAATCGACGAGTCTATTTTCCACGACTCTAACCACTAGCCCACGCGCTTCCATATATATATATATATATATATATATATATATATATATATATATTATTCAATTGTTTACAAAAATCAAACTAATATGCCAATAAAAGGCGAGCAAGGCAAATCAATTTAAATTTACTTGAATTAATTTGCCGATAAAAGGCTGAATTTATGCCTAACACCATCAAGGAAATCATCATCATCATGTCGTGCAATTAGCACGGATATCCATGAAAATCTCTCGCCAACCCTCCCTATCATTCATCATCCCAGAGAGGTCCTCCACACAGCATCCAGTATCCTCGCATAGCTGGTCAATGTAGATCCTTGGTGGCCGGCCCACATTAGCATGTCCATGTGTTGGCTTCCACAGGAGGATGTCATTTATGAGCTCGTCCTTGCTTCTCCAGCAGTGTCCAGCATGCCTTGTCCATTTTACTCAGATGGTTTGTGAGATGGGGGGAAGGGGACTGTACAGCTGCTTCCCTGTGGGGTGCTGTTTCCACGACTTGTTCAAGACTGCACGCAGCATCCTTGTGCAGCTCCCATCTAGCTTATTCTCAAGGCGCTTCGTTAGGGTCCAGGTGGTGCAGCCATACAGCAGTACTGATATAACCACAGCCTGGAAGAATTGTCGCTTTAACTTGTCAGCGAGATCAGATTTCCAATTGATAATAATTTGTTTGTGGCCGACCATGCTTTTCCTATTTGTGTATTAACATCATTCTCTGTGGATGAGATATTACTAAACATAGCGTAAAATGTTATTAGCCCCAAAAGAAATACAAGAAAGAAAAAAAATATCAAAGCAAGCAGACATTCCCAAATTGGTACTTAGCAATAAGTGCAGTAATATACTTGTAAAATCTCCAAAGCTTTTATTGTGTAACTATCTACTGATTGTTTAGCCAATAAAGTTACTCAAATATTTAAATGAATTCAATGTGTCCGGTTTGAGTTTTGTCAGTCTTCCAAGTGAAGTGAGTTAACTTGCATTGAAAATATTTGAATTCTTTATCACCTGGGTTTGAATACCTACCATTTTGTGTCTGAGATAAATATGGACAGATTAACTAGATTTGCTTTGGTACGTAAAAAAAAAAGAAGCACAGAAAAAACAAACAAAAATGAAAACATCAATTAGATTAAAAAACAAAGAAAAAATTAGACGGATGAGGGCGCCTACCATAGTGTGATGGTTAACAAAGTTTTCTTGGAGATCAATTAGTGAATCGGCTATTATTATGGCCTTTGTGCGAGACTAAGTTGAACGTAGTAAATAATTGATAGAAATATTGTCTGTTTTCTTGCTCTTTACCGCCCTGTTGGTTGGGGTGTTAGAATGTACCGACTGCACCTCTGCAGAGGGGTAAGACTCCCCAAAATGGGGCCACCTGTTAGCCATGGGTGATGACCTGTGATGCTTAAGGATGGAGTCTTGATGGATGAGCAGTCCATGACCTGCAACACTCGACTTAGAACCTTACTTAGGCTAGACGGCCGGTTGGAGAGGCCCCCTCTGATCAATCGGCTGGTCACGTCAAGCCCTAGCACCTATATGATTGCCCCAACCCTATTGCTCTTATAGCAAGCCCCAACACTTTTTATCATATGGGTGCTAGAGGGCTGAGTGTCTACATGTCCTAGGAATGACGTTAAACTCTATCTGATGGTGAGGTTCCAGTTTTGGAAGTTTGGGGAATGTGGACCACCCCTTAATCACCATTGCTCCCTGGTCCACTCTGACCCGGAGTGGTAGTACCTGTTAGGATCCCATATATGGGTTAAATAGAAAACGTATTTATAAAAAAATTGTATTATCCATTAAGAATTAATTTATTTCAAAACTTTATCGGCATTAAATAACCCATTGGGGTTGATATGCTGTAAAACAAACAAACCAAATCTTGCTCTTCATAATTCATAACTTTTTTTGGACCATATGACCTTTAGGCACCCCTTTTTCTTTGTTGATTCATAAGTACATTTTTTTCATTTACACCGTCAACATCCGATTGTTTGTTAAGGGTTAGGGTTAGGGGTTAGTTTTATAATTTAAAAAAAAAAATGTAAAAATCGTCTGTTAACAAACAACCGGATGTTGATGGTGTAAATGAAAAAATGTACTTATGAATCAGCAAAGCAAAAGGGGTGCCTAAAGGTCATATGGTCCCTCTTTTTTTCCCACAAGACAGACAACATCCTTCTCAGCTGATTTCTCTCCTTTCCACACGCACACCTCAAATAAAATAGAAACATATTCTCTCATACTTGCACAGGTGTTGGCTTCTTCTAATTATGTGCACAGCATACATGAAAATAAATCTTTGCTGTCATATCGCTTTCATGCTGTTTTGTTTTTAACAGATTACTAAATTCATAAACTTACTAACTAAAAAAAATATCCAAATCTTCAACCAATACTTATTTACTAAGATTTTTTTATGTTGTGTATTAATAAGTACTGTTGTTGTTTTTTTAGATGGTCAATGTAGAGATAGATTTTGAATTCAAAATTGTTGAAATTCAAAATCTGAGACAGTTAAATGATTGACACTCAGTGACATCCAGTTGACCCCAATTTCCTGCCACTGGGAGACTGTAGGAAATAAGTAGTTGGGTAATTCCATGTCAAATCATCCAGAAAAAAGTAAAATTGTCACCCACCCCCTTCAATTTTTCTGAAATTTTGTCTAGGTGTAGACTATATTAATATTAGACAATCCCCAACATTTGAGCTTCCAATTCCAAAAAATGGTGGAATGATCTCGATTTTTAGCTCTCCAAATTTGGTGGGATTCACAAAAAATGGCGACTTTTTAAATCTATTTTTGTCTGTAAAATTAGTTCTAAAGCTTCCCTACTACTAAAAGTTGGTTTATAAAGGCATTTTGGCCCAAAAATGCTATCAAAAACTTGTAAAGTCAACCAATTTTAACTTATTGATGATTTCTGATTTTTTCATAGCAAATCAATATCTCAATGTGGCACTGCATCTATGACAAAAAAAAATTTTCTATTATTATTTCACATATATTAAATATTATTTGTATCAAAAAGATAATTTGGTTTTTGCTCAGAAGAGAAGCTACAACATCAGTTAGAATTTTTCAAATCAGAAATCATTAATAACTTAAAATTGGTCAAGCTTAAGATGTGTTTGATAGCACTTTTGGATTCCTTGTGTCAAAATACTTTTATAAACCAATTTTTAGGAGTAGGGAAGCTCTAGAACACATTTTACAGACAAAAATAGATTACAAAAGTTGTGTAAAACAAATTTTTTCACAACAAAATTTGTCGAGTTAAAAATCGACATAACTCTGCCAATTTTTTTAATTGGAAGCTCGAATTTGGGAGATGGTCTAACTTTAACATAGTCCACACCTGTACAAAATTTCAGAAAAATTGAAGTGCAGAATTTTAACAAATTAATGTTGTAATAATTGAATTATTATACTGTGGTATATCTATTTTTTTTATCATTGAAATAATTAAAAGAATTTTTTTAAATGATATGATGCCTGCATAACAACAATAATAATAATAATTAAGATTGACATTCTAATATGATAATTTCATATTCTTTTATTCTTTCATAATATTTATTTATTTATTCTTTTATATCTATAATTCTCTTATTCCTTCATAATCATATTCTT
The DNA here is from genome assembly GCA_023376005.1 of Doryteuthis pealeii. Classification (NCBI taxonomy): domain Eukaryota; kingdom Metazoa; phylum Mollusca; class Cephalopoda; order Myopsida; family Loliginidae; genus Doryteuthis; species Doryteuthis pealeii. The sequence goes on from CM042153.1 coordinate 102,209,017, forward strand.
TAATTATTTTATGATACTTTTATTTTTATTTTTTTTGTTCTCTCAATGTCAACATAAAAGTATAAATCTCGTTTTCTTTCAAGGAATGATGGACAATTGAAAAATGTTTTTCTCATAAATAGACAAATGAAATTTTAAATATTGGTTATATCAAACGAGACAGAGAAGAAATAAAAAGATTGATAAGTTGGTAAATGAAATAAATGAAAAGAATGTTATATTTGATTAAAATAGGAAGCCATTCTGTGTGTGAAATAGTTAAAGGCTATCATGGGAAAATATTGGAAGGATAGAACAATGTCATGAAAGAATAGGGGAATAAAGATGTCATGAAAGAATGGGGGAATAAAGATAGGGAGGAATAAGAGAATAATAATAGTAATAATAATAATATCATCATCATCATTAAAATGATAACATTATCATCATCATCTTCATCATCATAACAACAATATCATCATCATAGAAACAAGATCATCATCAACATCAAAATAAGATCATCATCATCATCATCATCATCATCAAAATAGCATCATCATCACCATCATAACAACAGTATCATCACCATCATCATCATCAAAACAACAGTATCATCGTCAAAGCAACAATAGCAACAGTATCATCATCATCAAAGCAACAATAGCAACACATCATCATCAGCAACAGTATCATCATCATCATCAAAACAACAATAGCAACAGTATCATCATCATCATCAAGCAACAATAGCAACAGTATCATCATCAAAACAACAATAGCAAGAGTATCATCATCATCATCAAACAACAATAGCAACAGTATCATCATCATCATCAAAACAACAATAGGAACAGTATCATCATCATCAAAGCAACAATAGTAACAGCATTATAATCATCATCAAAACAACAACAACATCATCATGATCATCAAAGAACAATGGCACAAAATAAAAGAATAATGAAATAAAGATATCAAAGAATTAAAGAACAAAAAAAAGTAAATAAATAAAAGTATTATAAAATAATTAAAGAATATGATTATGAAGGAATAAGAGAATTATAGATATAAAAGAATAAATAAATATTATGAAAGAATAAAAGAATATGAAATTATCATAATAGAATAAAACAAAATAAACGTGGAGAAGATAATTAAAGCAAAATTATAAGAATTCAATAAAAGGAAAAAGGGAAGCAAATTTCTCTTGCCAAAGTTGAACAGCAGAAAGTCTTGAAAATTGATCAAAATCCAGAAAACAAAAATCAAGATATTTAATTAACTCATCAAATCTAAATTAATATATTATTGGGTCAATGATGATTGGTTGAGGATTTTGCTTGTTCATCAAAAGACGTTTGCAAAATATTTAATGAGCTGAGTCAGCATATTTTTGGCTATGATTGAAATATTCCTGAACTGTTGCTTTACAGCCAAAAGGTCAGTTTCATTTCATAAACATTAGGTTGCTGCAAGGTCAACAGAGTTAAGCAGCAATGAGCCTGTTCAATATTTAGATGGGTGACCATTTATGCCATAAAATGTGCTACTCATATGCTGAGTTGGCGAGGGCTGGTATTGAACCAGGAACCTTGGGATTCCTAGCCGAACGCTCTACCGACTGAGCTAAACCAGCCCAAACCAAATAGCTAACTATAAAACTTTTATATATCTAATTATTTAACAGACGTGTGTACCTATAATAAAAGAAAAAAATCTTAAATTGTTATATATGCAAATATCAAATTTATTGACAAATTAACATGTGGAAATATTTGTTCATGAAATTGTGTCACGTTAAGTGTGGATAAAGTTTATAAAAATATATTTTCTAATCCAGGACATGACAAAATTTTTGGGAAGGAGGCCAGATTGGCAAAGTTTTTTGACTTTCAAGCCAAGATAAACTCAAAATAAAACTACACACACACACACACACACACACACATATATATATATATATGTAAGTTGAAAGTGGAAATGAATCCAACGATATGTTGAATGGATAAAATAGATTTACTAACACTTGTTTCAGCCATGAGTTTGTTCATGTACACATGTATTCTATTTATTATTATTTTAAATATAAAATAAAATGACATGACAAACTTTTTAGGAAGGAGGCCAGATTGGCAAAGTTTTTTTGACTTTCAAGCCAAGATAAACTCAAAATAAAACTACACACACACACACATATATATATATATATATATATATATATATATATATATATATATATATATGAGGAAAAATGAGTAAAGAAAAGATATGTAAATGGATAAAATGAATATAATCGATATCACATTAATCGATATCACTTACACATGTGTTTCGGTCAGTTTATGTGTGTGAAAATATCTCATTCAAAATAAATGTTCACTCTGATGAAGGTCGATTCTTCTATGTGTGCGAAATATTTTCACACACATAAACTGACCGAAACACATGTGTAAGTGATATCGATTAATGTGATATCGATTAAATTCATTTTATCCATTTACATTTCTTTTCTTTACTCATTTTCCTCATATTGTCGGATTCAATTCCTTTTCCATTTTCACACATATATATATATATAAGTTGAAAATGGAAATGAATCTAACAATATGTTGAATGGATAAAATAGATTTACTAACACTTGTTTCGGCCAGGAGTTTGTTCATGTACTCATGTAGTCTATTTATTATTATTTTAAATATAAAATAAAATAATAATAATAGAAAATTATAAAATCTTTAAGCATACAAAGAATAATGGCTTTCATTAGTGTAAAATGTTTCATATTTGAAGTTAAAGGGTTCAAAATACAGAGAACACTTCAAAATTCTCTGTATTTTGACTGCTTTAACTTCAAATATAAACATATTACTCTGATGAAGGCCGTTATTCTTTGTATGCTTAAAGATTTTATAATGAACGGATCATCAACTAAAGGATTCTACCTAACACCAAGGAACAACCAAGGATTCTTCACTAAGGAACAACCAAAGCGTAATGGCACAGTGGAAGCATGCTGGGCCCATAAAATCCATAGATCAAAACTACACTCTTCTACCAATGTCAATAGGCAGTCTAATGGCAGTCACTCTAATGTTGGACGATCGTCATATATGTAGTCTGTTCCCAACTAACTTTCTAGCTCTTTCGCTAAAGAGTTCCTTCAACTGAAACAGTCCAAGGGAGATAACTCATAATCAACAATCTCCACTGCTGGGCCATAAAATCCGTAGATCGAAACTACACTCTTCTACCAATGTCAATAGGCAGTCTAATGGCAGTCACTCTAATGTTGGACGATCATCATATATGTAGTCTGTTCCCAACTAACTTTCTAGCTCTTTCGCTAAAGAGTTCCTTCAACTGAAACAGTCCAAGGGAGATAACTCATAATCAACAATCTCCACTGCTGGGCCCATAAAATCCGTAGATCGAAACTACACTCTTCTACCAATGTCAATAGGCAGTCTAATGGCAGTCACTCTAATGTTGGACGATCGTCATATATGTAGTCTGTTCCCAACTAACTTTCTAGCTCTTTCGCTAAAGAGTTCCTTCAACTGAAACAGTCCAAGGGAGATAACTCATAATCAACAATCTCCACTGTAAAGTGAGATATTGGCAATAATTGGAATGTTATAAACTTTTGAACCGCATGTGTTTTAATGATTGTGAAAGGGGACCAACAGAGCCAATAAAAAGCCGTCCACAACTGTTTATTTACTTTGCAGGAGTTTGCACGATTTATCTATAAACAGGAAATACTCCCCTTAGATGCATTGCAGGTTGCAACTCAGCATGCAATGTCTGCAATGTTCGTGCACAGACTATGTCAGGCAACATGCTGCGTAAATGAACATTAATAACAGGATATACAAAAAAAAAGGGTTTTCATGTTTCTGTATTATAAACACTTGTAACAAATTAGCATAGAAAAGACCCAGGAATTTAATTGGCACTTGCATATATATCTACACACACATACACATATTATATATATATATATATATATATATATATATATATTTTAATATAGCTCCAAGTGATAACCTACTCAAGTTTCACCATGTTGAGGATTTTCAGGGTTAACTCCACTGTGTAAATCAAGATTTTGGTTGATTGTAGACAATTATATGTATGTGTCTTTTGCTATGAACGGTACATTATGCAACAGAATTATATAAACGCTGTTTTGGAATTTAAATTTTCGAAATTTGACGTTGTTTTTTTCAAGGTTCAAAACATAAACATTAGTAGTAAGCTGTTCTATGTTGTTGTTTAATTGGTTTATAACGGAGATATTATTGTGGCAATTAATTGTGGTTTTATTAAAATATGTTCAAATTTATTTATTTTATTTTTTTTTTTATTGAAGTTAATATGGAGTGTGATTGTATGTGTTTATGGTGCTGTATTATAATCACGGTGACCTTGTTACTATTATTAAAATGCCTTGTTATTATTATCAAAAGACTTAATGTAAATTAATAATAATAATAATTTCATGATACTGTATATTTATATATTTAAATGTGTATATACAATTATATAAATATATATAAAGGGCAGTTGTGTGTATGTATATATGGGTGTATGTTATGCTGTAACTATGAAAATAAAACAATTAATGGCAACTGAAATATGTATACGCATTCACTATCACCAGATCTTACTTTTTAATCAATAGGGCAAAGCTCATGGCTTATCTAGTAATGATAACAATTCTAAAATTAATTGTCTCAAGTTTCAGCCAACAAACAAGAAATTTAAATCTTATTATAATGGCCGCCCTGTCGGCTGGGGCGTTAGAATGCACCGACTGCACCTCTGCAGAGGGGTAAGACTCCCCCAATGGGGCCACCTGTTGGCCATGGGTGGTGACCTGTGATGCTTAAGGATAGAGCCCAAGTGGATAAGCAGTTCATGACATGCAATACTCCACTTTGACCCTATCTTGGGCTAGACGGGCGGTCGGAGAGGCCCCCTCTGATCAATCGGCTGGTCACGTCAAGCCCTAGCACCTATATAATTGCCCCAACCCTATTGTCCTTATGGCAACCTCCAATCCTTCTTATCATATGGGTGCTAGAAGGCGGTGGCTGCGGGTCTACATGTCCTGGGAATGACGTTAAACTCTATCTGATGGTGAGGTTCCAGTTTTGGAGGTTTGGGGAATGTGGAGCACCCCTTAATCACCATTGCTCCCTGGTCCACTCTGACCCGGAGTGGTAGTACCTGTTAGGGTCCCATCTATGGGTTAAATAGAAAAATGTAATTATAAAAAAATTGTATTATCCATTAAGAATTGATTTATTTCAGAACTTTGAACCCAACCCTTTATTCAATCCACAGGGGTATCCTGTTCTTATTCCGCTAATCACAGCTGGGTACAAACACAGCTTAACACATGTACTTGTAGTCTAAATAATACAAATTATGAAGTCTCATCTCAAAATTCAGAGAAATAGTACTAAATACTTATCAACAATATAATTACTTAGCTCTCTAAATACCATAAGTCTATATAGCATATAAGTATTAAGTACTTCTTCATACATGTATATGCTTGATGCTATACACTGACATGATTATAGAGATCTATAAATATATGCATGCCAATAGAAAGGAGAATTTGTGAATTAAAGGTTCTTCCCTTGTCAATCCCTTTAAAGTTCTGTCGTAGATTGTAGACTAATGTCTTCTTTTTGTCACAACCATTCAAAGCCAAAAAGATAATATAATATCGACTGTGAAGCATCAAAGACCAAAACAGTCAAAAGAATTTTTATAGCTACAGAATTCTTTTTTAATGTCACTATGATTTGTCTTGTACAATTATTTTTACATCTATCAAAATGGTATCCATGATTATGCCAGTTAGTGTATAGTCTTTTTCTTTTTCTGAAATCTTTTTTTTGTATTGGACACAATCACATATGTTCTTTGGTTAAATCGAACTTAACGGACATAAATTCCACCATGTCACCCTGCCGAAAGAAAAAAAAATACTAAAAATCAAGGAATTAACCGAATTTAATAAAATTTTCAGTGTTGATATATTAATGAATAAAAGATATAATGCACCAGTTATTTTATTTAAAAACTTTTACATTTTTCAGGTCAATTAACTTTGAACCATGTATGTTTGTGAATCTGTGTTACACTTCAAAGATATGTGGTTTAAAGTTAACTGACCTGAAAAAATGTAAGAGTTTTCAAATAAAATAACTGGTGCATTATATTGTTTCTTCATTAATATATCAACACTGAAAATTTCATTAAATTCGGTTAACTCCTTGATATTTAGTGTGTTTTTTTCCTTTCAGCGTGGGTGACATACGATGGTGAAATTTATGTCTGTTAAGTAGGGTTTAACCAGTTCTTTAGCATGTTTCTCCTCTCAGCTTCAGGAACTGTTTTGAATAAAGAAGAAGATGAACCCATCCTAGCTAAGTGTATCCGATAATGCATTACAATCAATTCTTTCCTTCTCATTCTTTTTTCATACCATCCCTTATCAACTAAAGAATATTCTGAGAAACTTTGCTACACTTTATCAAGACAGGAAGATAAGAGTGAGTTTTGATTTTTCTGCTTCGTCTTTTACAATGCTGCTGGCCATGCCACCTAGTGGCTATTGGCATAAGCTTGAAGTAAATTAACTGTTAGTACACCTAAATAGACTTAAACAAAATAGAGTTGCTTCACTTTGCTTTGTCAAAGTGTTTGTTTACATTGTCAAACGCGAGTGTTCAGATCCTGGTTAAGTTCGCTTGAGAGTTAGAAGCATTTTCTACTCTGAGTTTTAATAAATCCTTGTTAATTTTATAATAACCTGGTCTTGCATTTATAATTCCTATCCTCCATATAATTTCATTGTATGTTAAAAACATAACATTACTTTTCAAGTTCCCTAGCATCAAATAGAAAAACCATAACAAATAAGCGGGTTGGGTAAATACTATAAAAACATATCTAAGGTAGGTGGGTTGTCTCCCTTTTCAATCCAACGAATCAGAAGACCACAATTTTTGGGAGCCAGAAACTGAAGATAAGAAATCTTCCTCTTTTCTACTTGGGGTCAGATGTAAAAAACGTTGTTCCCTATAATTCAGCAGAGAGTAGCAAAGGTAGAGAACAGATATTGTAAGTACGATAACTTACCATAAACATTTGAAGCACCCAATTAAGTGAGTTTTAAAAAAATGTGTTTAAAAAAATTGAGTACCTATTAAGAATGAATAAAATAAAACATCTTCGGTATAAAACTTATAACATTTAAAGCACCCAG
>CM042153.1:102221283-102281283 GCA_023376005.1 Doryteuthis pealeii
TAATTTAATTCATTCTATATAAAATATTCACATGAAAATGGATGATATTTCTTTCATCAAAGGATTTCATTTCTTTTCAGTGATTTGTTTTGGCGGGGATGCTCATCAAATAATTTTTCATTTACATAATTTTGAATCTTGTTTGAAAATTCAATGAGAAAAACAAACTTTTCCACAAAGGATACAACAAATTAAAAATTCAATTTATTATTATTTCATAGAAAGATAAACAGTTTTGATCAAATTGTTCCAACCGGAATTTTGAATTTAGTATCGACAATAAAGAGGAGTTTCTTTTTCTAAACTTCTTTAAGAGTGAAAGAGTGTGTTTTGTTTTACAGCATATCAACCTTGGTAGATCATTTAATGCCGGCAAAATTTTAAAAGATTTGTAGTGATAGTTTGGAAGAAAATTTTCACACTCAATTTTTTTTAAAACAAATTTTCTATTTAACCCATAGATGGAACCCTAACAGGTACTACCATTCTGAGTCAGAGTGAATGGTGATGAAGGGGCGCTCCACATTCCCCAGACCTCCAGGACTGGAACCTAGAGTTTAATGACATATCCGAGACATGAAGATCCTCAGCCGCCTTCTAGCACCCATAAGATAAAAGAGTTGGGGCTTGCCATATGGGCAATAGGGTTGAGCCAATCATTTAGGTGCTAGGGCTTGATGTGACCAGCTGATTGATTGGAGGGGGCCTCTCCAATCGCCTGTCTAGCCGAAGTAAGGACCAAAGTGGAATGTCGCATGTCATGGACTCTTCAGCCACTAGGGATCCATCCTTAAGCCTCATGGGTCGTCACCCATGGCCAATAGGTAGCTCCATGGGGGGGGGTCTTATTCCTCTGCAGAGGTGCACTTGGTGTATTCTAAAGCCCCAGCTGATAGGGCTGTACAAAGAAAGAGAAACATAGTCTCACCAATATTTTTTAACCTTTCACACATCAAAAGTGAATGAGTTGTGAACAAAAGTGTCATCGGGGTAATTCCATGTCAAAAAAGTAAAATTGTCACATGTTCAATTGATCATTATTTGGGTAATAAAGGACTATTTGCTCGTAAATTCCTACCATAAAATAAACTGAACCCCCATTTTATGTCCGTGTTTTTGTATTAAATGTTTTATTTTTCTTGCACCCGTTATGTTACAATACTAAATATATTTCCTTTATTTATTTTAATATTCACTTCAATGTGTATATTCTAAAAGTTTTTATTTTGTGAGAATGCTTAGTTTTAAAGTGGGGGTTCGTTTTTACACTTCAACTTTTTACTCGTAAATTCCTATGATAAAATGCCCAAGCCTAATTTTATTGCAGGAATTTACGAGTAAAAAGTTGAATATTACTTTTTGTTGTTGTTATTTCTTTTCTTTTTGGCTTTGGTACTCTAAAATAAAAACGTCAGATTTTAATCATCGTCGACGAAAAAACAAAATTACGGTTATAAAAGGAGGATCCAATTTATGCCTAAATTGTAAAACGAGCCCCCACTTTAAAACTAAACATTCTCACAAAATAAAAACTTTTTGAATATACACATTGAAGTGAATATTAAAATAAAGAAAATAGATTTTGTATTGTAACATAACGGGTGCAAGAAAAATAAAACATTTAATACAAAAACACGGACATAAAATGGGGGTTCAGTTTATTTTATGGTAGGAATTTACAAGCAAATAGTCCTTTATTACCATTATTTGTAACAAAAAGATAGTTTGATTTTTACTCAGAACCGAAGCTACAACATCGGTTAGAATTTTGAAAATCAGAAATCATTAATAACTTAAAATTGGTTAACTTTTTAGGAGTAGGGAAACTCTAGAACTCATTTTACAGACAAAAATAAATTACAAAAAAATTCACAAAACAAAAAGTTTTTTGCTCCCTCCCCCCAACCATAGGAGGTGGGTAAAATGGATATCCATGCTACTAGTGCAACATGATATATATATATATATATATATATATATATATGCTTGATTGAATATTTGAACAAGTATTTAAACAAGATTAACTTTGAATACAGCAATCACATACTCAAATGCTGACTATGAAATAGTTAGTACTAGTAGCAGGTAAAAAAAAAGAAGACCCGTCTTGTCCTGACTTGACAATATGTATACTCTTGTATATGAATGCCAATCTAATCTGATAATTTATAACTCTTTTTGTTATTTACAGGACACTTAGTTACAAAGAGAAATTTGTTGAAGTTCCTAAAGGTCACTGTTGGCTTGAGGGAGATAACCACCAACGAAGTATGGACAGCAACTATTTTGGACCTGTAAGTAAACTTTTTCAACAATTAATATCTTTTAAATTTTCCAAATTGAATTATTACTAATTCTATTTAACATCTTGATTGATGGATTCAGATGATTTAAATGATTGATTGTCTCCAAACTTTTACCGCCCTGTTGGCTGGGGCGTTAGAATGCACCGACTGCACCTCTGCAGAGGGTAAGACTGCCCCAGTGGGGTCACCTGCTGGCCGTGGGTGGCTGTTATGTTTTTAAGGGCCATTCCTTGGCCTTATAGCAGAAGTGCTTATTCAGTGGAATTGGATCCTTGATAAAGAGTCTCTTGATAATGAATCCTTTAGTTCCTCTGGTAAACAGTCCCACGATAATCCTATGTCCGTCTTCAGTGAGCGCCATTGTAATTATGACCAATATGGGGGGGGGGTAATTATTCTATCAGTTACACAGTATTGCTAGTGATTGGCTACAGGAGTCAATCATGTGACCTTGGCTAGTCTATAAATAGAGGTGGGGAATTAAAGCACACCTTATATACAGAAATATTGCAACAGTGGTGACCCATGATGTTTAAGGATTGAACCCAGGTGGTCGAGCAGTCCATGACATGCAATATTCCACTTTGGCCCATTCTTGGGCTAGACAGGTGGTCGGAGAGACTCCCTCCAATCAATTGGCTGGTCACTTCAACCCCTAACACCTATATGATTGCCCAACCCTATTGCCCTTATGGCAATCCCCAACCATTTTTATCATATGAGTGCTAGAAGGTGGTGGCTAAGGGTCTACATGTCCTCTTGTTAAACTCTATCTGATGGTGAGGTTCCAGTTTTGGGGAATGTGGAGCACCCCTTCATCACCATTGCTCCCTGGTCCACTCTGATCCGGTGTGATAGTACCTGTTAGGGCCCCATCTATGGGTTGAATAGAAAAATATGAGTTTATAAACAAAATTTGATTATCCATTAAGAATGACTTTATTTCAAAACTTTGTCTGCAATAAATGACCCACTGAGGTTGATATGCCATAAAACAAACCAAAACAAACTCCAAACTTTTCAGTAGAAAGGAAATATTCTTACCAAATGCCAAAGAAAAAAAAAGGATTTAGATCTTTTTGTAATTAAAATGGTATATTCATGTATGGTAATGCAGAGAAAGAGAGAGAGTATGTGAAAGAGGGCAACTTGCTGCCCAGGATGTCATACTACCTGCTAGATAGCATGATAAGAAAACAATAGAATCAACGAATGAGATGGAGTTTATATACAAAAATATTCAAATTGGTCCCCTTTCTTTATATTAATTAATTCAGAAGGCTTACAAAAAAATTAAGTTGTTGAAAGTTTATTCTATGACATTGAGTTCTTAGTAAGTTCATGGATAACTTATTTTGGGTCTTTCCTTTATTTTATATGTGAGATAAGGTGACTTAGTCCCAAAAGGATATGTTTGGAGTGTTATGTGTCAGTGGAAGTGTGCTGGGCCCATAACCCAGAGGTCCATAGATCGAAACTATGCTCTGCTACCAATGTCAATAGGCAGTTGTATGGCAGTCACTCTAATGGTGGACGATCATCGCATATGTAGTCTGTTGCCAACTAACTTTCTAACTCTTTTGCTAAAGAGTTCCTTCAAATGAAACAGTCCAAGGGAGATAACTCATAATCTCCAGTTGAGGCGAACGAAAGAACTACTACTGTCTGTCAAAGTTGTGTTGGTTCTATAAGAATGAGAACTGGTCATGTGGAATGTGATGTTATTTATACATTTTCGATGGGATCAAGAAAGCATCCATAGCTTCAATCTGTGGTGCCTTTTCATTGGCTAAAAAAAGCTTAATTCTTTTTCACATGATTACTCACCACTGAATCTGACAGTCAGATAGTAAACTCAAATGGCCTATTTTTTTGACTGCAATGAAAATAGCTACTTGCTGACTAGGATGTCATACTCCCTGCTTGATAGCAGGGGTAGAGGAAATGGTAATAAAACAACAATAGAATCAACAAATGGGTTTATATACTACAAATCTTTCCATATATTAGTTCAGAGGGTTTACAAAGAAGCTTAGTTGGTGAGTGTCCATTAATTCAGTACATTGATAAAGAACGAGATTATGTCAAAAATATTGTGTGTAAAATAAATGCTTTTCTGTATTATTTGGATTATTCAGACTATTGTCCTCATCTTTATTGTTATCTGTACAATGTTTCGGTTGATGTGCCCTCCGGCCTTCTTCAGGTATTTCTTGTCACAAACTCTCAAACTCGGGAACCTTCTTTTTAAACTCAGGAACCTTCTTGTCATAATTGGGAATCATCACAGAACTTTGAACACAACCCATTATTCAATCCACGGGGTATCCTTTTCTCATTCTGCTAACCATAGCTGGGGTACAAGTGTTAAGCTGTGTTAATTATTATTCTATGTTACTCACCCTTGACCAGGATTGTACAGATAACAATAAAGATGAGGACAATAGTCTGAATAATCCAAATAATACAAATTATCAAGCCTCATCTAAAAAATTCAGAGAAATAGTATAGAAGGCGGAAGGTACATCAGCCGAAACATTGTGTAGATAACAATAAAGATGAGGACAATAGTCCGAATAATCCAAATAATCAAACCTCATCTCAAAAATTCAGAGAAAAATGCTTTTCTATATTAGATTGTAGACTTATGTACATATACAGGGTGTCCACAAAGTCTGGGTACATGGAGATTTTACTGTTGTGTTTATTTATGTTATTTTTCCAAAAAATAACATAAATAAATATAATAGTGAAATCTCCATGTACCCAGACTTTGTGGACACCCTGTGTATATTTGTCGCAAAATGTTGCTTAGCTCAATTGGTAGAGTATCCGCCTCAGAACCACAAGTTTCCGGGTTCAATACTGGTCCTCACCAACTCAGCACATGAGTAGCACAGCTTGGATCTGTGCAGTAAAGGTTGGGGACTGATATATGAAGAACCAATATTTTGATTTCCTAGAAAAGAAAGTCTGTGCTTTCTCTCAAAGAAAACATAATTCTGATACTTTTTAAAATCACTGCAATCAGATTTTGATCATGGGTAGCCATGAAGAAAAAAACTTTTTTTTCTGATTTTCTGGTTATGAATATATAGTCCTTCTGAACATTTTAAAGAATGCACACCTTTCTGTACATCTTATTATAATAGAGATTGTGTGTTTTTCTGTCTGTAACCGAAACTAAATCACTACTCAAGTCACAATTCCCTTAGTAATTGACGCCACATTCATCATGAATTTATCCTTATAACCTCAATTATTAATAAAATTGTTTTTCATTATTTATACTGTTAACCATATCTTCATACTTATAACATGCAATTGTATATATATATATATACAACAAAATAGCGGTTTACAGTGTGAACGGGAAGGCTAATTTGCATATTGATATTAAAAATGTAATTTTAATAAATATATGCTTAGTATTATTGGTTTCTAACTGTTTGGTTTTATTTTAATGAATATAAGCAAAAATCTCTTCAATGAATCTTAAATGAAATCCATTAACAAGAAAAGATAACTGTAATTTTATTCTTTACTTCCTCTTTTAACTAAATACTTAAATCAGAAAAAATAACAATGAAAGACGAGAGTGATAGAAGAGTAAGTTTCAGTTGTTCTATTTTTCGATTATATCCCCCTCTGTTTCAAATCTTTTTTATCTGCATTCTTATTTAGTTTCATTAGCCTTTCTAATTTAATGCGATATTTCATTATATTAAAACTTAAATACTTGCACACGGAGGGTGCATATATTTGCTAGTAAAAATAATTCAAGAAGACCAGAGGGCACATTGTCCAAAACATTGTGAAGATAACAATAAAGATGAGGACAACAGTCCGAATATACAAATTATCAAAAAATTCAAAGAAATAAAAAATAATTAAAATGCAGAAATTTGCACACAAAAAAATTAAATTGATTTATCTGGGTTAAGGGATATATTCTGAAGTTCGTCTTTGGTATATTATCGCAGTAGTAATTGGTACATCCGTCTGTTGTGGTGTCATCTAGCGAGTAAAGTTAGCTTGTAAGGCATAAGGTACTTGGACCAACACAGTGTCGACTATTTATACATGAACTGTCCAATCAGATTATAGTGAGGGGGTACCCAGGTATTTACATATTATTATATCATAAATATATTTTTTAATATTTTAGTTGGGAGAAGAAAGGAATTTCTCACTTTTGTGATTTGAAGCTCAAAAAACTTAAAACCCATTTCGAGATGAGCCATTCTTTCAAGCTGCTCTCACCCTATATTTAAAAGGGTTAAAGTCATAGACAATGTCTGATCTTAAAAATGGAAAATGCCTACAGGACTGAACAATTTTTTTTAACTACCCACACAACTCATGAGGTTCCTATCAATAAACTCTGTCATAATTATTCAAGTTTTTTTTTTTTTTTTCTGCTTGTGACTTGATCTCCTCTCTAATTTCACCATTTTATTGGTTGATCAACCAGAATGTATTATTCGCTTCTTCATTGGTCAAAGAGAAGCTAATTGAGCCAAATAATGTTTTTTTTTCTTTCTTTTTCTTTAAATTTCTCTGTGTGTCTCAGTTAACCAGACACAAATGTATTCTTGTAATCTCTCTTTAACAAGTGAAAAAATTGATTTTCAAAGATCAGTATCTTTTTCTTTTTTTTTTTTTCTTTTTTTTTTTCTTTTTTTTTTTTTTTTTTTTTTTTCTTTTTTTTTTGGGGGGGGTTGGATTTTTAAAAAAAAGATTTTGAAGTTATTGAGTTACCATACAACAAATACTTATATACGCACTTACTATGTTTCCTCAAAATAAAAAAATGGGCTGTTAGAATAGACCTAATACATCTCTGAAGAGGGGTAAGACTCCCCCCAATATGGGGTCACCTGTTGGCCATGGGTGGTGACCCATGATGCTTAACTCTTAACATCCTGTTGAGAATTTTCAAAATCCATAGCCCCATTCCTATAAGGATTTATCAAACAATGGCTAAAAATGACCTTTTCATTTAAAGTTATCTGTTATTTCCTTAAATTAAAGACTTTAAATCAAAGAAAATTTTTGTTTAATACATTTAAGCAAACTATTGTTTTAGATAAGAAAAGTTAAGACTTTAAATATGTTTAATACATTTAAGCAAAGGCTATTGTTTGGGGTAGATAAGGAAAACAAATGTGACGTCAGGCCAGGTGGAATGAGGCGGTATAGGATGATAAGAGTTAAGGATGAAACCTTGGTGGCTGAGCAGTCCATGACATGCAACACTCCACTTTTGCCCTTACTTAGACGGGCGGTCTGTGAGGCCGACTCTGATCAATTGGTTGGTCATGTCAAGCTCTAGCACCTATATGATTGTCCCAACCCTATTGCCCTTATATCAAGCCTCAAGCCTTTTTATCATACATGTGCTAGAAGGCGGTGGCTGAGGGTCTTCATATCCTGGGTATGACAAACTATATCTGATGGTGAGGTTCCAGTTCTGGAGAATGTGGATGGGATATTAATCTTGCTATGAAAAAATCAGAAATCATCAATAACTTAAAATTGGTTGACTTTAAAACTTTTTTGATAGCATTTTTGGATTTCATGGGCAAAAATGCTTTTATAAACCAATTTTTAGGAGTAGGGAAGCTCTAGAACTCGTTTTACAGACAAAAAGTCGCCATTTTTCACCAACCCCACCAAATTTGGAGAGATAGAAATCAACTTAACTCCATCAATTTTTTTGAATTAGAAGCTCAAATTTTGGGGATCATTTAATGTTAACATAGTCCACACCTGGAAAAAATTCAGAAAAATTGAAGGAGGTGGGCGACAATTTTACTTTTTTTATGGATGATTTGACATGGAATTACCCATATATATATATATATATATATATATATATTGTATTTCATTACATATAAGACCCCTTCATTTCTTTCTAAAAATTGGTTCAGAAAAATATTTCCAAGGTCTTATATGCAAATTTGAGTTATCTGGTTGGCTAATTGTTAACTTAAATAGTAAAGTCAGCAGAGTGACCTATTGTCAGTATCAGCAGGACAGCAAGGGAGTCTATCCCTTTTTCGCTAGTGCTAGACCAGGAGATTGTTTTTTGTCTGAGGTGGAGGGTTACATCTACCCTCAACTCCCCACTTTACCACACACATTCAAAGTGTGCTACTCATGCCCTGAGACATGTAACATGAGAGCCTTGTATCAAACTCTAACCAAATACAGACCCTGTACTAACTTTCATAACATACTCATTTGTTGGGCATATATAGATCAAGTATCCACACTAAAACCAGCAGCCAATCAGAATCCTGGGAATGAGCTTGGCCAAGGTACATAGTGGAATAGCCCTGAGCTGGTGAGAGCCTTGTATCAAACTCTAACCGAATACAGACCTTGTACCAACTACCAGAACACAGTCATTTGTTGGGCATATATGGATCAAAGTATCCACACTAAAACCAGCAGCCTATCAGAATTCTGGGAATGAGCTTGGCCAAGGTACATAGTGGAATAGCCCAATCTGCTATATGAACCACCTATCAACTCTGGATTCTAGGAGCAGATTCAACCTGTAATACAGCTGAATACTGATCACCTTATACAACATTCTATAGGTACCTTGTGGTTCGTAGGCAGATGCTCTACCAACTGAGCTAAACCTGTCTTGTGGGGAGATCTACGGTATATAAGATCTATTAATTGTATCTTGAGATTGTAAGATGAAGAATTTATGTGATTAGCAAAGATGAAGAGACGAAGAGAGAAAAACGTTTTTTTTTTTCTAAGTTGAAAGAAAATAAGTAAACATATTGAATCAAATGTAAAACTGATTTATAAGAAAAAAAAGATTTTTCTTTTCTTCATTAATGTTTGTTGTGGTATCTCTGAGTTTTCTTTCAATTACTATACTCACTTGGCTCAACATGGGATTGGTCCTATGGGTAGAGCATTGGACTGGGGGTTGTGAGGTCTGCTATTTAACCTTATGCATTAGACTAGTATAGAGAAAATAAGAAATTATAGAGTATCCATCTTCAAAGTCAGGTAGACCTGCCTTGAAAAATCACCATTAAAAATCCTTTGTTCAACATGGGATTGGTCCTATGGATAGAGCATTGGACTGAAGGTTTTAAGGTCTACCATTTTACCTAATGTTTTAGATAGAAAAATTATGTATTAAAATCTATCTGGTATTAAGAAAATTGGTTTTATAATAGAATAAAGAAAAGGTTTAGTTTCTTTGTTTTATGGCATATTAACCTTTGTGGGTTATTTTATGCCATTCTTGTAGAAGAAAAGTAGTTTTACAATTTAACCCATAGCTGGGGGGATGGGACCTTCACACCATTCTTAAGGGTATTCAAAATAGAGCATTGGACTGGAGGTTGTAAGGTCTGCTATTTAATGAAATATAATAGATAGAAAAATAATATATTAAAATCTGGTATTAGGAAAACTGATTTTATAATCGGATAAAAAAATGAACGTGAAGAGATTCAACAACCCAAAATTCACCCAGATGACAAGAGAAAGATGAGAGATGACAAGAGAAAGATGAGAGATGACAAGAGAAAGATGAGAGATGACAAGAGAAAGATGAGAGAACTCAACACAAGCAGAAATAGAAGACATAAGAAAATAATAATAATAATTATGAGGCTATTCAACATGGAGTACCACCTTCATTGGCATTACTCCCAGATCCACTTTGACCTGGTGTGGTAGTACCTGTTAGGGTTCCATCTATTGATCAAATAGATTTGTTTGAAAATTATTCCTATTTGATAGGTTGGGGTGCAAACAAAAAAAAATCTGCACAAAAAATGTAAATATGAATGTATAATGAATGCAATTCCTTAACCTCTAGGAATAAAATATCCCTAGACAGGTTGACATGTCACTAAAAGGAATAAATAAATAAATCAATCAAGAAAAATTATCCTTCATACAAAATTGGTTTTGACAACCAATATTCAAAAATATTAGTTTTAAAATCTTTTTTTTTTGGGGGGGGGTTAAGGGTAGTTGCCACAAATTAATTATACTTAAGACGTCAAAATAACCAGTGTCAGCATTTATGTACTAGCCAAAAAGAAAGAAAAAAAAAACACCCTCCGGGCAGTGTAAAAATTAATTTGGAAGGATATTGCCTGAGGGGGGTTGGAATTAAAAATTCAATGTCAGAGAGTTTGTACCATAAGTAAGTAGAATTATCAAACTTATTAAAGGAGTAAAAAAAATAAAACAATTTGAAATGGAAACTTAGTTCTGATAACTTTAAATATATATTAAAATAAAACAAACTATTTATGGACAACAAATTTTCATCACAATATTAGTTCATTTGTATATTTGTAAAATCTCCAACTGTAAATGAGTGTTTGTTTAATATTGAACTTTTTAAAATTTATCATTCTATCAATTAATTAATCATTGAAGACAAAATGACATTTTGTATCCAAAATAAAAAATAGATAAAATACTAGGCATGCATTTCAGATCATCATCAGGACAAACAGATACAATGTATGTGGTCAATTTCTGATTTAATAAGTCATAAAAAGAAAATGAAAAATATATTCAAAAGTGGGTTATTTCCTATAAGTCCAACATAGTAGGAAGCGCATGGTGTAATGGTTAAAGTCATGGGAAATGGACTCGTCAACCCGAGTTCAAATCATGGACGTGGCAATTATTTCACTTTGTGCTAATACCCTTGGAAAAGGTATGAATCCTACTCTCCCTCCAGCTATGGGTAAATAGTAGGGCAGACTGGGCTCTTTAACCTTGGTTAGGCAACCGGTCTAGGAGAAGGAAAACTCTGAATTCAAACCTGTTGAACTCCGCTTAAGAAATTGACCTTGTGTCGCATCCTGCTCATGCGGAGGGGTTGGTAAATATATATATAAGTCCAACATAAACAAAGGGGAACTGATAAATTAATTATTTTCCCATTAAACTAACCCTAAACCCTAACCCTAACCCATCTTCTTTTTTTCCTAGTAAATCAATAAATAAATAAATAATTTATTAGTGGTTCCCCATTGTTTATGTTGGACTTGTAGGAAATAATCTAAAAGTGGTTATGTCACAAATTAATGTTTTTTTTTAAATCTCAAGCATTTGTTTAATGTAAAAATATATTTTTGAAACATATTGCCTGAGGGGTGGGAGTAAAAAATTCAATGTCAGCATGTTTGTACCTTCAGTAAGTAAAATCATCAAATTCATTAAAGGATTAAAAAAATAAAACAATTTGAAATGTAAACTTTGAATATGTATTAAAATAAAATAAACTATATATAGATATATAATACCAGTGATGTATTTATTAAAACTTGTTTTAAAAAACAATGAGGACTGTCTAATGTTGCATGTTCAAATTTTGAGTGTAGTTATTCTATGTTATGACGATTTTGGGTAATGTGACTTAAGTCGTGACATAGTTTTTGTTACAGACAAAAACCGGAAGCGAATCTCCATTATTAATAGATTATCATACGGTGTTATATACACAAGGTCTGCTAGTTTATTAAAGAAGTAATAATAGGGACTTGTGTAATATTATTGATTTTTCCTATTATTTCTGCACATCTTTTGTATATATATTTTACAATGTATAACAATACTGAAACCAAAATACATTTATATCTTTTGATAGATATAATAACTGTTTGAAGGTGTCCATTTTGTGTGTTTGTCAATATATTTTGGGTGGTACTCATAGGGTCAGAATGCCAATGGGTCAGAATGTTTGGGTAACACAGAACAGATTCTATTTTTTTTTTTTTTCTATTTCATAGCTAAATAAAATTCTTTGACTGTCACGATGATACCAGATAAACGTGTCATTCTATTGGATATATTCAAAAGTTCCAGGTACCTTACATGGTGTAATGGTTAGCTAGATTCACAAACCATTGTTAGTGAATTTGATTCTCACTAGGCGCCCTAAACTTCTGACCTTATGCCACATTTAATCTTAGTGAATAAGTATATTCAAAAGTTCCTGGCTTCCTGTTGTAGAAAAATAAATTGATTGAAAAATCATTTGTTACATAATTATTAGATACCTAATATTTATGGCAATAGTGTAGAAATCAAATGGCTGTTATAAGCTACAGCCCATGGCCTTGAGAGTGAGTGACGGCGCTTGACCTCACTCTCACCTTGCCTTCTGGGGATAAATCGTGAGAACCGGAAGGCATAGAAGACCCTGTCTTCCGGTTTAAAGATAGTAAGTCTCAGTCAGTTAGAATGTAGGAGCCGAGCTCGTAGGATGTAAGGATTTGTGCAGACGTCTGGTTTGGGGATTAACAATAAAATAAGATCAAAAGTAAATCAAAGTCTTGTGGTTATTACCTAAAAACTAACAATGACACAGGGCTTCTGATAAGGAGAAATCCCTAACAAAAACCAGACCCGAAGTCCCCAAGAAAGTCCAGACCTTAGAAGAGACCAGACCAAGATGTTAGAAGATAGAACCAAAGCCGGCCAGAAGAAAAGACGACTAGAAGTAAGAAAGGGTATACAACACATTGTTGATTTTAATGGCATGTCAACTTGTCTGGGGTTATTTTAGGCCTAGAGGTTAGGGAATTGCATACATTATACATTTATATTTACATTTTTTTGTGTAATTTCTTAAGAGTTTTTTTTACACATGGTTATATATATTTACCAACCCCTCTACACGAGCAGGAGGCAACACAAGGTCAATTTCTTAAGCATAGTTTGTTTAACAGGTTTGAATTCAGAATTTTCATTCTCCTAGACTGGTTACCTAAACAAGGTTAAAGAGCTCAGTCTGTCCTACTACTTATTCAGAGCTGTAGAGAGAGTAGTTGGATGCATACCTTTCCCAAAGGTATTAGCGCTACATGAAATACAAACAGCCATGTCCAGAATTTGAACTCGAGTCGACAAGTCCATTTCCTACAACTTGCACAGTATTCCTATCTAATACAAATCATTTTTAAATAGATCTATTTGACCTATAGACAGGACCTTAACAGGTACTACCATTTTTGAAAGTGAGCTTGGAAGTAATGGCAATGAAGGAGTACTCCATACTCTTCAGAACTGGAGACTCAAAACCAGAGGCAGTTTAGTGACATACTTAAGACACCCGTTTGAGTGGGGGGAGTCTTACCCCTCTGCAGAGGATACAGTCTGTGTTATTATATGCCCTGCTAACTGGGTAGTTGAAAAATAAAGATTAATTAAAAGTAGAAAACTGACTTCATAATAATAAAATGGCTGCTGGCTTGTTTCAAAGTGAAAGTCAGTTGGCTAAATTCCTAGCATAAAATTATCTGAAATAAACTTAATTGTTATTAAGAACACATTTTATGATATTTTTGTGTTAAAGCATGCAGTTGTATTGTTTTCAAAAAAGTATCTATGATTTGTTTATTTTGCACAGAGACTTTCAAAAAAGCTACCGGCTAGGTTCAAAGTGAAAGTCAAGGGAGGTTACTCTAATTGCCTTATTTGCTTGGAATTTTAACAACTAAAGGCGAAAATTACTCATTGACTTACGAGTGCCCCAATTTACGAGTTCTCTGAGTTATAAGCTGTCATTATTTCTAGTTGATTTAATAATTTCTATTATTTGTAGAGGAAACTCTGTAACCAAAAATAAAATTGCATAAATCTACATTATAGACAATTAAAGATTTTATAATTTCTAATGGACTTTATTATTTCTATTAATTGTAAAGAATAAAAACAGATTTTATTATTACATAAAAGATTGGTAAGAGTGTGCAATTATTTATGAGTGATATATATTTTTTTATTTTAGATTTTTATGTTGAATTAATTTTTGTTGTAGCTGTGTTATTATTGTTTGTTGTTCTTTGCAGACCCCAACAGGTTTGATTACGGCAAAAGTATCACATATAGTCTGGCCCCCACATCGCTGGCAGCAGATTGAAATTATTCACACCAATCACCGACGAATACGACCACGAACAAAGGACAGAAAATAAAGGAAAAAATCTCTTTATCTTTATGGCAAAAAAATTAGGAAAAAATTTAGTGGATTTTAATTTTTATTCATTACATATCCTTTGAGCTTTGTTTTAGACTGATATATATATATATATATATATATATATACTTTATTATAGGCATTTTAGTCTCGGAAGACTATGATATAGTTTTTTTGCCTCTGAAGGCGCTGTAACTTTAGGGGCACAAAAACTATATTATAGTCTTCTGAGACTGAAATGCCAATAATAAAAGATATGTATATATATATATATGTATATATATATATATGAAAATAGTTTGCTATATTTATAAGTAAAGAGTGCTCAATATCATTGATAGAGCATGTAAACAGACATGACAGAAGTAAATAAACACCCATATTAACTTAGATCTTTATTTAGAATATTAATTATTTGATAAAAGTTTTACAATAAAATGTACTAATATTCATTTATTAATACTTAGTTGACATTCCCTTTGCATTTTTTAATGCAAGGACCCTTTTAGGCTGGTGATCAGTTCAAGGACATTATCTTCAGGGATTTCTTGCTGTTTCACACAGTAATCTTAAAAGTTCTGCTTTTGAAGATGGTTTCTGGTTATTTTTTTTAAAGGTTTTGGCCAATTATGGCTCAGAGATGTTTAATAGGGTTTATATCCAGCAACTGATTTGGATACAGAATTCTTTTAATCCCATTTTGATGCAACTAATCTTGTGTGTTTTTAAAAGTGTAGCAAGTAACCCCATGTTCAATAAATAAGGACTCATGTTCCATAAATAAGGACTCATGTTCAATAAATAAGGACTCATGTTCCATAAATAAGGACTCATGTTCCATAAATAAGACTCATGTTTTATTATTCTCCCAATATTGGAAGGAGCGCCCTTCCTGCAATATG
This sequence comes from Doryteuthis pealeii, assembly GCA_023376005.1. Classification (NCBI taxonomy): domain Eukaryota; kingdom Metazoa; phylum Mollusca; class Cephalopoda; order Myopsida; family Loliginidae; genus Doryteuthis; species Doryteuthis pealeii. Next base: position 102,236,481 of record CM042153.1, read on the forward strand.
GAAACCTATTTAGCAGAAGTAATGTTACTCTGGTACTCGATGAGCTCTGAATGACCATCACTTCAAATAGCAACCCCCCCCCCATACCATAACAGAATAACTACCATGTTTCACTGTTGACTGCAATCTTTTGATGTCAAACTCTTGATTACAGAGTCCCCACACCCACACTCTACCACTGACTGAAAGCAAATTCTGACTCATCAGAGAATATTATAATATTCCAAAATTCCATAAGTCTCTGAACCATTTCATGAGCCCGATCTTTCCTCCGCTTGATATTGGTTGGACGAAGAAGTGCTTTCTTTCTAGCAGCTCTGCCATACTAGCCTCATTTGTGAAGATTCCTGGGTTAAAATTGCAAATTGTCATCAAAATTAAAACGGAAGAATTTGGCTTGGGCATAGATTTTAATTTTAATTTTATCAACGGTCCTGTTTAAGTTAGTATTTTACTGTGCATTTAGTAGGTATGTACTATGCTTAGCATAGATGAGGCACAAGGCCAGAAGTATGGGGCACCCAGTGAGAATAAAACTCACTAACAATGTTCTGCTCATCTAGCTTGCTAACCATTACACAATGTGAGGTGCTATCCTACTTTGGTTAAAATTGCAAATCGTTGTCAAAATTAAAACTGAAAAATTTGGCTTGGGCATAGATTTTAATGAATTCAATTATTACTAAGGAGGCGATTTATGTTATTTTTAAATCAAATTTTAACCGTTAGTTGTGTTTAAGGAGAAACATAGATAAAATAAACCAGATGAATGATAAGACTAGTCAGAATTAATAAACATGTACAAACAAAAAATACTTTCTATTTCAATATTACAGGCCGTGCATGCTTTTCTTAAGTATGGATGACCAAAAGTGTAATAATCCATGTTTTTTATGTTAATAAATCCTCGGAAAATATTTATCTCCCTTAAAAATTAGTTCTCTTGTGGCCCTCTGTAGGAAAATAACGTCCAATAAAAAATGATTAAAAACACAACTAACGGTTGTGTTTTTAAGTAAAAAAATAACATAAATCGTGTCTTTAGTAATAATTAAATTCATTAAAATCTTTGCCCAAGCTAAATTTTTCCGTTTTAATTTTGACGCCAATTTGCAATTTTAACTGATTCCTGATCGCTATTCTGGGATTGACATCAATATTTTTTGCTATGTCCGAGGCATTGTAACAAGGATTATTCTCAAGATTTCTCTTAAGACACAGGGTTCTGCTTCACATGGCTCTAGACGGCCTGAGTGAGATACTATTCATTCCTTACTCTCTATATTAAATTTTACAATCATCCTATCAACAGCAAAAAGTGGGATTGAAAGGTTTTCTGATATTTTGCATTGACTAAGTCCACCTTCATATTGACCCACAATACAACTTAGCTGAAATTTGGAAACATCTAACATTCCTTTCGTCCCTGGCATGATGCAGTAATTATAGATGCAACTTGAAATAGAAAATCTTGGTGATATAATGAATATGTAAATACCTTGGTACCCCCTCACTATAATCTGATTGGACAGTGTCATGTATAAATAGTCGACACTGTGTTGGTCCTCTACCTAATGCCTACAAGCTAACTTACTCGCTAGACGACACCACGACTGCTCGGAGACGGATTGCTATTCGATGTACCAATTACTACTGCAATAATATACCAAATACCAACTTCAGATTATATCCCTTAACCCGGATATATCACTAGATATAAACAGTTTAACTCTTAACGTCCTATACCACTCATTCTGCCCGACTGGAAGTCATATTCATTTTCCTAATCTGCCCCAAACGATAGCCTTTGTTTAGATGTAATATTAAACATTTAGAAGTCTTGGATTTAAGGGAAATAACAGGTAAATTTAAATAAAAAAAGCAATTTTTAGCCATTTTTTGATAAATATCAAAAAATGACTAAAAATTGCTTTTTTTAGCCAGAGCCTTAAAGAAATTGGGCTCTGGACTTAAAAAATTCTCAACAGGATGTTAAGAGTTAACAAGTTATATTCATTTTAGGCTTGAAGTAACTATTCTTAAGACTTTTCATAGTTATATGATTTTAAATATCTTAAATCATATTATTGTTGCTTATAAGATTAAACTTCTCCAATATTATTTTATTACTAGTTTTATTCAATCTTATTATTGTTGCTTATAAGATTAAACTTCTCCAATATTATTTTATTACTAGTTTTATTCAATCTTATTATGTTGCTTATAAGATTAAACTTCTCCAATATTATTTTATTACTAGTTTTATTCAATCTTATTATGTTGCTTATGAGATTAAACGTTTACTATTCATTCATTACTAGTTGTAATTCAATTTTAAGAATTAAAATGTAGTTTCTGGTGTTATCTATTTACTTCTGTCATGTCTGTGTATATCTAAGTTAGGGTAGCGTGGACATGAAGTCAATGGCACTTGGTAACTGTCAGTTTCTCGCCTATGCAACTGTTCAAACCAAATCCTTGGTTTGAAAATTGTGTTATATACTGGACCTGTCAAGGAACACAAACACTTCTATTTATAAAAATATGAGATTATATCTTTATTCCTCGGTTGTGTGCAAACTGAGAGTCATTAGTAGGGTTTATACATACATGGAGCCTTCAGGAGTTCTCTGCAAGCAATCTCGAACCTGATCTCTGTCTGCTGAAATTGATTTCCACGGACTTTTTTTTTATTATAGTCCAACTCACGGTGTCACACCTTTTTGATAATGACATCTACGCAGTTTTTCTGTAGACACACCTCTTCACCCACACAACCTGTTTTCATTGGTTATGAGCTATGCCTACAGATTTTCTGCGTCTACATACTATCAAATGTACACCTGCATCTTTAGGTGCCAAAGGTCAGTTCAATGCCGTATCCTGTTTTTGTTTCCAGGCCCGCACTTGACACCCACACACTTCCTGCGTGCAGCCTGGTCTCCAGGTGTAAACCGATTGACCAGGCAATATATTACAATTACATTGGCAAGAAACTGTCAGTTACCAAGTTCCGTTAACTTCATGTCTTTATTACTCTAACTTATATATTTTTAGCCCTCATTTTTTTTAAAGTTCTTACTAAAAGAACTCCCAGGAAGAAAATGAGAATTGTTGTGGAAAAAAAATATTTTGAAAAATTTGTCAAAATAAAAATAAAATTCAAATCATGTAACATTAAAAATCTGTATGTGTTGTTTATTTTAAATATTTTTGAATTGTTATCTATTATCATTCTTTTACGGACTCCTACACATGGACACACCAGTGTTGGCCAATCAGCAAAAACTTACTTTCATCAGCTCTGTATGGACATTGGATGTCACCTAGAGGACTTGCCAAGAGGATCTGTATGTGTTGTTTATTGTAATATTTTTTAACTGTTATCTTTTATTATTCTCCTATGGACTCCTACACATGGACACACCAGTGTTGGCCAATCAGCAAAAACTTACTTTCATCAGCTCTGTATGGACATTGGATGTCACCTAGAGGACTTGCCAAGAGTGATCTGTATGTGTTGTTTATTGTAATATTCTTAACTGTTATCTTTTATTATTCTCCTACGGACTCCTACACATGGACACACCAGTGTTGGACAATCAGCAAAAACTTACTTTCATCAGCTCTGTATGGACATTGGATGTCACCTAGAGGACTTGCCAAGAGTGATCTGTATGTGTTGTTTATTGTAATATTTTTTAACTGTTATCTTTTATTATTCTCCTATGGACTCCTACACATGGACACACCAGTGTTGGCCAATCAGCAAAAACTTACTTTCATCAGCTCTGTATGGACATTGGATGTCACCTAGAGGACTTGCCAAGAGTGATCTGTATGTGTTGTTTATTGTAATATTTTTTAACTGTTATCTTTTATTATTCTCCTACCTCACACATGGACACACCAGTGTTAGCCAATCAGCAAAAACTTACTTTCATCAGCTCTGTATGGACATTGGATGTCACCTAGAGGACTTGCCAAGAGTGATCTGTATGTGTTGTTTATTGTAATATTTTTTAACTGTTATCTTTTATTATTCTCCTATGGACTCCTACACATGGGACACACCAGTGTTGGCCAATCAGCAAAAACTTACTTTCATCAGCTCTGTATGGACATTGGATGTCACCTAGAGGACTTGCCAAGAGTGATCTGTATGTGTTGTTTATTGTAATATTTCTTAATTGTTATCTTTTATTATTCTTCTATGGACTCCTACACATGGACACACCAGTGTTGGCCAATCAGCAAAAACTTACTTTCATCAACCAAGTGGTGAAAAAGTTAGATTAGAACTAAACAAAGATGCTGCATACTGTTTTGAACAAATCCTGGAAGTAGCACTATACAAAAATTGTAGAGCCACTTACCTCCCATCTTGCAATACAAACATTTGTTGTTAATCTGAAAGTTGTGAATTTTTCTATGCAATCTTTTGATAATTTTAGGTGTTTCAGTTTCTTTTCTTTTTCCAGTGAATTTTTTTTTTTTTATCTTAGTGTTTGATTAATTTAATCATTTTATTTTCATCAGAAAATCGATTTTTCTGATAACATTTTTTCTCCACTAAGAAGATATTGGTACAATATAATTTTCTTACCTTACATTATTTTCATTTGATCTTGTACTAAACTAAGAGAAATTCTCTCTCTCTCTCTCTCTCTCTCTCTCTTTCATCCCCTCTCTCTCTCTCCCTCTCTCTCTCTCTCTCTCTCTCTCTCTCTCTCTCTCTCTCTCTCTCTCTCTCTCTCTCTCTCTCTTTCTCTCTCTCTCTTTCAATCCACTCTCTCTCGCTCTCTCTCTCTGTATTTCAATCCCCTCTTTCTCTCTCTCTTTCAATCCCCTCTCTTTCTCTCTCTCTCTCTCTCTCTCTCGTGCTCCACTGTCTTTCTCTTTCAATCCCCTCTCTTTCCCCCTCTTTCTTTCTCACTCCCACTCTCTCTCTATCACTTCCCTCTCTTTCTCTTTCAATCCCTCTCTCTCTCTCTCTCTCCCTCCCACCCTCTCTCTCTCTCCCTCTCTCCCTCTCCCTCTCTCTCTCTCCTCCCACCCTCTCCCTCTTTTCTCTGTCGCTCCCTTCACTCCCCTCTCTTTCTTTCACCCCCTTTCCTTCTCTCTCTCTCATATATTTACCTATCTCAGTCTGTTCCAATCTATTCTTTCAAATTTCTCAGCCATTTATCTTGTTAAAATTAAGTCATATGACCTAAATCTGAATTGAAATCTATTTCCTCGAATTCGATTCCCCCCCCTACCACCACCACCACACGTAGATAATTCAAGTTCAAAATGAATTTATAAGTGCTTCTTAAAAAAAAAGTATCAAAATCTGACTTTTGCCCTTGATAAGTTATTATAAAGTTTGTTTGATAATCGGAAAGTTGTGAATTTCACAAGTGACATGAATTTTTAGGCATTTCCTCTTGACTCGTGTAAGCTCCTACAAATTCTCTTTTGTTTTTTGTATATTGTTTGATTATTTCCCTCAGATCCTTTTTTTACTTTTTTTCAATTGTATAATCCGTCACACCTTTCTTTTTAGTCAATATCTAGATTTTCCCTTTTTATGTTTACTCACCTTCCTCTCCATATCCAAAACGCCATATGTAATCACTTTGTTTTTGTTTTATTTTTACAAACAAATGTTCTCTCTATTTTTTTATGTTTATCATTGGTCAACATTAAGATTATTGTTATTATTATTATTATTTTGTTTCCAGTGAAGACATTACCTTTTTGTTTATTTATTTTTTTCTTAAGGTCCTTTTGTATATAACAAAATTAGAAGTGGCTACCCAGCATCACCTGAGTAGAGGGAAGGGGTAAACCCTGGTGTATTGATTTATTTACTTTTGAGATTTACAAATGCTGGACATTTCTAAGTAGAATTTCAATGCTATTTCTATGTATATTTCAATATTTAAATATCTTTGAATAAGAATCAAATCTTCATAATTTTTGCTAAAACAGCAGGAACCAATGATATTTAATGTACATATATATATATATATATATATATATATATATATATATATAATATTGTTATTAATTGTTTTATTTTTATAGTTTCATACGGAAATACATACATACCAACTACCCTTTATATATGGATAGATAGATATAGACAGTAGATCAGGTTGATTTTTCACTTTTTGGGAAATTCAATGTTGCTTTTGTGGCAAAAGCTGGGGCAATAAGAACTGACATCAAAAATTAGATTCCTAACTTTAAAACTCATTTGAGCATTTAATTTAAAAAATCGTAAACAAAAATATACACAAATACCTCATTTCCGCAGGATTTTGGTGACAAACTGACTTCAAAATTTCATTATTTCAATAATAAATGCAGATAAAATTGATATTTTTCATTAGATACAATGAATGGAAAATAAATTCAATGTTTTAAATTTGCATTGTTCATTGAACATTGCACTAAAACTTACCTACACTATATACGATGATGTAACAATAGAATTAAATTGTTCAGTGTATTTTCCTTTTGATGAAAATATAGGTCTTATTTGGTGGCACTATGAGTTGGTTATAATGTGCACGTGCCTTATTTCCTGTTCATACACAGACAGTGGGAATAGATTTTATTTCCCCTTTTACTTAGGAAAGGAATGATTAAAATACTTAATCTTTCATTAATACTATGGAATATACAAAAGCCATTAATATTCTGTTCAAATACCCCAAATTGAAAATTATTTTAAATTAATAAAATTTTCATATCAATAATGTAAAAAATAATAATGTAATTTATTGTGTACAGTGCTCAGGTGCACCACAACTCATCAAAGTCTCATGTCAGGTACACAGAATAATGTTGTGCCAGGAACATGAACAGTTCACAGTAGTAATATGGATGTATGTGTGTGCATGTGTATGTGGAGAGTGGCATCAGGTATAGTGTTGGCGGACTACAGGAAGCATGGAGGCTTTGAAAGCCTCAGTGCTCCGGCAGCCTACAACAGATGCAGGCAGTTTATTCCATGTCTCCGCAATTCTGAGCGTGAAAAAATGTTTCCGAAAGTCACGTGAACAGTGCTGTTTTCTGACTTTGTAGGCATGCCCACGTGTATTGGAGAGATGGAGATCAAAAAGGTGCTCCAGGTTGCTGTTGTTCAGATGATTAATGACCTTATGAGCATTTACCAGGTCAGTTGCCAGACGCCGAAGTTTCAACGAATCCATTCCCAGGGCTGCGAGACGTTCAGAGTATGGCAGATTCTTGGTGGAGGGTACTCGCCTGGTTGCACGTCTCTGTACAGTTTCTAGGAGGTTAATATTCTGAGAAAGGTAGGGGTTCCAGACTGGTGATGCAAACTCCAAGTGTGGCCGTACCATAGCTTTGTACAGCTTCAAATAGATAGCCGGTGAGCGGCTGACAAAGGTCTTGCTGAGTGACGCCAGGACGCCCTCGGCCTTTTTGGCAATTTTGGAGATGTGTTTTGTCCAACGTAAATCATTGCTGACAGTAATACCCAGATCACGTTCGCAAGAAGATTCCTTGATATTAGTGTTGTGGAGGAGTATATGTATGATGGATTTTTCCTCCCAAAATGCATGGTGGTGCATTTGTCCACAGCCAGCTTCAGTTGCCAGTCAGTGATCCATTGTTGCACTGTGTCCAGGTCTGATTGTAGTAACGATCTGCAGCGTTCAGGATCTGTCTTTTTTTATTTCAAGGTACAACTTGATGTCATCGGCATACTTCAGGACTATGGTATTCCTTAAGTTAGCATCTATATCATTGATATACGCAACAAACAAAAGGGGGCCAAGAACTGAGCCCTGTGGTACCCCAGATGACATCTCATATGGTGAGGAGTGTTGCCCAAGAACTGTAACTACCTCTCTCCGGTTGAGTATGAAGGACTTTAACCAGTCAAAAAGATCATCCTTCACCCCCATTGCAGAGAGTTTTGCCAAAAGTCTTTTGTGCGGCACAGAGTTGAAGGCCTTAGCAAAGTCAAGGTAGACAACATCTACCCATGAGCCCCCATCAGTGATCCGGGTGATGTCCTCTAGGAACTCCACAAGTTGATCACAACAGCTAGATTTTGGGACAAATCCAAACTGGGATGGTCGGATAAGACTGTGAGAGTTCCAGAAATTCCAAAGTCTCTCTCTGATGCAGGACTCCATCAACTTAGCAATGCAACTTGTAAGACTGACTGGCCGATAGTTGACAGGTGATGTGCGGTCGCCCTTTTTGAACAGTGGAATTACACTAGCAGTTTTCCACTGTTCTGGGGTAGCACCATTTTTCAAGCAAAATTGGAAGAAAACAGCTAACTGGTGGAGAAGGAAGTACCCGCCCCGTTTGAGAAGCAGGTATTTCACACCGTCAAGACCTGGAGAAGCATGGTTGCGTTTGCTCTTGAGGTGGCGTCGCAGCATAGCAGGTGTGAATTCTATAGTAGTTATAGAAGTTGATGTCAGAGGTGGAGGAGATGGTACATTTTGGTCCTCGACAGTGAAAATGCCTGCATAGCATTCAGCAATAAGTTCTGCACATTCTTTTGGGTCATCGGTGATTTGGTTTGTATGAGGATTGCGAAGAGGGCCAACAGGGGAGTGAGGCCTCAGACATTCTTTAACTCCTAGATTGATTTTTTTTATTTTAACATTATATCAACCTGACTGGGGTTATTTTATGCTAGAGGTTAGGGAATCATGTTGGGATCCTAACAGGAACTATCTCTCCATGTCAGAGTGGACCTGGGAGTCATGGCAATGAAATAGTACTCCATACTCCCCAGATTTTTAACTCATCACTGAATATATTTACAAAATGTAAATCCGATCTCACTGACAAGTCTTCCAAGCCATAGCTGTATCAGTGTTAATGTATGGCTGCACTACCTGGACCTTAACAAAAGCTAGATGGTAGCTGCACCAAATAGTATGTGTGATCTTAAACAAATCGTAGAAACAATACCATATAAGGAAGAAGCTGTACAGCCATTTTCCCCATAACACAAACCATCCGAATGAGACATGCCGGACACTGCTAGAGAAGCAAAGACTAACTCATAAGTGATGTTCTCTTGTGGAAGTTAACACATGGGAATGTCAGCATGGGCTATCCAGCAAAAACCTACATTAACCAGCTCTGTGTGGATACTGAATGCTGCACAGAGGACCTGCCAGAGGCAATGAATAAAAGAGACCGTTTGGCAAGAGCTTGTCATGAATATCCATGCTGGTAGCACGACATGATGATGATGATGATGATGATGATGATGATGTACTTGAGAAAATATCCATAAGAATATATTTATCATATATTCGGAGGGGGTCGATAGGACTCTAGCACTGGCTGTATTTAGTTATCAATTTATAAATTAATTCCAAATTAATTTTTCAAGTCGTGTTTCGTTTTTCATAAGATTTGAAAAAAAAAAAAAATCATATTTTCTAAAGTTCTAATGTGAACTATTTTTTAAATTTTTTCCCAAATGAATTAAAATATCTTCATCATTGTTATTTTGATGATAATATTTTGCCTAATGTTCTTTGCTCATTTTCAATCATATCGAAAACACCTCTTCATCACCATTACTCCCATGTCCACTCTGTCCCGGAGTGGTAGTACCTGTTAGGGTCCATCTATGGGTTAAATAGAAAAATGTGTTTATAAAAAAAAATTGAGTATCCATTAAGAATGAATTTATTTCAAAACTTTGTCGGTATTAAATGACCCACTGAGGTTGATATGCCATACAACAAACCAAACCAAATCAATTCTATCCAAGGGTCATTAAGTGTAATCAAAAACATTTTCTTTATCAATAAGGACATTCCATAGATTCAAGAGTCTTAACCACATGAGTCTTGAGGTAAACCAAACTTATGTATATCAAAGATAGAATAAAACATGTTAATTTTTCTATGGAAAGCCATAACCACCATTATTTTAATCTCATTGCTGATAATTATAGAATCCTTAAACAATTTCAGATGTTTCAGTGTAGTTTTAATTTTGTCAGTTATTAACCAGCCCTGTTGGTTGGAGTTTTAGAATATACCCCCAATGGGGTCACCTGTTGGCAGTGGCTAGGTAGAGACTGATGATGCTTAAGGACGGAATCCTGGTGGATGAGCAGTCCATGAATTGCGACAATCTACTTTGGCCCTTACTCAGGCTAGACAGGCGGTCAGAGAGGCCCCCTCTGATCAATCGGCTGGTCATGTCTGTCCCAACTCTATTCTCCTTATGGCAACCCCTAACCCTTTTTATCATATATGTGCTAGAAAGCGGTGGCTGAGGATTTTCCTGTATATATGCTGGGGATGATGTTAAACTCTGATGGTGAGGTTCCAATTCTGGAGCTTAATTAAAAGTCAGATTGTATAAGAAATTCCTAAGAACGAATGGAGGTGAGACAGAGGGGGGGGACAAGAAAAAGAAAAAGAAAGGGGGTGTATGTATGAACCCTAGATTGAAACAGGGTTAGAAATGTCTCCCAGTAAATAAAGTGAGTGTTTTGGAGTTTGTTTATGAATTTCTTATACAATCTGACTTTTATTCGTCACCGATGTATATACTTGAAAAAGTACCGGTCGATAAGGCCTTCGTATCCCCTCTTTTTTATATTTCATTTCATAATAAAATATTACCTCCCTAAATACATATGATTCCTCCACTTTTAGTGATATATATATATATATAGGATATCTACTGAGTCAGACAAACCTACTATTAGTTCCGCATAAAGCTCTTCAGGGCTAAAATCTGACTCAGTAGATATCCGTTCAGATTTTAGCCCTGAAGAGCTTTATGCGAAACTAATAGTAGGTTCGTCTGACTCAGTAGATTATCTTTATTACTTGGCTCTACTTAGGTATCGAGCACTTTTTACAAATTAGCTTCTCCTAGCGGTTATATGAATATATATATATCTTATATAAATATATATGCATATAAATTGTTTTTTCTTTTGGCCAAATACTATACCAATAGATTATTTTTTGGTCTTTTCTTTTTTTCAAAAATTTTTTTCTTCCTGGTTGATGTTTGGTAGTATATTTTTACAATCAAACTCTCTGCCGGGTTTTTTCTCTCCGCAAGGATCTACCAACACGCTTGGTATATTATATATATATATATATATATATATAAAGTAAAGTAAAGTCGTCGGGGCGGCCTAAAGTCGGTATTAGCCAGTCAGCGAGGGAGTCTATCCCCTTTTCAATAGCGCTAGACCAAGGAGATTGTTTTTTAGCATCTGAGGTGGAGCGCCACACCTACCATCAGCTCCTTACTTTACCGCACAGATCCCTGTGCTACTCATACGCTGAGTTGGCGGGGACCGGTATCGAACTAGGAATCTTGTGGTTTCTAGCCGAACGCTCTACCGACTGAGCTAACCCGGCCCTATATATATATATATATATATATATATATATATATATATATATATATATATATATATATATATATATATATATATATATATATATATATATGCACATTAATACACAAACTAGATATACATGCATGTATGTACTCTCTGGGTGTAGGTACCACTTGATCTAATATTCACATAGTCAAGAAAGTGACTGTCACCAAAGGCCATTGACTCTATGTCTACATTATCCTAACTTACATGTATAGATATGCACACACATACACTATATAAATTATATATACATTTATGTACTGTGTGTGTGTATATATATATATATATATATATATCTTATTATAATGGAGATTGTGTGTTTTTCTGTCTGTAACCGAAACTATATTACTACTCAAGTCACAATTCCCTTAATTATTTACGTCAAATTCTCCATGATTTCATTCTTTTAAACCTTCAGTTATTAATAAAAATTGTTTTACATTATTAATACTGTTGACCATATCTACGTACTAATAACATGCAATTGTATTTATATATACAACAAAATAGCGGTTTACAGTTTGAACGAGAAGGCTAATTTGCATATTGATATTTAAAATTTATTTTAATAAATATGTGCTTGGTATTATTGATTTCTAATTGTTTGGTTTTATCTTAAGAAATATAAACAAAAATCTCGTGGATAAATCTTAAAAGAAATTTATTTACAAGAAGAAATAACTGTAATATTATCCTTTACTTCTATTTTAACTAAATAGTTAAATTAGGAAAATTTACCAATGAAAGAGGGAGTAATGGAAAATGATGGAATAGTTAGTTCCAAAGTTGTTCTATTTTTCGATTATACCCCCTCTGTTGCAGATCTTTTTATCTGCATTCTTAGTCAGTTTCATTAGCCTTTCTAATTTAATATGATATTTTATTATATCAAAACTTAAATACTTGCACCCGGAGGGTGCATATATTTGCTAGTATATATATATATATATATATCTTTTTATATCGATGTAAATTACACCAATTTTCTTTTCTCTTCACTTCACTTTTCATATTGTCTGCCACCCTCATCCAATAAATCCACTTAGTTTCTCTCACTGCACAGTTACTTTTTTTTTTGGGGGGGGGGGAGAGATAATCCCCATCCCCCAGCCATTTTAGTGTAGAATCTACTTGGATTTCTTAATTTCCAATGTGAATATCCCCCCTGCCTCAATGAATACAAACGGAATAAATGATTCCTCTACTTCACTTTTTTTTCATTTGAAAAAATTCACTTTTACTTCATTCAATCATACACGTCCCTGATTTGCAAAATAAGGATGTATGAAAATAGTTATTTGATAAGATTAGCTTAATCTGGTATAAGGCCACAATGTGGAGCACCTGTTACAACTGAACACAATATGTATGTATCTAACCAACTCCTCTACTTAATCTGGTATAACACTGTTACAACTAACACAATATGTATCTAACCAACTCCTCTACTTAATCTGGTATAAGGCCACAAATGTGGAGCACTCTGTTACAACTGAACACAGATGTATGTATCTAACCAACTCCTCTACTTAATCTGGTATAAGGCCACAAATGTGGAGCACTCTGTTACAACTGAACACAATCATGTATGTATCTAACCAACTCCTCTGCCACAAACAGGATGTGACTCAAAGTCAGTTTTTAAGAGGAGTACAGCTGGTTTGAATTCAAAGTTTTCCTTCTCCTAGACTGGTTGTGTTACCAAGACTAAAGAACCAAGTCTGCCCTTCTATTTAAGCAGAATGTAACAGGTTTGAATTCAGAGTTTTCCTTTTCCTAGACTGGTTGCCTTGCCAAGGCTAATGAACGCAATCTGCCCTACTATTTAAGTGGAATATAGCTGGTTTGAATTCAGTTTTCCTTCTCCTAGACTGGTTGTCTTACCAAAACTAAAGAACCTAGTCTGCCCTACTATTTACCCATAAGTTGAGGAAGAACAGATTGATTGATGCCTTTTCCAAGGGCAATTAGTGTAAACACAAACAGCTTCATCCAGGGTTTGAACTCAAGCTGCCAATTTCATTTCCTAAGCCCACCACCTAGAATTCAATAATGTAGTAATTAATTGCAAAACAAATTTTGTTTTGGATTTTTTTTTTGAATTTTTGAGATGAGGCTTGATAATTTGTATTATTTAGATTTTTCAACCTGTTGTCCTCATCTTTATTGTAGAACAATTCACAAAGACAAACTTACAAGAATGAGGAGGGTCAAATGTGTTTAGTCAAACGCTGTGATTTTGTCCGAATATAATTCTAACTTGTTGTCCACCATGTTATCTCATTGGGTTGACTTATCTAGGGGTTGAGTTTCTTCTCTGCTAATTATTCTACTGGGCTTCTTTAGGCTAGTCATTGTTTTTATATCTAATAACCAATAAAACTTTAAGCTCTCTGGGAGCCGGGTCAAATCTGAATTCTAACTAAATATTTTCTCATCTCTGTACCGGAGGTCAGATGGGGTCATCTAAAATGTCAATCATAACTCCCAACGGTTATGGAAAATTATCCACCTCCAGTTTTAATATTTTTTTCACCATTTCTTTATTTTTGGAGCAATTCTGATAAAAAAAAACTTTGCATTCTTATGTAAAATTGTATGTTCTTTCTGATAATGCACTCAAATTTTATGTATCTCCATGCTAGAACCTATTTTTTTGGGGGGTGGGAATAAGAAGTAGGGATATCAAGGTTTTTGTTTTTTTCTTGTTTACCACAAGATTATTCAACATTTTCATTTTAATACAGCATATATACACATATATAGTATTATTTTATATAAATAACATGACTTTGGACTTAAAAATACCTTTTTAAATACCTGCTATGTTGTATTACATACAAGAAATAGAATAACTCTTTATTTAAAACTAACTTACAGGTACATTCACAATTCATGAACTCTCAGGAACTGTAACAGTTTGAGCACCCACACCTACCATCAGCTCTCCACTTTACTGGAGATCCAAGCCGTGCTACACATGCACTGAGTTGGTGAGGGCCAGTATCAAACCCGGAACCTTGTGGTTCCGAGGCAGATGCTCTACTGATTGGGCTAAACCAGTCCCTATAACAGAATAAACCAGTCCCTATAACAGAATAAACCAGTCCCTATAACAGAATAAACCAGAAGTTTTTGTTACAGATTAGTTAGTTTGGATTGTCCTGAATATGGTAATGCATGCAACCAGGTAAAAAGTTAATATTTAGTTCTTGTGTATAATTCTACACACCCCTAACTTTTAGGCTTAACTCTTTGCCTATCAAAATTTACCCCATGGCTGTACCAAATTTTCTTGGTATTTTTTTACCTGTATGATGGGATATTTCAAAGTTCACCATTTATTCACCTCAGAACTCGTTCTATTCAAATAAAGTCCTATCATTATTTTAATCTTAGTCCTTCTACTCAATTATAATGAACTAAGCATCTATTTGTGTACTTTGCTTGGGTGTGGTATGAGAGTGACTTAAAGTAGCTAAAGAGTTAAAACATTCCATAAAATAAGCACAAATTTGTGTTATTTCCTATAACTCCAACATAAACAAAGGGCAACCACTCTTGACTGATAAATTATTTATTTATTTATTGATCTACTAGGAAAAAAGCAGACAGGTTTAGGGTTAGGGTTTAGGGTTAGTTTAATGGGAAAATAAACAAATAATTTATCAGTCAAGAGTGGTTCTCCTTTGTTTATCTTGGAGTTATAGGAAATAACATAAATCTGTAAGATGCTGTATTTTTATGGGTAGCATGCATCTCAAAATGTTGATGTGATATAGAAAAACTGGGGTTATTCTTTAATTTAGAGGTAAAAAAAAAAAATAGTCAACAACAAGTATCAGATCCAACTTAACAAAACTTGTGTTTCCCAGTTTCATCAATCTTGGTAGAATTTAATTTTGATGCGTATTAATGAACGACCTTTTCTAAATTTACATATTAAGAGTTTCCTCATCTCACCTGTATTTTTTTTTAATAAATATTCTCATTGAAAATTATATATTTAGATATACAAAATGGATTTCAAATTATCTCTAGATTTTTTTAAAAACATTTTTTATTCAAGGTATAAAAATAAAATTATGATTCCTATTAAAAATTAAAAAGAAGAAAAAAAAACAAATCAATAAAATTGTTATTTCTAACGTGCAATATTCTTCAAGGCCAACTGGCATCAGTAGAGTTCAATTGAATCAAGACAAAAATTCCCGTTCCAAATGCTCATCTTTTTTATTCATTGGGTAATCAGGCATGAACCTCTGGGAATCAACTTGCTTAAAGCGGAAGATATTCCTTGAAATCTCTCGTTCTCTCTCAGATAAGAAAAACAAATTCTATAATCTCTATTTCTTTATCAGTTTCACTACACTTAACCCAACTTTTTTTTAAAAACTGAGGAAATGAGGTGAATAAGGAAGAACAAAAAAATTCTTATTCTACAATCAATCTGAATATTTTGCTGTCACAAAAAAAAAAAAAAAAAAAAAAAAAAAAAGATTTTTGCACAAAAAACTAAAAAAAAAGAATTCTTTTTTTTTACTGTCTACCATTTTTCTTTCTTTTTTTTTTGTGGTAGAAAAAGAAACTGACATTTGTGAAATGATAATTTATGCAACAAATAAATGTAAAACATTTAAAAGCCCTTTGACCTGATTTACACGAAATTGCAATTGATTTAGTGCATTTAAAAAAAAAAAAAGAGATTTTTCTTGGATTATCCTGAGTTACAGCCATTATTGACATGATACGCCTACCACTTTACTTACCATTCAGCCTAGATTGTATATGTTAGCTCAGTCGGTAGAGCGTTCGGCTAGAAACCTCAAGGTTCCTGGTTCGATACCACCTCTCACCAACCCAGCGTATGAGTAGCACAGGGATCTGTGTGGTAAAGTAAGGAGCTGATGGTAGGTGTAGTGCTCCATCTCAGACGCTAAAACAATCTCCTTGGTCTAGTGCTATTGAAAAGGGGATAGACTCCCTTGCTGACTGGCTGATACCGACTTTAGGCCACCCCGATGACAACTTTACTTATATATATATATATATATATATATATATATATATATATATATATGTAGGTATCTTGTATTGGAGAAAGGGAAAAAAAGTGCTCAATTATAGGTGAATGAGGTTCATTTATTTTTTATGAAATAAGCAGCTAATACGTTGGTTTGCAACCAATGGTAACAAATGCCTTTTAATTTTATAACATATCATAACAAAAAAAAAAAAATATATATATATGTGTGTGTGTGTGTGTGTGTGTGTGTGAAGAAAAAATGGAAGTGAATCTGACAGTATGTAATATCGTAAAAGTTGAACAAAACGCAAGTTTCATAAACAAATAATGTTTATTACGCCTACACTGCAGCGTTTCAGTCTGTTTAGATAGACCTTCATCAGCACTTTCATTAGTTTAAGGAAAAAATAAATTATTGCTGAAAACAAAAAGTCTGTGAGCCTCTGTTTTTGGTGTGTTGGGCTTCTTTTTGTTGAACTTGAAACACTGCAGCAGAGGTGTAATAAACATTATTTGTTTGTGAAACTTAGGTTTTTTCAATTTTTACAATATTACATATATATATATATATACACACACACAACGTAAGAGAATGTTTTGTGTCAGCTTCAGAACCGTTTGTCTCTGTGTTTCATAATTTCAAACAATCTAAGAACGCTAATTTTTCATTCAGCATTTTTAGGTGGATTGATCAACAAAAGACTCTCACAATCTCCTTATTATCTGTGATGAATTTATTTTCCTTAAAACAAAAGCCTTGAAGAAGATCTACTAAACAGATTGAAACACTGCAGCGTCAGTTAATAAACTTACCATTCATTTTATTTAAACCTGTGTTTTTTCAAATTTCTCACTATACTACATACCGTCGGATTCACTTCCATTCCTCTTCAAACACACACATACCACAGAGACGATAAAAATCCATTATTGTAGATCAAAACCATGCCCGGTACAGGAAAAGTGTTTGCAAACAGACATAGTTTACGAAGCAGTGGTTACATCACCAACCCCAAATAATACTAAAATTTATATTGGGGCTACAGAGCAACCCATTAAAAAGAGGATTACGCAGCACAAGATATCATTCAGGGATGAAAAAATATTGTAAGACAACAACTTGCAAAACATTTGTGGTCATTAAAAGAAAAACACAAGAAATGACCAGAGGTGAAATAGAAAATTATTAAAAAAGGAAACCTTCACACAAAAGGGAACAATAATCCGTGCATACTGTGCATGCCAAAAAAAAATTTTTAAATAGCAGAATTTAGTGACCCAGAACAGCTATTGAACACTCGAGCAGAGTTAACAAATAAGTGCAGACATAAAAATAAACACAAACTTTGCCTAGTGACTTCTGGCATTATGTAAGGAATAAAGACATGTGTTTAATGCACCCGCTACATAGAAAATAGGTACAACCCATCTATTTCTCTGAATGTTTGAGATGAGGCTTGAAGATTAGTATTATCTGCGTTATTCAGACTATATATATATATATATAATATATATATACACGGTATGTTTGGAATGGCTTTTTTGCCGACAATTTTTGGGAGAATATGTGCTTAATTGGAGTCGTACCTAATTTTGAAAATTAATTAATTAATAATGAATTAGGCGGGAATGCCTATTTTAAATGTATGGCTAAACAAATCGAGAAAAATCAATTTCTGTATGTACATTTCGGCCTATTAGGCCTAATAGGCCGAAATGTACATACAGAGATTGATTTTTCTCGATTTGTTTAGCCATACATTTAAAATAGGCATTCCCGCCTAATTCATTATTATTAATTAATTTTCAAAATTAGGTACGACTCCAATTAAGCACATATATATATATATATATATATATATAAACGCTGCCAAATTACGGTTATGAGCCTTTTCTCTACATACATTCTTCGCCCCCCCCCAAAAAAAAAAAACCACCAAACCTCCATCATTGTTCAGACAACAAGTTTTCCTTTCCTGTTGTATTGTCCTGATTAATTTTTAATAAAACCAAAACGTTTAAATGTTGGCTTCACCAACAAGTATAAATTTATCTTCTTTTTTTTTAAAAAAAACTAAACTCTGGTCTTTCTGTTCTCATGTTTCCCAGTGGCGGAAGCTGTGAGGTCAACTTGATGTTACTGAGTTTCAATCATTTAAACCCCCCCCCGATTTTGAATTTCAGTGAATTTTAATTCAAAATCTAACAACACTACAGTCATAATTCGTAACCAATGAACGAATTATGTAACATACACACACACACAAACTGCTTCACATGAGTAGGATGCGACACAAGGCCCCAGTTCACTCCACTATTTACCCATATTCCATCTGTTATCATCCTGCAACACCCTCTGGTTAAAAGTGAGACTATCCAAAATGGGACAAATAAGAAATCTGCGATTAAGCGACACCAGATTTACATTTCTGAATTGCATCTTGTTCAATGTAAATCCAGATAATAGAATAATTGGATACATACCTTTCCCAAGGGTATTAGTGCCATGTGAAATGTAAATAGCCTCGTCCAGGATTTGAAAGTCGGGTCGACGTGTCCATTTCCTACAACTCTAACCATTACACCATGTAACTCCTCCAGGATTTGAGGAAAGGAGGGATGAATTCTTTCTGAAGGGGCATTGGTGCAAAAAGTGACTGCAAAGGCGACCCAGTTCCATTCTTTGCCCAACTATTTTACCCATAACTGGAGGGAGAACATACTTTTCCCTAGGGCAACACAATGTGAAATGCAAACAGCCTCATCCAGGATGTGTACTCTACAGAACAGATAAGGAGACATTCATTTTAAAGATTCTATAAAACACAATCCTTAACGACAAACAATTTTTTTCCAGAAGTTAATCAGTTTGATTTATATTATTCTTCCATATTTTTACAGATCCAATTCAATCGGACCAAACTTCTTGGATTTGAGGAATTTAAAACAAAATTTAGAAAATGTATACTACAGATGGATTCCACTCAAGTGACAACACAGACCCCATTTCTTCAGATACCTTTACACTCACTGTAGTAGTGTTTGCGGTCATTGGTTTTACTGTTTGTCTTGTTATTGGGAGCATCCTTATATTTTGCGTTGGTTTTTATCTTGTGAGAGCAGTTCGAAATATTTGCTATTTATTTTGCTGTGTAGAATCTCCAGGAGAAAACACAAAACGTAAGTGAAAAAACAGTTTCATTCATTTTTGCCTTCTACAATTCATGCGCTTAACTCAAAATTTCTTCATTAAACATTTAGATCGAATATTATACAATGAAAATTTCAAATTCAAAGCTACTGACTCTCATGCGACTGGGAAAGGAATCTATCTCTTCTTCCCTCTCCTCCCCGCAGCTATGGACAAAAAGTTGGGTAGATTGGGCTTTTTGATTGGTAACAGAACTGATCTAGGTGGAAGGAAAATTATGAATTCAAATCAGCTATAAATATTGACCTTGTGTCCCATCCTGTCCGTGGCAGAGGTGTCGGTACATGCATTACATACTGTTGCACCTTTTTATAAACATGCATTTGTTCAATCACACACACACACACATATATATATATATATATATATATATATATATATATATAGGTTAGGAGGTTGATTTTGAAGGCTATCACAATGCAGGTGTAAAGAAAAAAATAATAATATGGTAACAATGGTGTTGTGTGTTAACCTGTATTTAATTCTTGAATTTTCGAGATAAAATCTCTTTTTCAAAAGATCACTGGAACTTCAGTTCCAGTGATCTTTTGAAAAATAATTTATTACTCTGGTAGATGCCACTGATAAAAAAAACACACACACACACACACACACACACAAAATGTGCTGAAAATAAATACAAAAAAAGATACAACCATTGAGAAACGGCCCAAAAATGAATTCTGCAAAATTCCATTCAGAAAATTGTAAAAAGATATGAGACATAAAAAATTGAGAAATTTTATTACCAAAAAATTCCAAAATAAAAACATTTAATATAAACACTGTAGGAAGACAATAAATAATTAACTCCTTTGAATAATGGGGGGGGGCATGTCTATTGGGCATATCACAATCCCAGAAATCACCCCCCGCCATTTGAACATGGGTGACGGACTGGGATGTTTAATGATGTAAACCTGGTGGCTGAGCAGTTCATAACATGCAACTCTACTTTGGCTCTTACTTAGGGTAGAAGGGCAGTTGGCAAGACCCCCTCAGATCACTCGGCTGGTCACGTCAAGTCCTAACACCTATATGATTGTCCCAACCTAATGGCCATTATGGCACCCCCCCCCCAATTCTTTTTATCATATGTGCTATAAGGCGGTGGCTGAGAGTGTTAGTGCTTTGGGTATAACGTTAAACTGTGTCTAATGGTATCCTTTCATCGCCATTACTCCCAGGTCAACTCTGACCCAGAGTGGTAGTACCTGTTAGGGTCCCATCTATGGGTTAAAAAGAAAAAAATTGTGTTTATAAAAAACTGAGTTTAAACTTTTAGAAATTTGAATACCCTAATACTATCTATCTATCTATCTCTAGTCGCTTAATACCTATCTATCTCAGTCGCTTAATACCTATCTATCTATCTATACCTATCTATCTCAGTTGCTTAATACCTATCTATCTACCTATCTATGGCATAAAATAATCCAAGGGTTGACAAACCATAAATTTCTACCAAATAATTATCTGGCCATTATTGTCTCTTTCTAAACAAGACAAGGATTCATTACTGACAAATTAATTTTGCTACATATTTTATTATAATAGAGATTCAGTGTCTGTCTGTCTGAAACTGAAACTATGTCATTGTTTATGTCACAATACCCTCAGGAATTACCTAAGTTTATCAATGAGCATTTAATTTATTGTCAAAATAATTAATAAATAGAATAAACCTTATTTATTATCAATGTCTCTATGAAAATCTGAGTTAGATTTGCCTCAAAACAGCTCATGTTAGTAGTGTGTTTAAAATCCTGCAATGTGTCTTATATATCACTAAAAAATAGAGGTTTATATAATATATGATGTGGTTAATTTTCATATTGATTTTAACAAAACTGGGTTTGATAAATAATTACTTGGTGTTATTGGTCTCTAATATTATTGTTTTATTGTTTTTTTTTCTTTTTTTCTCCAATATATTAAAATCAATCCAATGACTGATTTTATATAGAAACCGATTAAAATATGATTAAAATAAGTGTCATCTTTTTATAATGATGACTTTGTATGTATGTCCATGTGTGTTAGAAACATGGAGATCAAAAAGGTGCTCAAGGTTGCTGTTGGTAAGATGATTAATGACCTTATGAGCGTTTGCCAGGTCAGTTGCCCGATGCTGGAGTTTCAACAAATCCATTCCCAGGGCAGCAAGACGTTCAGAATATGGCAGATGCCTGATGGAGGGTATTCATTTGGTTGCACGTCTCTGTACAGTTTCTAGTTTATGTGTGTTCTTATTTAATTTTGTTAGTCTTTCTAATTTAATATAATTCATTACATTAAAACTCAAATACTTACGTCCGGAGAGTGTATATTTTTGTTAGTATGGAAAAAAAAAAAAAATTATGATTTATTTGTGTGTGAGAGAGAGAGAGAAGAGAGAGAGAGAGAGAGTGAAAGAGAGAGAGAGAGAGAGGGGGGGGGGGGCATTGCTAGTCAATGTCAATTCTTTTTCTCTTTCAAGTTTTTAAATCTAATCTAATAAGACCTGCTAAACACTCATAAGGTCATTAATCATCTTAACAACAGCAACTCTTGAGCACCTTTTTGATTTCCATTTTTCTAACACACGTGGGTATGCCTACAAAGTCAGAAAACACCATAGCTCACATGACTTTCGGAAATATTTTTTCACAATCAGAATTACCAAGGTATGGAATAAACTGCCTGCATCCATTGTAGGCTGCCAAAACAATGCATCTTTCAAAGCCTCCATGCTTCCTGTAGTCCGCCAACACTATACCTGATACTCCCATCCACACACACATGCATGCACACGCACACATACATGTATATTATTACTGTAAACTGTTCATGTTCCTGATACTAATACATTATTCTGTGTACTTGACATGAGACTTTGATGAGTTGTAGTGCACCTGAGCACTGTACACAATACATTTCATTATTATTATTATTACTAGCAAATATATGCACCCTCCGGGTGCAAGTATTTAAGTTTTAATGTAATAAATTATTATATTAAATTAGAAAGGCTGATGAAACTGAATAAGAATGCAGATAAAAGGATTTGAAACAGAGGGGTGTATAATAAAAAAAAATAGAACAACTGAAACTTACTCCTCCATCACTCCTGTCTTTCATTGCTAAATTTTCCTAATTTAACTATTTAATTAAAATAGGAAGTAAAGAATAAAATTGCAGTTATTTCTTCTTGTTAACGGATTTCTTATAAGATTTATACCTGAGATTTTTGCACATATTCATTAAAATAAAACCAAACAATTAAAAATGTATAATACTAAATAAATATTTATCAAAATAAAAATTTTAATATCAATATGCAAATAAGCCTTCCCGTTCACACTCTAAACCGTTATTTTGTTGTATATTAAAATACAATTGCATGTTATCAGCATGTAGGTATGATCAACAGTATTAATAATATAAAACGATTTTATTGATAATTGAGGTTTGAATTAAAATAAAATCATGGAAAATGTGACACAAATAACTAAGGGAATTGTGATTTGAGAAGTGATATAGTTTCGGTTACAGACAGAAAATCATACAATCTCCATTATAATAAGATTATTATTATTAATATAACTAACAATTTTTATAAACTAATCAAATTTATCTTTTATTTTATAGTTTTGAACTCCGGAAAATCACTCGATACTGATTGTTATGAAGCAATACCTGACACATGAAACTCAAAAGGCTGAAATGGAGTCTATTAACAGAGAAGAGGGTGTGTGTGTGTGTGTGTGTGTGTGTGTGTGTGTGTGTTTTTTTTTCTGGAAAAAACCTAAAGCAATCGATGAAGAAGTGAAAAACACAGATTTTTGACTGGAACAAAATTCAATGGACAAATTCATTTCAGTTTTAAAGAAATGAAAGAAAAGATTTCACATGGTTAAAAATTAACGATAATAAAGTATGAAAATGTTTCCTCTTGGAATTTTACACATTTTTCTTTCCTTGCAAAATGTCAGAAATTTTATGACGACAATTATTTTTTTTTATGAAACTGGTACAAATGCAGAATAGTGAAAAAGAGATAATATCATTAGAATTGCATTTTATGTATAAATAGCACTAGATTACAGAAACTCCTGAAGTACCCCAGGTTTCAGGTATTTCCATAAAATTAATGCTTTTTATACAAAATCTAATGATATTATCTTTTGTACGCTATTTTTTATTAGTACCTTTAAATGCTATAACTTGGGGTACAGAGCAATCTTCAATTCAGTTTGCAACGAAATGATAATTTTAGATATCAGAAACTCTCCAAGTAGCCTATCCCTAACACTAACCCCGCCCTGTTGGCTGGGGCGTTAGAATACACCGACTGCACCTCTGCAGAGGGGTAAGACTCTCCCAATGGGGCCACCTGTTGGCCGTGGGTGGCGATTCGTGATGCTTAAGGACGGAGTCTTGGTGGATGAGCAGTCCATGACATGCAACACTCCATTAGAACATTACTTAGGCTAGATGGGCGGTCGGAGAGGCCCCCTCCAATCAATCGGCTGGCCATGTCAAGTCCTAGCACCTATATGATTGTCAAGCCCTTAACCCCTTTTTATCATATGGGTGCTAGAAGGCGGTGGCTGCGGGTCTACATGTCCTGGGAATGACGTTAAACTCTATCTGATGGTGAGGTTCCAGTTTTGGAGATTTGGGGAATGTGGAGCACCCCTTCATCACCATTGCTCCCTGGTCCACTCTGACCGGAGTGGTAGTACCTGTTAGGGTCCCATCTATGGGTAAATAGAAAACATGAGTTTATAAACGAAATTGTATTATCCATTAAAAATGAATTTATTTCAAAACTTTGTCAGCATTAAACATTTTTGAATACCAAATTACCAATAGAAGTATTCGGCATAAAATAACCCAAGGGGTTGACATGTCGTAAAACCCAACCAACCAAACCAAACACTAACCTTAACATTAAAACTCTAACGCTACCCTAACTCTAATCCTAGCATCTCAAAGGTTTTGGATATTCCCATGAAATGTAATGATTTTTATACATAATCTAATGATATTATCTCTTGCGCGCTATTCTGCATTAGTACCAATGCTTTTTATACGTAATCTAATGATATTATCTCTTGCGCACTATTCTGCATTAGTACCAATGCTTTTTATACGTAATCTAATGATATTATCTCTTGCGCACTATTCTGCATTAGTACCAATGCTTTTTATACGTAATCTAATGGTATTATCTCTTGCAAACTATTCTGCATTAGTACCATGAAATTATTTCTACTTCCCACTTATTTTAAGTTTCAAAATCCACAAAAAAAAAGATCTTCATTTCTTTTTGTTAAAACACTTCATTTGCATTTCACTACTTCTTAAAAAGAAATGCAGAAATCAGAATATTTAAAAAATAACATTCTTCATAAAATGAATGCTCAGTTACAGAAAACTACTTTATAATATACTTTGTTTGTAATTGTTAAAT
Organism: Doryteuthis pealeii; assembly: GCA_023376005.1. Taxonomy (NCBI): domain Eukaryota; kingdom Metazoa; phylum Mollusca; class Cephalopoda; order Myopsida; family Loliginidae; genus Doryteuthis; species Doryteuthis pealeii. The sequence goes on from CM042153.1 coordinate 102,261,595, forward strand.
AAAATTATAGAGAGTAATCTATTATTAAACTAAAACTAAGTGAATCAATGATTGTTTGCTAAATGCTTTTTTCCTGTTTAGTTTAATGACACAAAATTCATACTAAAATATACCTTAGTTCTAGAATTGAGTTATGTTAGAAAAAAATCCATTTTAATTGGTTCCAATTAGCTGTAGCTTTTGACTGTATTTTATTGAAGATTTTATGTAAAATATTAGAGGGGGGGGGAAGTGTTTTTTGTTTTTTTTATAACCTAAAGAAATCCCTGCCTAATTTGTTATCTATGGTCATGTTGAAGGGTGATGTAAACCAGAGGATCTTTTCTTGCTCTATTTTTCCTCTTATTACCTATATTGAGTGTTTCATTTGGGTTTTTATATACTAGTTCGGTTTTATAGCTACTATCCTTAAGTGCTTTTTTATAGTCTCTTTTATTCTTGTTGAATATATATATATATAAAGAAAAATCTAATGAGTCAGACAAACCTACTAAAAGTTTCGCTTAATGCTCTTCAGGGCTAATATCTGACTCAGATATTAGCCCTGAAGAGCATTAAGCGAAACTTTTGTAGGTTGTCTGACTCATTAGATTTATCTTTATTATTTGCTCTACTTAGGTATTGAGCACTTTTTACTTATTAGCTTTAGTCTCCTGGCGGTTTTGTATGAATATATATATATCTTATATATATATATATACATACAAATTGTTTTTTCTTTTGGCAAAGATATTGTACCAATAAATTATTTTTAGTTGGTACAATTATCTTGGTCTTTTCTTTTTTCCAAAATTTTTTTTTTCTTCCCAGGTAATGTTTGATAGTATATTTTTACAATCAAACTATATGCTGGGTTTTTTCTTACCGCGAGGATTTACCAACAAGTTTGGTATATTAAATATATATATATATATATATATATATATTCAAAGATCGTTTGGGGAGATGATTAAAAAAATGTAATTTTAAAACAATTTTATGCCCAGGGGACTATTTTAGTTGATACAATTAACACCAATTTATTCTATTTTCTCAGCTCCCTGATATCTGGGGATTTACAATTCACTGATTTTATTTTTAAACTTTATGTAACTCTGCATTTATTTTTTCATGTTTTTTAAGTTTCATTTTCATCTTTTTTCTTTTTTTTTTTTTTAACGCAATTTTGTAGTGAAAACACAAATCAAAAGTGTATAATTATTTGCTTTACGTTATTGTGAGTCGGACATTTTAAGTGTCAGTAAGAGTTATTCCCCTTTAATTTTCAACACCATCTTTACGTGATTTAGAATGTTTGTTTTTTTTTTAAATTTCATTTTCATTTTCATTAATTTCTGACCCCAACGAAATATGCTGTAGCCATCAGTGAATGCACAGAGATTAGTTCAATTCAATAGAAAATAATAAATGATAGATCGTTTGGTGTGAATCCCGGGTGTCAATAATTATAAGACATTTGAACCTTTTCCCAAGATGCAATGCAATTTTCTTCAAGTTTTACCTGTAAATCTTTCTATAATAATAATAATAATAATTATTTGATTCATTTAAAAAAATTTAATTTTTAAAGAAAACTTTTCAGTGTAAGCGTTAAAAACACTCACAATCTAAGGGAAATAACTCTTAATGCATGTTATCTTACTAAGCAAATAAGTTTTCTTAGATCGGGAGAAAAAAGTCTTTTGAAATACCGCTTAACTCTTTAGGCAAATCATAAAAGAGAATGGGTTATTTCCTAGAACTCCAACCTAAAAAAGGGGAACCACTCTGATTGACTGAAATTATTTATTTATTTATTGATCTAATAGGAAAAAAGAAACGGGGTTAGGGTTTAGGATTAGTTTAATGGAAAAATAAATAATGTATCAGTCAATCAGAGTGGTCCCCCTTGTTTTTAGGTTGGAGTTATAGGAAATAACCCGAGAATGACTGAAATTAATTTCCATTGATAAACGAAATATTTACCAAGTTTCATATAACCTTCTTATTTGCATAAATGCTTTTAAGAGTTTAGTTGTAAAAGTTTTGGAATAACAACTAGGTTGACCCCCCCCACACACACACACAACATACAACATATACACTAAAGACAGCATTTTAAGTAAATAAAATATAGAAATAATTTCTAGAATTAAATGCAACATGAAAGCAAACCTTTGAAATCAATGAATATTTTAAGTGTTCTTTCATCTCCTGGTTGCACCCCTGGGTGCAATAATGCATATGCATGCAGGTGCAAGTATGACTGTATGAGTTATATATATATATATATATATATATTATAATAGCGTGTACAGAAATAACCTACTCGAGTTTCACAATAAGGATCTTCAGGGTTAAATCCACTGAATTAATCAAGATATTGATTAATTACAGCAAACTGCAGGAGTTCATGTTGTAATTTACAACATGAACTACTGCAGTTAGCTGTAATTAATCAATATCTTGATTAATTCAGTGGATTTAACCCTGAAGATCCTTATTGTGAAACTCGAGTAGGTTATTTGTGTACACACTATAACAATAGATCAGCTTTACTTATGTATTGAGCACTTTATATTTGTTATAACGCTGACATAATAATTGTACCAACAAAATATTGAGACCAACCCAATATTTTTACCGGTAAGTCATTTCTTTTACATACACACACACACACACATATATATATATATATATATATGAGAGCTCAAACTCTGTGATAAAACCACATGCAATCAAAACAAACACCTAAAGTGTGGCACACAGTGCACATGTATAGGCTATGCTGTTTTGATGGACAGTGTGCTTTGCATTGCACAAGCAACAGATAATTTTAAATAAATCATATTACAGGTTGATTGACAACTGAGTGGCTCAGAGTCTTGCTAATGCATCAAGAGAGATTTTTTTCTTGACAGCATGCACAACATGAGATGGAGTGAGTCAGTCGTTGTTGACCCTCATTTATTGTTTATGATAAGAGAGTCCACCATATATGTATACATAGGGTAGCATGGGCATGAATTCAACAACACTTGGTTACTGTCAGTTTCTCGCCTATGCAATTTTAAAATCAACTTTGATTGAAAATTCCATAGATGAGAACGTGTTAGTAATCAAGCGCCATTGACTTCATGTCCATGCTACCTTAACTTAGATATACATGCTCTATCCACGAAATTGAGCACTATTTACTTATAAACATAGCACTCTATATTATCAACATCAATATATATATATATATATATATATGTGTGTGTGTGCGTGTCTTTGCCTAATGTCGATATCAGTCAGACAGCAAGGTGTTATATATTGTACAAACGGAAATATGAATTTCCGGTTTTATTAAACAAAGAAATATAACAACTTCCCATTATCAGATCAAGAGATAAAAAAATGTGTAGGAGTAGCTATGAATATAAAAGAACCGAGGGCTCGAGACAGGTCAGTCGTCAGTCAGCCCCGGAGGCAGTCAGCCAGAGAGAGAGTGAGGTGATCGGGGTCAGTAGTCGGGAGAGTCGATGCGAGTTAGTTGGCCGAGCGGGACCTCGTGTAGTTGGTGTCGGAAAAGCTAGCCTTAATATTTACCAACTGAAAAAGCTTGTCACCCAGAAATTTAATCGAAGGACTGAAAGTCTAAAGACGGAATATATTAATTAAACTGACCCTCTCTCTCGAAGTTAAGAAGCTTGAATTTATTTCAATAAACTTCTGGAGGATAACTTTGGTGTTATTGTCATCCCTTACAATGAAGATAAAACTATTGCAATTTAGTACCGTGACGACGCCGCTACGCAACAAAGGGAGTCTATCTCCTTTACACTAGCACTAGACCAAGGACGAAGCTGATAATATGAGAAAGGATTTCTTGATGAGAATAAAATGGTTAGTTTTTTTTAATGTCTGTCATAAACAGCTTGTATAGTCAGAGGTCAGTATAAAATAAAGTCATTGGGGTGGCCTAAAGTCGGTATCAGCCAGACAGTGATAGAGTCTATCCCCTTTTCACTAGTGCTAGACAAAGGAGATTGGGACCATATGACCTTTAGGCACCCCTTTTGCTTTGCTGATTCATAAGTACATTTTTTTCATTTACATCGTCAACATCCAGTTGTTTGTTAGAGGTTAGGTTTAGGGTTAGTTTTATAATTAAAAAAAAAACCCTCTAAAAATCTGTCTGTTAACAACAACATATGGCCCGGAGATTGTTTTGGCGTCAGAGGTGGAGCGCCACACCTGCCATCAGCTCCTCACATTACCACACAGATCTCTGTGAAACTCATATGCTGAGTTGGTGAGGGCCAGGATAAACCTTGTGGTTCCTAGTCAGACACTCTTCCAGCTAAGCAAAACCGAACCTAAAAGTATATTAGTTTTTCGGAAGGTGTATGTATGTATGTATGTATGTGGGGTGGGGATCCTCCCAGATGCAAGGACTATATATTCAGGAAAGTAATCGGGAAATAGATAAACTGCAGCCTAAAAGGAACAGGGGGGGGGCATAAACAACAGAAATAGATGACCTTTTGATTGAATGGCATAAGAAATTGTATCTGCCACCTATGATTGCACCCAGGCACATGTTGTGAGGTATCATATGCACCTCTCCCCACAACAGGATGATCCTGTGGGTTTCTCAGAATTCATGTTTGCTTCTTCTCCCCCCCCACACACACACTTGTGACTTGTATGGTTTTTAACCCAAACCTGCAGCCAACTATTCTGTTTTTATGATGGCATTCACCCTGGGTCAGTTGAGCTAGCTCCATCCAACAAATTCACCACAGGTGAATTCATGGAAAGAGTAACAAGGGAATAGGAAATTGACAAGCGGTCCCCAAACCCAGCATGCATATCCCGGTCAGGGGAAGGAGATGCTTTTGTTTGCCACAGATTCTCTACAGATGCAGAGACAAGTGCGCCAAAAGCCATTGATTCCTGATGATGATGAAGACGCCCTTTAGATTTTCCACTAAGACCACTGGGTGCCAGGCCTGTTCCCCTTAGGTGACCCTACCAGAAACTTAAGTTTCCAGCAGCATGGCTTTGACAATACCAGGTGTTATATCCCGAGATTTAGGAATAACAAATGATAATAAAAACGGTGAAATATGTTTAACATATAACAATATTTGTTTTATTAATCTCACTGACTGGGAATACAGTGGGATGGTTTTGGATAGAATTCAACTATGTGTATCATGTGTGTGGTCACACATGGGGCCAGTCCTTGTCTGCCTGACTGTCAGTCTTTGTTTTCCTGACTCTACTTGTCAGTTTTCTGTCTCACTGCTAGTCAGGGAGAATATCTGGTGTAGAATCATTAAGGGGAGATAATTCTCCCTAACACCAAGTTTACACGGCCCTGTCATGATGAGGAAGATTTAGACTTTAGAAATTTATGTGGTAGAAGGTCAGTGAACAAAGAGCTTCCTTCACCCAACTAATAGTCTTGAAAGAATCTAATGTACGGTGAAGTCATTTAGAAAATGAAATTGTGCAGGTTATGAATAATCTAATTATCAGGTTATCTAATTCTTTTATTAAATTCTCTACAAAATCTTTTTTTCTGCTTGGAACTAAAGTAGCCATTACTTGAGCAGGTGATTAGCTAATTATGGGAGAGTGGTTTTCCTATGTATTCTGAACAGTCTCACCCAGCATTTCTTGTTTGGCAAAAGACAATAAGAATAGGGAGGAGATTTAGATTTTTAATCAACTTGAAATCTATTTCATCATCATCATCATCATCATGTCCTGTTAGCAGCATAGATATCCATGACAATCTCTCTCCAACTGTCCCTATCATTCATTGTCCTTGGGAGGTCCTCTGTGCAGCATCCAGTATCTGCAGAGAACTGGTCAATGTAGGTCTTTGCTAGACAGCCCGCACTGGTGTGCCCATGTGCTGGTTTCCACAGGAGAACATCACTTATGAGTTCGTCCTTGCTTCTCCAGAGATTTCACTTCCATTATTTTGTTGTTGTTTTTTCTTTTGTTTATTTGGAATTCTTAACTGATTTCCCCCAGAAATTTGTTGTGGAGTGATAAGAACACCCCTCACTGACACAATGGACTAGTCTGAAAAGACTATATATAGTGTATATATATTTTGAACCAAAATAAAATACATATGATTGACTTCTAATATTGTATCCTGCGTTTATTTATTACTTTACTATGATATAACAGATTGGCGATGAGGATGAGAAATCCTATCTGTTGTATTGTAGTCTGACAGTAAAACAATAAACGAATAAACGTAGGATACAATATTAGAAGTCAACAATATATATTTTAGTTTGGTTCAAAATATATATACACTATATATAATCTTTTCAGACTAGTCTATTGTGTCAGTGAGGGGTGTTCTAAACACTCCACAACACAATCTCAGCTGAAATATAAAATGTTGTATCAACCAACTTGGTCTTTCCACACCAGACATCTTGACTTTCATTTTTGTTTGTTTTTGACTACGAAAAAAATTTTTTTAAATAAATAAAAAAGATGCAATTATTTTGTAGTTATTTACACACAAACTGAAACTTATGCGGTGGCCAGTGTTAAAAATTGCATATATCCCGTCGGCATTCCTCTTTTAAGGTACCTCAAGTTCTGGGCAATAAATCCAGCCCTGCTCCTTTAAATCAAGGGGGTAGGTGTTACCTCAGGGATGCCTCCCTGGGATACATGTTATTATTATACATCTTACCGGTTCAGGGGCCAAAGCCACTGGACACAATGTTCTGGAGAAGTCGATTAAGCATATAATGCAATTATTTTGTAACCTACTTAATAATTTCTCATTGGAAGATCATTTGATTTGTTTGTTTTAATGGCATATCAACCCTTTTCGGGTCATCTAATGTCAAATCAAGTCATTTTTTGATGATTGTCTTGTTTTATGGCATATCAACCCTTTTTGGGTCATTTAATGCTAAATCAATTCATTTTGATAAAAGTTTCTATGTTTCAAGTTCTTGATATCTTTAAATTGGTATGAATAATTTTCTTAACTTCATTTGGTTTGGTTTGGTTTGTTTAATGGTATAATAACCCTGTGGGTTATTTAATGCCAAAAACTGTCAGAGTGTGAGACAAAATTTTGTACTCAAATTCCCTTTAAGGGTATAATTTTTGTAGATGTATTTTTTGGTTGTATTTTTATATCTGATTCATAATTTTTTATATATATTTATTTCTCTCTAGAAATAAAAATGTATAAAAAAAGTATTATCATTGAAAGAAGAAAAAACAAACCAATTGATACACACTTTAAAATACCTTTTACAGACTTAAAAAAGAACCATAAACATTTACACAAAACAAAAATGGCAAAATTATTGGAATAACTTCCAAAACAACAAAATACATGAAATAATGCCACAAATAGGAAAACTTCAAATAAATCAAACCAAAATATCCAGAAAAGAAGAAATATTATCCAGACTAAGAATAGGACACTCATACATTACCCATTCATGCCTCCTCAAAAAAGAAGCAGTCTCATATTGCATACCATGCCAAAAACCCTACACAATCAAACACATTTTAACAGAATGTAGCAACCTAAAACAAATACGAAAAAAATACTACCAAACAACAAATCTAAAACAGATATTCTACCAAATAAACCCAGAAAAAATACTCGGATACATAAAAGAGGCACACATCTACAACAAAATCTAAAAATCTTCCAAAAAAATGAAAACACAAAAATATATGTTAACAAAAATATCTAAAAGTTTCATTCACAAAAGAAAATATGTAAAAAAAAAAAAAAACCTTTAGAAAATTAAACATTATCATCAATTCATTTCAAAAATATAGTCGGCATTAAATGACCCATTGAGGTTGATATGCCGTAAAACAAGAACAAATCAAAAATCAAATGAAAGAAGAGGAGACGTCATTTATAAATAATAAATATTCCAACCAATTTTGTTTTATTCTGGGTAGAACTAATTATTATTATTATTAATTATTAATTTAAAAAAAGCTCATTGAATAATTCCACAAGTGAAAAGATTGTAAAATAACCAGTCCACTTGACCTCATAGTATACCCTCCCCCAAAGGTCAACTTACTGAATTTTTAGATTGGTGTGGGGGTGAGTATAGGTAGCATATGTAGAAAATGCAATTTTTATCATTTTGAAATGATGAAAATGGAATTTTCCATATATAATACCTATGAAAAAATTCCTCAGTTGGTTTGAGAAGAAAAAATATTTTTTGTACTTAAAAAAAAAAGTGCAAATAATTGAAAATTATAAATGAAATGATTTATGTATAATCGAGATTACGTGTCTCTCTGACTGTAACCGAAACTACATCACCACCACCGTCACAATTCCTTTAGATATTTATGTTATATTCTCAATGTTCTCTAATATTAGTTTTTATTCTCCAACGTATTAAAATCAGTCCTATTAATGATTTTATATAGAAACCAATCAAAATATAATTAAAATAAGTGAAATCATTTTATATGTGTTCTTATTTAATTTCATTAGTCTTTCTAATTTAATATATTTCATTACATTAAAACTTAAATACCTACACCTGGAAGGTGCTTATTCTCATAGTTATGTTATTTTTTTTTTCATAAATACCATTCAAATTGTTTTTTCCCATCAAAATAAAAACTTTTTTTTTTTTGCTATTAATGTCCTATACCACCTCATTCCACCCGGTCAGAAGTCACATTCATTTTCCTAATCTGCCCCAAATGATAGCCTTTGTTTGAATGTAATATTAAAGATATTTAGAATTCTTTGATTTAAGGGAAATAACTCGGGAAACCTTAAATGTCATCTGATTCTCATACTAGTACAGAGATGCTGATAAATATGCGTCCTGCGTCCTTGACGCACAAAAATCTAAAAGGATGCAGTAAAATCATATCCATACGTCCCAGTATTTTTCTTTTTTCTTCTCCCACCATTTCAAGCTAACTGTAAATACATTTCAATAGTTTCTTAGAAATGAATTACACAGGATAGGTTACAAGGTAGGAGTTAGACGGCTTTAGTTGTTTCCCCCAGATTATAAATAAAAACCCTTCAATTTATTAAGAAACTTTAGTTGGGACTGATCAAATTTCCCGGGGACTCATTCAAAGCAAATATGTGTGTCCTAGGATGCACAAAATCAAAAAGTTATCAGCATCTCTGTAAATAATTAAATTATTTCCATTTCTATCCATTACTTGGTCAGGGCATCCCATCATAGTGTAATGGTTAATAAACTAATCTCATACATCAATTACTACTGAATAGTAAGTTAGATTATCACTGGACACCCCATTTATCCTACCCATGACAAAAAGGGTGGGTAAATATCTACATTAAGTATTAAATAATTAATAAAATTAGCAGAAGTGTGCGCCTCCTGGCTGCAAGTATTTCAGTTTTAATAGAATAAAATATATTGAATTAGACTAACAAAAATTAGTTGGACCCATAAATCTACCCGGGGGGACTCCTTCAAAGCAAATATGTGCGTCCCAGGATGCACTAAATTAAAAAGCTATCGGTATCACTGCTAGTAAAATATTCTGTCTAACCAGCATGTGACCAATAGGTAAAATCTGAAATGATATATAATCTTCTATTTTCATTTTCAACAGGTCAAAAATAAACATTTCTGAATAACCAAAAAATTTAAGCTTTTCTTTTTCATGTTAAAAATGGAAACTTCAGTGAATATTTTCATAGGAAGCAATTGAAAAATCGCAAGCCAAAACCAGATTTGATTTTACAAGCATTATTCATTGATTGATCCATTTCCTACTTATTAAATTTTTAGTACCCACCCGCACTTTTATTTGGTCAATTTTCACATAGCGCTAATACCCTTGGGAAAGGTATGAATCCAACTATTCTCCCTCCAGCTATGGGTAGATAGTAGGGTAGACTGGGCTCTTAACCTTGGCTAGGTAACCAGCTTATAAAAAACTCCACTTAAGAAATTGATCATGTCACATCCTACTTGTGTGAAGTTGGTATATATATATATATATATATATTTATTTAAGAATGGAAATGAGTAACCTACTCGAGTTTCATCGATAGATTCTTCAGGGTTACTTTTAAATTAATCGAGTTTACGATTAATCTTTGGTGTTATAAACATGCCCGTTGGAATGGGACTTAAATTTAAATTTAAAATTTTAATTAATTTTAAATTTTAAATTCAAAATTTAAAATTTAAGTCCCATTCCAACGGGCATGTTTATAACACCAAAGATTAATCGTAAACTCGATTAATTTAAAAGTCGAGTAGGTTACTCATTTCCATTCTTAAATAAATTTATGCTCTACATTGTATTGAGCACTTTGTATTTGTTTTTTTTCTCAACCTTAACCTCTGGATATTGTGCGCTTCCAACGATCGTTCTTATACCCACCGGTAAGTTAATACTTATACATATACAAATATATATATATATATATATAGTCTTGCAACAGTTTAAAAATGTAACAAGAAGGATAGCAGTCTTTTTGAAATGCAATACCGTAAATCCTCGAGTATAGTCCGACCCTTGAGTATAATACGCAGGGGATTTTTAGGGGGCTGTACCTCTGAAAAAAAATGCATCTGAATAAACATTGCTGACAGCAAATAAAGACTCGGACATTGCTTAGAAAATATTTATCATTTTTAACCTCGTATATAGTACGCACTAGGGATTTTGACCTTTAAATTTTGGGGGAAAAAGTGCGGATTATACTCGAGGATTTACGGTAATCAAAATGTAAATAAAAAATAAAACTACAAGATTTTTACTAAATGATTCTATCATTTGTGATTAAATTTTAAAACTGCTGCCAGACTTGATGAACAATATATATATAATATATATAATATATATATATATATAAAAAAGTAAAGTCGACGGGGCAGCCTAAAGTCGGTATCAGCCAGTCAGCGAGGGAGTCTATCCCCTTTTCAATAGTGCTAGACCAAGGAGATTGTTTTAGCATCTGCGGTGGAGCGCCACACCTACCATCAGCTCCTTACTTTACCGCACAGATCCCTGTGCTACTCATACGCTGAGTTGGCGGGGACCGGTATCGAACTAGGAACCTTGTAGTTTCTAGCCGAACGCTCTACCAACTGAGCTAACCCGGTCCCTCTCTCTCTCTCTCTCTTATATATATATATATATATATATATATATATATATGGAGGCTAGTGGTTAGAGTTGTGGGAAATGGACTCGTCGATTCGAGTTCAATTCCTAGACGAAGCTGTTGGCATTTCACATAGCGTTAATACCCTTGGGAAAGGTATGAATCCATATATTCTCCCTCTAGCTATAGGTTAAATAGTAGGGCAGACTGGGCCCTTCAGCCTTGGGTAGGTAACCAGTCTAGGAGAGGGATAACTCTGAATTCAAAATTCCTGAGGTCGGTCGTTGATTGGGTTTGCAGCAACCCTTGATGCACCAATTCTTTCCTATCGACTGTGCCAAAAAGTGTGGATGGTCCAACACAAGCCTTCACCGCTATAAACAAATCACTGTGTGGGTGATCATTGTGTGTGTGAACCCTCATGCATCGAAAATCGACAAGAGAGTCCATAATATAATATATATATATATATATATATATGTGTGTGTGTTAAGTTCAGATAAAAATATCTAAAGTACAAAGTACAACAAAATCTCCTTGATAAAATTAAAATAAATTCAAATCAGGTGACAATATTATCTTTTTTTCTCATCATCTTAACTATCAAGCATAAAATGAAATCAATATTTTTTTCTTAAAAACTGTTTAACTGACCTCATACTAATGACAAATTTTTTTAGGTTAAGATTTTATAAGAATGAAAAAAAGTACCACAACATTAATTTTTGTATGGGAATTTCTATCCTCTCATCTAATAATAGTAAATAATAAAATAAAAAGATTTTGGAACTTTGGAATTTCTAAATTGAAATATCCCAAATTTTAAAAATATTTTCTCAAGTATCTTTATTCTTATAACTTGAAAATAAATTCTAAAAATTTGAATATTTTAATAACTTTCTCAACAAATCATAAACTATATAATATATCTATATAGCAGCCGGTTTAGGAATCACAAGGTTCCCAATTCGGTATGGGTCCCCACAAACACAGTGCATGAGTAGCACAGATTGGGTAATCTAATCTGTGTGGTAAAGTTGGGGAGCTGGTGGTAGGTGTGGCACTCTTAGAAAAAAATCTCCCTGGTTTAACTCTAGCAAAAAGGGGATAGAATCCCTCATTGTCTGGCTGTTACTAACAATACGCCACTGCTAACTAAATTTATATAGGTGTGAGGGTGGGAATAAAACTAAACCCTTCAGTGTAAAAATGATACTAATTTCTTTGTTACCTCTCTTAATTTATTTTGTTGAAATGTAGGTAGGGAATATATTTCATGCTTATTAGGTGAATAGAAGTTAGAAAATAGATGCTGAAAGTTCATTTTAATTCCTGTTGAAAATTAATGTTGTAGAATCCTTTAGAGAAAAGGGATCGCATGGGTTGCCATTAAATGTAGTACTCATGATTCTCAGTTGGATTTTTTTCTATACTGTTTTATAGTACAACGACCGAGAAGCACTCCTACTTCACCTAAAGTGGCATTGATAGAGTTTTTCCATCCATCTAACAAAGAATAAATGCATGGCCCATAGAATTATTTCAAGATTGTCTCATAAATTTAGACAAAGATAGAAACACATGAACCAATGTTTTCTCATTTGACACAACCGTCCCCATAAGAAAAAAAAAGAATATCTTTTTTAATTAGGCTTAAAGAAAAAATTGCATTTTGATAATTTCCAAAATTCCTCTGTTGGTTTGAGAAAAAAAAAATGTGTGCAAGTAATTGAAAATTATAAATGAAATGATCTTTATGTAAGTGTAATTTTCTTTTTCATTTTCAGCAGCATATTTTATAAGTAAAAGTAAAAGTTGGTGGGGCAGCCTAAAGTCGGTATCAGCCAATCAGCGAGGGAGTCTATCCCCTTTTCAATAGTGCTAGACCAAGGAGATTGTTTTAGCATCTGCAGTGGAGCGCCACACCTACCATCAGCTCCTTACTTTACCGCACAGATCCCTGTGCTACTCATACGCTGAGTTGGCGAGGACCGGTATTAAACTAGGAACCTTGTGGTTTCTAGCCGAACGCTCTACCGACTGAGCTAACCCGGCCCATGAGTATTTCATAAAATTATAGATAATTTTAGCTCAGTTGGTAAAGCATCTGCCTAGAAACCACAAGATTGTGCAGAAAAGTGGGTGAGCTGATGGTAGGTGTGGCACTCCACCCCAGATACAAAAACAACCCTCTCTGGTCTATTGCTAGTGAAAATGGGATAGACTCCCTTGCTGCCTGGCTGATACTGACAACAGGCCACAATGCTGGCTTTTCTTAATTTTTATTTACTATATAAACATTTATCATCTATTTGAGGCAAAATAATTTACAGACATTGTGTTACATAATTTATAGGTAACCTATTAATTAGGTACAGTAAATGTGGCATAGCTTTTAAAATAATGATTAGTGGAAAAACACAGGAAAGGTGATTGGCACTTTTTAACTGCGTTTGACCTATCTTCTGGTTTGCCAATACACGCTGTGTAAAAAGTAGCTAGCAAAGTCAGATTTTGGCTAGTGCTGGGATGAGTAAGACGGCCATGGCGCCTCTCGTTCAAATAGCCAAAATCTCTGCACGTCTGGTATTCATAAAATATGAGTTCCGAAACAAAAAGAAAGTCTTGTGTTGTTAATTAAGAATAAAATAACAAGATCTGAGAAGGTAGAAGATGAGATAACAGCCATAACAGAGTTACCCAGAATCATCAAAGAAATACAAGGACACATTAATTTTAGAATTGTGCAATAGTTATGCCCCCCCCCCAATGCCCTTTTCAAAATTCCATATTATAGCAAACATAATGATTCTAATTTGTTATGCTGCCTAAAACATGCACGTGGTTTAATGGTTAGGGTCATAGGAAATGGACTTGTTGACCCGAGTTCAAATCCCGGATGAAGCACTTTGCATTTCTCATAGCGCTAATACTCTTGGGAAAAGTATGCATCCAACTAATCTCCCTCCAGCTATGGGTAAATAGTATGACAGACTGGCTCTTGAACCATAGCTAGGTAACCAGTCTAGAAAGAAAACTCTGAATTCAAACCTGTTAAACTCTGCTTAAGAAATTGACCATGTGTCACGTCCTCCTTGTGCAGTGGTTGGTAAATATATATATATATATAATATATATATATATATATAAAAAGATAAATCTAATGAGTCAGACGAACCTACTAAAAGTTTCGCTTAATGCTCTTCAGGGCTAAGATCTGACTAAAGAGACTGGGAGCAAACGCATTAAATATAGTACTTACCACCGTGATTCATAAATCATTTAAATTAACACATTTAATTTAAATGATTTATTTGAATCACGGTGGTAAGTACTATATTTAATGCGTTTGTTCCCAGTCTCTTTAGTCAGATCTTAGCCCTGAAGAGCATTAAGCGAAACTTTTAGTAGGTTCGTCTGACTCATTAGATTTATCTTTATTATTTTCTCTACTTAGATATTGTGCACTTTTTACTTATTATCTTTAGTTTCCTGGCGGTTTTGTATGAATATATATATCTTTATATATATATATGCATATAAATTGTTTTTTCTTTTGGCCAAAATATTGTACTAATAGATTATTTTTTGTTGGTACTATTATCTTGGTCTTTTCTTTTTTCCAAAAATTTTTTTCTCCCCGGGTGATGTTTGGTAGTATATTTTTACAATCAAACTATTTACTGGTTTTTTTCTCACCGCAAAGATTTACCAATACATTTGGTATATTAAATATATATATATATATATATATATATATATATATATATGGGGGCTGTTTTAGCCCAGTCAGTAGATCATCCACCTAGAAATCACAAGGTTTTGGGTTTGATACCAGTCCTCGCCAACTCAGCGTATAAATTACGGTATTTCACTTTCACTACAAAGAAATGCTGTAATACGCCCTTTTGTTTGCTCTTCAAATTGATTCTTTCTTTACATACTTTGGCTGAATAAGTAACCCTTAAAATTTGTTAGGAGAGAGAGAGAGAGAGCTACATATCAAACTTCACAGGCCAAAATGACTTTTATCATCTTTTTTTCTGATGCCCCTCAAAAAGTCACCAAATGTGCCCATAGTAGATTTGATATTTTAAGCTTTAAGCTGCTAATTCAAACATTTGAGACAAATTGGGTGAAGCGTGCGATAAAACTGGATAATGCTCAGACTTAGAACTGTGCCCAGAAAATCACGTATGCCATCTCTGCTTAAAAGCAGAAAATACCTTTGAAAATAGATGGGTCGTATGTGGTAAATGTCAAGGCTCTGCTTGCCTACAATGTGCCACAAACGTCCAGAAGATCAATGTAGCACAATTTGGGTAATCTGATCTGTGCAGTAAAGTGTGGCGCTACACCTCAGCACAGACTCCATTGCTATTCAGCTGATACCGACAATAGGCCACTCCATCAAATTTACTCTCTCTCTCTCTCTCTCTCTCTCTCTCTCTCTATATATATATATATATATATATATATATATATATATATAGTAAAAAAGTAAAGTCAACGGGGCGGCCTAAAGTCGGTATCAGCCAGTCAGCGAGGGAGTCTATCCCCTTTTCAATAGCGCTAGACCAAGGAGATTGTTTTAGCATCTGAGGTGGAGCGCCACACCTACCATCAGCTCCTTACTTTACCGCACAGATCCCTGTGCTACTCATACGCTGAGTTGGCGGGGACCGGTATCGAACTAGGAACCTTGTGGTTACTAGCCGAACGCTCTACCGACTGAGCTAACATATATATATATATATATACATACACACACACACAGCCTAAAACAGCAGACTTTTATTTTAAAATACTCTAACTCAAAATAAGCCGATTACTTGCTGAATTTGCAAACAATCAGTTTGTGGTGTCTACATTCGTTCTGATGTCATTTATTAATCATCCAAATTCTCTTTTTATAAATAAAATTAGGAAATCCCAAATGAAAGTATCAGGAACTGCTGTTCTGAGAACCCAATAGCTTCTTAGTTCATGTATGTCATTGCGAGAATTTAAAAAAAATACATATAATGATAGTAACAGAAAAGAAAATTAACTTCACTGGATTGTTTAATTTTTCGAAAACTTAAAATTGGCTATTATTATTATTTTATTATCAATATCATGAATACATTCATACCTGGTTATCAACCCTCATCTATGTGTAAAAGAAAACCACAGCCATCAAATGATTTTTTTTCTTTCCTTTTTTTTTTTTTACTTTGACTGTTTTTTTGTTGTTGTCTTGAACCCTACACAAAACAATTTGCAATAGTATCAGGAAAAAAAACGCTGGTCAAAGTTTTAGTTCTGAAAAGGGGAAGGGATCAACTTGAGTGACTGATGGGCATCATCAGTGTTTTAAAATGAAATTGTGTTGTGCAGATGGGTTTTATTATTATTTTTTTTTTTTGTGGTAGGGAATGGGTGTATCATGAAAGTATGTCCAGAGTTACAACCAAACTGCTTGATAAGCAAGTTAAATGACCAGATTTTGTTTGTTGTTTGTTTTTTATTTATTAGTCTTTCTCTCTTCTCATATTGATGATACAGATGTGTCCCCTAAACAATGTCTGCTGAGATCAAGTGGTAATCATTGGATATGTTTGTATTGTTAGGGAGAGTTATCTCCCCCTAACGATTCTGTGGTTTGTCTTCTTTCCAGGGATAAAAAGTGTGTTAGGCTGGCAGTGAGGAAGGGAACTGTAACAGCCATAAATCAGCAGTAGTTTGAAATATTTATAATTATAAAAAGGACAATAATTGTAGCAATATTAGTTGCAATAGTCTTGCTTTTTTTTTGTTACTAGTGACGAAATAAATTTAAAGGGTTGCCTTTTTGTAAATTTTTTTTTTATAGCTTTCAGTGGATTCCATCAGACATACACACACATACAAAAAAAAATGTGGAGAATTCTGGAACTCTTGGAGAATTGTAGTTGAGGCATATAATTACACAGAAACAAATAAATGACATAGCTTTTTTTTTTTTATCCTTGGTTGGTTTGTAAGATGAAATTGAACAGGGAAAGAACAGGTGATTAATGATGCTAATTTGAAGTCAATGAACTGTTTTTTTTTATTCATGAACTGTTTTTTTCTTTTTTTTCTCTTTTTTTTTTTTTAGAACCAACAAAATTGATGATAGATATTACCTCAAGCTCTTTCCCCCCTCCCTCTTACACATGCCTGTTGCACACCGAGAAGCATCAAACACACACACGCACGTACACACAGAGATTTGTATGCATAGAAATCTTGCTCACAAAAAAAAAAATGGAAATGAAAACATATGAAGATCGATCTACTCTCTTTTCACAAAATATAAATAGCTCACAAATTTAAAGTTTACACTAAATTAAGAAGATGAAGAGGAAGAAGAAAAAAAAAAAAAATGACTAAATTTGCGCTTACAGACTCGGCAGTAAGGTAGGTCGATTTTGGAACTGTAACGTTTCCCATGTGGCAGAAGTTGCAAATTAACAAAGAATTACCACACAAAACATTTTTCTTCAAAACTTTGCCTTCATTTGAGGAAATTGATTTCAATCCTTTAAAGTGTTATCACTGTTAGATTAATTATTAGGTAAAAAGCAGCATATTGGAGGTGTCGGTTGTGATGGGGGGGCATATTTTCAATTTGAACTCTAGTTATATTTTATTTGTTTTGTTTAAAATGACAACCTTTGCTGTTTTAGATATTGAAATTGCTATATTTTCTAACAAATTTCTAGGCTAAATTTTGCGAAAGCAAGGATTTTTGGTGCATTTTAGAAGACAATCTTTGATGCTATTTCCTCAAACAATGGTGCAAGTAAGAGGTCTAATTTTTGTTATCTGTATTCATTATACCAACACATAACTTTCGCTGTTTGAGAAAATTTGATATTTTTTTTAAAAAGTGAAAAATCAACCTCCCCTACCCTACAATCATTCTCTAATTAATTTATCTCATTCACATGAACACTTAATTTTGGTTCTAACAACTAACAAAAATGTTTTTGCATAACTATTCTTCCCTTTTTGTGAAAGATTTGTCCAGGGCCAAGATTCCTGCTTTGGTTAGGGTTTCTTTTATCTGGTAAATTTGGGAGAGATTCAGGGGTGTGTGGGTGTGGAGAGGATAAAATATTGCATAGTACATGTTTAGATTTTCTCTTTGGGAGAGATTCAGGGGGTGTGTGGGTGTGGAGAGGATAAAATATTGCATAGTACATGTTTAGATTTTCTCTTTGGGAGAGATTCAGGGGTGTGTGGGTGTGGAGAGGATAAAATATTGCATAGTACATGTTTAGATTTTCTCTTTGGGAGAGATTCAGGGGTGTGTGGGTGTGGAGAGGATAAAATATTGCATAGTACATGTTTAGATTTTCTCTTTGGGAGAGATTCAGGGGTGTGTGGGTGTGGAGAGGATAAAATATTGCATAGTACATGTTGATTTTCTCTTTGGGAGAGATTCAGGGGTGTGTGGGTGTGGAGAGGATAAAATATTGCATAGTACATGTTTAGATTTTCTCAACAGAAATTAGTTGAGTAAGTGGAATATTACACAAATAATTGACAAAACATTTGGTTAAATATTGAAGAGCAGATGGCAGGTCCACAAGCAGCCATTATATAGTTTTTTTGTTGTTTTGTTTCATTGCCCACTAATGTAGATATCCTTTCAAGACGATAAAACAAAAGGAAGAAAGAAAATCATACGTGGTTAAATTGTAAAAGTACGAAATAAAAAATAAAAACTTGTTTGGAGTAAAAAGAGTTTGCTACATGTTGTAAATGGTCACATGTCTATTTTGCACTCCATTATGAAAGAAAGGAACGTACAAATAGATAGGATTGAAACCATTAGAAAGCAAGTAGGGTCATTTTCATCTTATGTCACCCCCTCCTGCCCTAATTTACACTGTTTTAACATGCAGGTGTCAGGTGAATTTCCGGTCCAAATTAGATATTTTCTGAGACGTGTTTTTGTCAGCAAATTAATGTAGATATTTTACGCCTCCCCCAATCCTCAGATTTTTATCGGCAAATCAATGTAGATATTTTACACCTCCCACTTAAAAAAAGTTTTTTTTCAATTGAATTTGTACAAATTTCAAAGACAGAGCATGCAGTATGAAAATTGTTTAGAATTTTGTAAAAATTCAGTCAAACAAAAAACAAAGCATTTTATAAAAGGTGGGGTTTGTAAAAAATCCAGGGAGGAAGTATGTGAAATATTTACATTAACATGACTCGGAAAATATCTAAGTTGGGCTGGAAATTCGCCTGAC
This sequence comes from Doryteuthis pealeii, assembly GCA_023376005.1. Taxonomy (NCBI): domain Eukaryota; kingdom Metazoa; phylum Mollusca; class Cephalopoda; order Myopsida; family Loliginidae; genus Doryteuthis; species Doryteuthis pealeii. Next base: position 102,280,987 of record CM042153.1, read on the forward strand.
ACTGGTACACTAAAACATAGCGTAAATTAGGGCAGGAGGCTAGGACGACAAAAGATCAAAATTACCAGCAGTTTTTTTTTTCTTGTTGTGACCTGAGAAAATTATTAATATCATTTTATTGCAAAAAAAAAAAAAATTTTTTTTTTTTTTTCTTTATCAGTGTAGTGCATCTCTTAGAATAAGACTAGAAAACCAAAACTTTGAAAAAAACATTTTTAGTTCCTATTGTCTACAGAGAACAAGTTCTTCCAAAAAATCTGCTGCCCGTTATCCTTCTGGGAAAACAGCTAAAAATTA
>CM042153.1:102286283-102331283 GCA_023376005.1 Doryteuthis pealeii
CCCAAACCTCCAAAACTGGAACCTCACCATCAGATAGAGTTTAACGTCATTCCCAGGACATGTAGACCCTTAGTCACCGCCGGGGCTTGCCATAAGGGCAATAGGGTAGGGAACTTATTCCTTGAGTGCCTTTCTATAAAAAGGCCCAATTTTAAGAAGAGATTACTGAAAATTGAACCAGCACAAACTAAACTGCTAATCAACAATCAGAGAATATTTGCTGTAAAAACATCTTTATTTTTTTTTAATAAGAATAAAATAGGACAAATTGGGATATATATATGGGCTCTTTAACCTTGGTTAGGCAACCGGGCTAGGAGAAGGAAAACTCTGAATTCAAACCTGTTGAACTCCGTTTAAGAAATTGACCTTGTGTCGCACCCTGCTAATGCAGAGGGGTTGGTGTGTGTGTGTGTGTGTTGTGTATATATATATATATATAGATATACATTATGTCGTTGACCGAGAAATGCATAGCGGATGTGCTAATGATAAAACGATCGCATGACTTGTACGCTTTTTGGAACATCAATGTTTTCGTTTTGAATTCAAATTATTTTCAGCTTCTCTCTCGATGAGTCTGGTTTAAAAACAAGCTCTGATGATGATTTTTATAAATCGAAATATTGTTCAATATTAGCTATGAATATCATATAAAATATTTTCATTTTAACTTTTTTTGTGTGTTTTCATATCCTTTTATCTATACTTATACCGTCAGATTCATTTCCTTACTCTTAACTTATATATACTTGTCATGGGTGGAGTTGACAAAATGAAAAAAGAAAAAAAAAACTTTTTTTTTCTTATAAGCAACATCTGTCATAACACACCTCAACAGAAAAATGATTTTTGTTTAAAAAATCCAACATAATTTAAGATTAAGTAGATATCAAATTTTGAATATTGAGACTTTATAATATATTGAATATTTATCTATCTATACATATATAAAGGGCAGTTGGTGTGTAAGTATGTCTGTCCGGATGAAACTAGATATAAATACAGAATCATTACTATTACAAAAATCCTTTTCAATTGACTCCGAAACATTGTATAAAAACAGAAAACTATTAGACCGATTTATGGTAGCAATTATCAGTGTGTGGTGACCTGTTTGTTTGTTGTTTTTTTGTTTTTTTTTTTAATCCTAAAACAAAATTTGCATGTAAAGCTGGGTAGAAAGAAAAAAGTTTGCATTTTTTTCTTTTTTAAATTCTAGCAAAATTTTCATTTGTAATTGAAGTGTACTATTAAATCGTTTTTATCTTTAAACTAAAAATTGATTTTTCCTGGCACAGAGTTATGTCCCTTTAACCATAAACAATTCCACAGATTTATATAAAACTAATAAAATCATTGCAAAAATGAAGGAAAGAAAATATTCAAAATTATCATTAATCTTCTACAAAATCTGCAGAGAAAATTTATCATTTTTTTTTTCTTTTTCTTTCTTTTGTAACATTTCAGAGTTTCCTGGAAGCATAGCACAACAAAGAATGAACAAGAAATATTGTTAGACAATAGGGACATAAATGAGAGAGAGAGAGATGCATGTGCACACACACATGAAAACATTCAAAATTTGGAACACCAAAAATCCCAGAAAAGTATTTTTTAAAAAAAACAAAAAAAACAAACAATAAACCAATTTTTTAAAAAGTGGAGTACAGCTGGTTTGAATTCAAAGATTTTCTTCTCCAAGACCAACTGTTGTACCTAGTGTAAAGGTACCAGTCTGCCCATAGTTGGGGGAGGGAAGAGAGGAATAGTTCAAAGTGAAACACTAACAACCTTGTCCAGGATTTGAACCAGGGATGACCATGTTCATTTCCCACAACAATGTTAGGTCACATGACTCCAAAACAGCAATGTACTGGTTTTAGAAATTAATAAAAGCTATAAGAATACTTTTATGGTATATATTAATCTCATTACAATTAAATAATACCTTGTCTTGTTTTACCCGACTCTCACTATTTACAAAGTTCAGTTCAGAGGATACATTGACATTATCTAATTATTGATTTTTATTGTCTACCCTACAATATACTAGGGTAGTGGTTCTCAAACTTTATACAATCTGGCCGCACTTACAGAACTACAGATACTTGATAGTGCACTGTATACTAAATAGGACTAATATGTTATTAAGTTAACTCAGTGGTTCTCAAACTTTATACAATCTGGCTGCACTTACAGAACTACAGATACTTGATAGTGCACTGTATACTAAATAGGACTAATATGTTATTAAGTTAACTGTTAAATATATAAAAAATAACACATTTAACAAAAGCAAACTTAACATACCTCTATGAAGTTTATTCATTCTTGTGTTAATGAGAAACATGAGCTTGATAAGACCTTGCGATTTCTTCAATGTTTGGTCTTATGTTTGAGAGACAAACTCTCATTTCCTCATTAAAGAGTTCCTCTCTTTTTACACTTAATTGTTGCAAGGGTTGAAAATCCCAGTTCACATAAATATGAGGGGGAAAGTATACATTTGCGTTTTATATATGGATAGATTTTTCAGGAGCGCACTTGAAAAGGCCCTGGGGCGCACCTGTTTGAGAACCACTGTACTAGGGGTACACAATTATTCCAATAATTTCTACTTTCTGTAAAGTATCTATTTTCTGAGCCCCCACCATCTCGGATGAACATAAAGTCCGGTTATTGTGGGGAGCCACACACAAACCAAAGCTCATGTAGTGGCTAGTGTAAAAATTGTGTGTATGCCCTCTGCCTTCCTCTGAGGCACCAGGCAATCAACACAGCCTTTCCCCTTTTAGACAAGGGGCAGGTGTTGCTTGGGGTGAAGGGATGTTATCATGAAAAGGTATTTGTTCCAATATTGTGGGTGCATTCAACTGTCAACTGTCTATTAAATAAAAGCAAAAATGGTTATAAATGTCTTATTGAAATTAGAGACAGTCAACAAGTCAGTTTCATTAAACCATTTGCATGTGTAGTGAGTTTAGATAGGTTGGTTGCATTTTATGGCATGCCAACCCTTGTTGGGTAATTTTATACCAAAGATCTTTTGTTTTATTCATTCTTGATGGGTATTGAAAATTCTTTTTTAAACACACTTTTTCAAACTCATTTTTCTCTCTATTTAACTCATATATGGGACCCTAATAGGTACTACCACTCTGGGTCAGGGTGGACCCAGAAGTAATCATGCTCAGAGTTGCCGAGGCATGCAATAAACTGCCTGCATCCGTTGTGGGCTCCCAAAACACTGCATCTTTCAAAGCATCCATGCTTCCTGTAATCCGCCAACACTATACCTGATACCCCTTTCCACACACATATGCACGCATATTATTACTGTACGCTGTTCATGTTTCTGACACTAATATATTATTCTGTGTACTAGACATGAGACTTTGATGAGTTGTGGTGCACCTGAGCACTGCACACAATAAATTTCATTATTATATTATAATGGCGATCATATTCAGGACATGCAGTGAGTTTAATCTTCAGTGTTACATTCTAAAGTGTCCTGGGTATGACAAACTGCATCTAGTGGTGAGGTTCCAATTCTGGACCATTGAGGAGTGTGGAGTACTACTCTGACCCTGAGTGGTAGTACCTGTTAGGGTCCCATCTATGGTTAGATAATGAGCCAGTATTCAAATAGTTTGTAAATACATTTGCAGGTGTGACCTCCCATTAAACAGAGATCCCAACAGGAGGAAATTCAAATAAAATATACAAGGATCAAACACAGGTTTGGTTTGTTTTGTTTTATGGCATATCAACTTCAGTGGGTCATTTAATGCCAACAAAGTTTTGAAATAAATTAATTCTGAATGGATACTCAATCTTTTTTTTACAAACACATTTTTCTATTTAACCCATAAATGGGACCCTAACAGGTACTACCACTCAGGGTCAGAGTGGACCAGGGAGTAATGGTGATGAAGGGGTGCTTTACATTCCCCAAACCTCCAAAACTGGAACTTCACCATCAGATAGAGTTTAACGTCATTCCCAGAACATGAAGACCCTCAGCCATCACCTTCTAGCACCCATATAATTAAAAGGGTTGAGGCTTGCCATAAGGGCAATAGGGTTGGGGCAATCACACAGGTGATAGGACTTGACATGACAAGCCAATTGATTGGAGGGGTCTCTCCGACCGACTGTCTAACCCAAGTAAGGGCCTAAGTGGACTGTTGTAGGTCATGTACTGCTCACCCACCTAGGGTCAATCCTTAAACATCACAGGTCGCCACCCACAGCTAACAGGTGGCCCCATTGGAGGAGTCTTACCCCTCTGCAGAGATGAAGTCGGTGTATTCTAACGCCGCAGTCAACAGGGCGGAATCAAACACAGAGAGAAATAGACACACAAACAGATACATAAAAGATTGCCAAGAATTCCCAATTTAGTCGAGTTGGTTAATGAACCCTCAAATCCATAAATAACTTGCCTGATTTATATTAACATTATAAAGATGAATTTTAAATTGAGATTTTAAGGTAAAAAAGAAAAGTTTCTCAGACTAATTGGAAAACTTAATATTAAAGAAAAACAAAGTATCTTAATATTAGAGAAAAAATTACACTAAAACTATTTAGAATATTTTTTTCTATGAGCACTAAGTGTTTTTGAACAAAACATTCTTGTCTATTCTAAGAAAAACCAAAACTTAGCATCTTCAAGTCTACATACAGAAACATTCTTCACACTACTTTAGAGATTTTATTTTATAAAACTATATTCTTCCTTTTAGACATCAAGTCATCTTACTGGACTGATAAAAATGACAAATTCCCTTTTTTAGAAAATAACTAACATCTTTCTTCTTCATCTTCTTAATTGACATTTTTTTTAAAAAGCTTCCTTGTGCAAAACTCTAAAATGTTACAGCTATTAAAGTCAAAATGCTTTCTGTTTAACAGATTTCAAAAGAAATCAGTCCTTTGCATTTAAAACAAATATTCCAGTTTTCTGGTAGAAAATTTTACAGGAGTTTAAAATATCTTTTAAAAAATCAAAACATTTTGGTGAGAGAAAATCAAAATCAAATATAAAACTTATTTACAAACATGGTTGAAAATTTGAATATATATATATATATATATATATATATATATAAAGTCTAAACATTAAATAAAAGCTTTTGAAATTATTAAAGAAACATGCTCTATTGCCAAGATTAATCAAGTTATTTCATGCTGTTAACAAAGGTTAGAAACAAATATGTCAAAGGGGTAAAAAAAAAAAAAAAAAAATGCCACACATAATATACCATCATATATATATATATATATATATATATATATATCCGATGATTTTGTTAGCCAAGACACATAACCAAAAGGTTCAGCTTTACTTACTGAAGCAGAACAAAAAAATAAGGAAATAAAAAAAATATAAAAAGAAAAAAAAAATAGAGAAAAAAAAAAAAGCAAAAAAAAAAAAAAGAAAAGAAAAAGAAAAAAAGAAGCTCTAAACACAACTGGACATCTTCAAAGGATTTTACAAGATGGATTCATTTGGACTAATCCGTTCCTATTTGGACTAATCCATTCCTATCAACTGACATTCATTCAATTATAATTTGATTAAAATAAAGTCTTATTACTCTATACTGCTTCTGCTTGACTTTTCTGCTAGAGAAATAAAACTAAAGAAAAGTTTTCTCACCCTCTCCAAATTATCATCAAGTAACAAAAAAAAAAAGAAAGAAAAAAAAAAAAAAAAAAAACAAAAAAAACAACTTCCACATTATTTTAACAAGTCTCATGATTCCATAATTTTTCCCTAACATTTAAACTACAATTATTTTAGCTGTTAAATTTTTATTTCATAATTCAATCACCTTGTAGAACCTAAAGAATTTTTTTGTTTCTCTTTCATCATTATATTTTGATTAGATTAATTAATAATCTCTATTGGGGAAGGGTAGGGGGTACCCATCTTAAGTACAATAGTCAATAAACTAATCTTTGAACCAAAATTGTTGTGGCCTTGTACCAGACTAAAAAATCTTATTATAATGGAGATTATGTAACTTTATTAAAGTCGAGCTGAGTTAGATTTGCTGCAAAACTGCCCATATCATTATTGGGTCAAATCCTACTTAATGGACATAAATTCCACCCTCGTATATCACCCCGCCAAAAGAAAAAATATATACCAAAAATCAGGGAATTAACCGAATTTAATGAGATTTTCAGTGTTGATACATTAATGAATAATGCACCAGTTATTTTATTTGAAAATTCTTACATTTTTTTCAGGTCAATTAACTTTGAACCACGTATGTTTATGAATCTGTGTTACGTCTCAAAGATATGTGGTTCAAAGTTAACTGACCTGAAAAAAATGTACTGAAAATTTCATTAAATTCGGTTATTTCCTTGATTTTTAGGGTTTTTTTTCTTCTGGTAGGGTGACATATGATGGTGGAATTTATGTCCATTAAGTAGGATTTAACCTATTAATGCATTTAAAATTCTGAAATATGTGATATATATGTATTTAAGAAATAAAAATTTACATAGTTTATTGTAGGAATAATTTGCATAATGATTTTAACAAAACTGGGTTTAATAAATGATTATTTGCTGTTACTGATTTCTAATACTATCATGTTATTCTCAAACATTAAAAGCAATCCTACAAATAATTTTATATAGAAATCAATTAAAATAACATAAAAATAAGTAATATTTTCATATCTTATTATAATGGAGATTGTGTGTTTTTCTGTCTGTAACCGAAACTATATTACTACTCAAGTCACAATTCCCTTAATTATTTACGTCAAATTCTCCATGATTTCATTCTTTTAAACCTTCAGTTATTAATAAAAATTGTTTTACATAATTAATACTGTTGACCATATCTACGTACTAATAACATGCAATTGTATTTATATATACAACAAAATAGCGGTTTACAGTTTGAACGAGAAGGCTAATTTGCATATTGATATTTAAAATTTTATTTTAATAAATATGTGCTTGGTATTATTGATTTCTAATTGTTTGGTTTTATCTTAAGAAATATAAACAAAAATCTCGTGGATAAATCTTAAAAGAAATCTATTTACAAGAAGAAAAAACTGTAATATTATCCTTTACTTCCTATTTTAACTAAATAGTTAAATTAGGAAAATTTACCAATGAAAGAGGGGAGTAATGGAAAATGATGGAATAGTTAGTTTCAAAGTTGTTCTATTTTTCGATTATACCCCCTCTGTTGCAGATGTTTTTATCTGCATTCTTAGTCAGTTTCATTAGCCTTTCTAATTTAATATGATATTTTATTATATCAAAACTTAAATACTTGCACCCGGAGGGTGCATATATTTGCTAGTTTATTTTAATGTACTTTTGTTAGTCTTTTTAATTTAATAATTTATTACATTAAAACTAAAATACTTGCACCCAGGTGGCACATACTTTTGCTAGTTTTACAAATGCTAAGAAACTATTATTCATTACTCAGTTCAGATATTAAGCTGTTCATGTTTTTATTTGCTTTTTATTTTGTTTTTTACTCAAAATACTTAATTTCAGATTCAACTGTCTATTATTACTACACAAGAAGAGAGAGAGAGAGAAAAAAAAAATTAAAATTACCACATAAACTGTAAATTAATAAATGTAGTCAGTTTTTATTTATTGTTTTGTGATCTAAATCTTGATCTTGAATACTTATTGGGTTGGTACATAATTATTGCGGCTTTTTTCAATAAATTTGTTGAAAAAAAAAAATTAAAAAAAATAATAATAATAATTAGGCACCAACCCAATAGCTTCATAAAATTCTTAAATGAACAAAACTGAGGTAATATGTAGACATAACTTTGATTTTTAGAAATTTAAGATCATCTATAATAAAATCTTATGAAATCTAAAAAAAGTAGTAGGTAAGACTTATATACTATTTTATATTTAGATTAATTTTGATGAATCAAAATTTACTTAAAGATTACTGACAAACATTAAAATAAAAAAAAGAAAAGAAAAAAAAGTCAGCTTGGTTAGCAGTACAAAGTCAACCCCTTATCTTATCGTTACTCTAATAATTTGTTGCATTGGGAGATGGAGTTACTGATGATGGACTTGAGGAGGAGTAGGATCACAGATTCAGAGACTGAGCAATACCAAGACATTTTTTTTTTTTTTTTTTTTTAAATGTGGGTGGGGAATAAGAGGAAGGTTTTTTTTGGGTGCTATTCTAAGGAAAACAGCATTCTCTAATGATACCATCCTCAGAAAACATCTTTAAAAAATCACTTAGCAAAATTCAAATCATCAATTGGTAAGGGAGATAACTTAATTCTTTTTTTTTTTTTTCTACAGTCAATGGAAACATTTATATTTTAATAACTGACTTAAAATATAATGATTCAATTGGCTTTAAAAAGTTAATTCTTTTTTCGGGATTCTACTTCCACATGAGGAATTAAATTTTCAAAATGTCAGTATAGTTCTCACTTAAAAATAAAGTCAGGGGGAGGGGGAGGAGGATAAGAAAATTCAGTCATTGTCAGGTATTGCTGGTTTTTCTTGAATAAGGACCCTTGAAAGATGCAGAAAAAAAAAAAAAGAAAGAAAGAAAGAAAGAAAAAAAAAAAACCCCACACACACTCACACACCAAGATCACATTTCATTGTTGGTTTTAAGGAGCCAATGACTTCATTTGGTGATAAAATTCTTTTGTTAATAAACTAAAGCAGTATATATATATATATATATATATATATATATAATATACCAAGCGTGTTGGTAGATCCTTGCGAGAGAAAAAAACCCAGCAGAAAGTTTGATTGTAAAAATATACTACCAAACATCAACCAGGAAGAAAAAAATTTTTGAAAAAAAGAAAGGACCAAGATATTCGTACCAACAAAAAATAATCTATTGGTACAGTATTTGGCCAAAAGAAAAAACAATTTATATGTATATATATGTATATAAGATATATATATATTCATATAACCGCTAGGAATTCATATAACCACTAGGAGAAGCTAATATGTAAAAAGTGCTCGATACCTAAGTAGAGCCAAGTAATAAAGATAATCTAATGAGTCAGACGAACCTACTATTAGTTTTGCATAAAGCTCTTCAGGGCTAAAATCTGACTGTCAGATTTTAGCCCTGAAGAGCTTTATGCAAAACTAATAGTAGGTTCGTCTGACTCATTAGATTATCTTTATATATATATATATATATATATATATATATCAACCTCTCCACACGAATAGGGTGCGACATAATGTCAGTTTGTTAAGCAGAGTTTAACAGGTTTGAGAGTTTTCCTTCTCCTTGACGGGTTGCCTAGCCAAGGTTAAACAGTCTAGTCAGCCCTACTATTTACCCATAGCTGGAGGGAGAGTAGTTGGATGCATACCTTTTCCAGGTACTACCACTCCAGGCCAGACTGGACCATAGAGCAATGGTGATAAAGGGGTGCTCCACATTCCACAGACCTCCAGAACTGGAACCTCACCATCAGATAGAATTTAAACATGAAGAACCTCAGTCACTGCTTTCTAACATATATATGATAAAAATGGTTGGGGCTTGCCATAAGGGCAATAGGGTTGGGACAATCATATAGGTGCTAGGGCTTGACATGACCAGTCGATTGATCAGACGGGGATCTCTCTGACCTAATTAAGGGCAAAAGTGGAGTGTTGCATGTCATGGACTGGTCACCATCATGGGTCACCACCTACAGTCAACAGGTAGCCCCACTGAGACTGAGAGAGGGTAAGGTCTTACCCCTCTGCAAGGGGTGCAGTCGTAATTCAGGACAAAGAATCATTCTCTCTTAAAATATTGACATTATTTGACTAATATTATTAAGAAGCGTTTTGTATTTCTAAAATATCTTTCTCAAATTGTAAGTATTATTGCACAATAACTTATGTTGCAAAATAATCATCTCTCATTTCATCATCATATAATGTAGCATGGATATCCATGACAACCGTCTTTTGCCAACCGTTTCCATCATTTATTACTCTAAGAAGGTCCTCTGTGCAGAGCTGGTTAATGTAATTTTTTGCTTGGGCAGCCCACACTGGCGTACCCATGTGCTGGTTTCCATAACTCCCATCTAGCTTATTCTCTAGGTGCTTCGTTAGGGTCCAAGTGGTGCAGCCATACAGTAGCACTGATACAACTATGGCTTGGAAGAATTGTCACTAAGTTGTCAGGGAGATCAGACTTCAATATAACTGATAATCTGTCTATGGCAAACCATGCCTTTCCTATATGGGCATTAACATCACTTTCTGTGGATGAGATTTTAGAGGCTTATCGTTGAGTGTGGAGATGCCTCCTTCATTTTTAAAACACATCAACTCATCATCTCTCTCGTCTTGAAAAAATAAATGAAAAATAACTCAGTAGAGTAGATATAGTCAAAAACGAAGACTTGTATGTCATCTTTATATACTAATGACTAATGACATATATCTTTATATGCTAATATTCTTTCTTTTTCTTTTTTTTTTTAAGTTGAAATAAATTTGTAATTATAAAACACTAATAATGAAAAACAAAATATACTAAAACAGTTATAATAAAACAACAGAGGGTAGAGATGAGGTTTTTGTGTTTATAGGATTCAAAAGGCAGACAATGCTTAAAAGAAGCACCTGTGCACACACACATATATATATATATATATATGTGTGTCAAGCTTATAAAAAATAAATGAACTGTTTGTTTTGTCGTTTTTTTAAATATGAGAGAATCATGCAGCTAATAATTTGAAGAAATACACTGACTCACTGTATTAATTCAAGATTTATATAGTAACTAGTGAGTCACTGGTTCCCGGTTTAGAAATTACTAGTTACTATATATATATATATACCAACCCCTCGGCACGAGCAGGATATGACACAAGGTCAATTTCTTAAGCGGAGTTCAACAGGTTTGAATTCAGAGTTTTCCTTCTCCTAGACCAGTTGCCTAACCAAGGTTAAAGAGCCCAGTCTGCCCTACTATTTATCCATAGCTGGAGGGAGAGTAGAATTCATACCTTTCCCAAGGGTATTAGCGCTAAGTGAAATGCAATTAGCACGTACAGGATTTGAACTCGGGGCGACGAGTCCATTTCCCATGACTTTAACCATTACACCACGCGCTTCCTACTAGTTACTATATAAATGTTGAATTAATACACAATTGGTTAGTGAGTCAACTGTATTTCTTAAGTATTAATCCATTCGAATTATTAGTGGCACTATTCTCTTATGCTTAAAAAAAAAAAAACAGAACATTTATTTCTTATAACCTTGACATTAAATACATGAAGCATACGCAAAACACTTACAATTTTAAAAAAGATATGTGTATATATATATATATATATATATGTGACAATCTAGGTTGGGATAAGGAGAGAAATTTTGATACATAGGCAAAAAGGGGGGGTGAAAGAGGAAGGTAGAGGCGGTGGGATTGGATCAGTGAGGGAGGAGAAAGTCAAATTCATGGGTGAATTTTTTTTTTAAATCAAAAATTTACAAAAAAAAAAAAAAAAAAAAAAAAAAAAAAATTCACCCATGAATTTGACTTTCTCCTCCCTCGCTGACCCAATCCCACCGCCTCTACCTTCCTCTTTCACACACCCACCTTTTTCTTTTTGCCTATGTATCAATATATATATATATATATATTATATATGCTCTAAATGAAATTGTGCAGAGGGTCAAGACCAAATATCAGACTGAGAGATTAAGCTTAGATAAACTTCACTTAGAAAGGAGGTAAAAAAAAAAAATAATCTTATTATCTCCCTTGTTTCTTCATGCTCTTATTCTATATTTGGTGTAGATAAGAAAAGCAGTGGAAGACAAGAAAAAATAATCTCACAAAACACTGAATATAGAAACAAGTGACCATTTCGATGGTATAATCTGAAAGCACAATTGTAGCTTGACTCAAATCCTTAAAGGTTAACTCAAATTAAAGTTTGAGCAAGCCTGGCCAAAAAAACAAAACAAAGTTTTATAAGGCATACCAGATATGCTCCACATTGCATATATAGTATAAAAAAAAAAAAATTGTGCGATACTATCAAATAAATATGAGGACATATCAACAGAAGCATTGGCTAAGATATAATAAAATTATTTTTTTCATGCAAACAATTCATAATCTTTAAAACCAAATGTAAGTCATTCAGCTATTTTTTAAAAAAAAACAACAAAAAAACAATAAAAAATGTGATCTTCAAGGAAAAAAAAAAAAAAAAATAAATAAATAAATAACAATACAGATCGTTAGTAAAAAGTTAGTGGCTTATGTCTGACTGGCCTGAAAAATTTGGTATCACCAGTAGCTACAGCTGATCATTAAAATCAGTTAATAACATTCGTAAAAAACAATAGGCTAATGGTGAAATTAAAGAGATAGATAGAGAGAGAGAGAGAGAGAATGGCACACATAGCCTGATCAGCCTAGCCCATTTTTTTTTTTTTTCACCACTCAACAATTATGTCTGCATCTTGATGCCTTTGCTGAGATGCAGATGTTTTTATATGACGAAGTAGCAACTCCTCAGAGACACCAGATACAAATTTTGTATTGAAGTATGCATGTGTGTAGGTGGGTGTCTGCAATGTTTAGGGGGAGGGGTCACTTGTGGAATTAAATCTGTGTGTGCATTTCTCCGTCATTTCTGTATGTAAGAGTGTGAATGTGGTTGTCAAAGGCACTGGGGGAAACACTCACTTGGTTATTCGGCGCCTGTGCAAAAACGAGGAGGAAAGGGAGACAGGACATTAGAAAAAACAGCAAAGGAATTTTCAAATTTGGTTTTTCGTGGAATTTTTTTGGCATTTCAATTTCCCTAAGAAACAATTTTTACTTCAGAACAGACATTTATGTTGTTGGTAATAAGAAATTTGATAAGTCAGTCTATTCTAACGAGCAAGCAGTCATCTGATTGATAAAACTACAAAGGGTGCCATGTCACTTTGAGGGGGTAGGGGGGAAAACATATGCTCTAGGTAATTAAAAAAATAAAAATAACACACACTCAGACCAAAATTTACACACACAAAAGAAAGCTTCAGTTAAATCATTTGAAAGAGAGAAAGAGAGAGAGACAAATATAATGTCAAACATTACAGTTAATACTAAAAAGTATCTTGTATTAATACATTAAAATTTTATACACTTAGATCAACTCATATCATTTATCTGTTGGAATAACTTTTGGTACACTGACATCTGTATGGACCATAGAGTACCATTTAACCTTTTATCTACCACTGCCATCTGCAATAGCCAGGTCCGAAATACCAGACACTTTCCCAAATTACCATTGTTTTAGAGCTTAAAACAATGAGTTTCAGAAAAATCAAAATAGAGAAAAACCGTTGAATTTAATATATTACAACCTTTGCTTACATTGTTTGGAATTGAATTTTCTACAAAATGAAGAGAAGTAACTAATGCAATTAATTAAAAGTTGCCTCCCTTGAAGTAGTTTTTTTTTTAATAAGGTAGGATGATAAATTACAAAGATGTTTTCAAGGAGCTGACAATTTAATATATTACAACCTTCGCTTACATTGTTTGGAATTGAATATTCTACAAAATGAAGGGAAGTAACTAATGTAATTAATTAAAAGTTGCCTCCCTTGAAGTAGATTTTTTTTTTAATAAGGTAGGATGATAAATTACAAAGATGTTTTCAAGGAGCTGACAATTTAATATATTACAACCTTCGCTTACATTGTTTGGAATTGAATATTCTACAAAATGAAGGGAAGTAACTAATGTAATTAATTAAAAGTTGCCTCCCTTGAAGTAGATTTTTTTTTAATAAGGTAGGATGATAAATTACAAAGATGTTTTCAAGGAGCTGACTATCTCGGTTTTTTTTAGGCAGTCTGCTATTTTGACCGTCGGGAACTTAGGCGTGCTCTGGTAGATAAAGGGTTAATAGGATTATCCACTTGATACATCTATAAGCAAAAAATAATGTTTTATCCCTTCGCAATGAGGTTGAGCAGTGAGAGAACCTTTTTATCATGGTTTAACCCTTTATCTACCACAGCCACCCGCAATAGCCATTGAATATTCTACAAAATAAAGGGAAGTTACTAATGTAATTAATTAAAAGTTGCCTCCCTTGAAGTAGATTTTTTTTTAATAAGGTAGGATGATGATTTACAAAGATGTTTTAATACTTTTATTTATTGATCTCGGCTGTTTTCAGGCGGTTTGGCATTTTGATCATTGGGCGGTTTGGCTGGTAGATAAAGGGTTAAGATTTTTAATATTACTTTCAAGTATTCTTCAGGTGAACAATTTTGGTCAGGGTGGTAATTTGTAAATTCTTTTCAGCAACATTAAAAAAAATTACAAAATTTTACATACATTTGTCTTTATAGCATGGCACCTTTTGAAAAAACTAGAACATTTTTTTTTTAACTACAAGAATAGCTACCAGAAAAAAAATTACTTTAAATAACGAACACTAATTCAGCAATTATTTGCACAAGAATTAAGGTTATTACACAATTATTTTGTGACAGATAGTTTTGAATACTGTGTGTGTAGTCCAAAGATTAAAATTTATCTAAACATCTCTGTGTGTAAATTAATGGATTAATTTTGATTTTTCAGACTATTGTCCTCATCTTTATTGTGGTAGTTATTAACACAATAGGTTTTATTATGTAGTTATTAACACAATACACGTTTCAGCCACTGTATTCTCCGACCTTCCTCAGGTGTTTCCTATGTATTCGAGTATAATAATGATCCAACCTGGGAAATCATTTTGATCAAACAGGTGTCAAAGAATGTTTTAAGATTTCATTACACATTAAATTGTACAGGAAAGGATTGGTAATTTGAACATTAGCTACATAATTGAGAGTAACCTCCCCTTGTTTCTTTAACTTTGAGGATGCCATCTGTTTTGATCGGCCATTTTCATTTCACCGTAATCAATACAACAGCATGTTTTAACACGAAAATATCATAAAATGTGTTCTTAATAACAATTAAATTCATTTCAAATAATGCACAAGCACAATTAAGAACACATTTTATGATATTTTCGTGTTAAAACATTCAGTTGTATTGATTCGAACAAATTCATATTTTCAGTGTAGATTTATGGTGAAATGAAAATGGCCGACCAAAACAGATGGCTTCCTCAAAGTGAAAGAAACAAGGGGAGGTTACTCTCATTTATGTAGTTAATGTTCAGATTACCGATCTACAAAATGATTTCCCAGGTTGGATCATTATTATACTCGGATACATAGGAAACACCCGAGGATGGCCAGAGGATACAGTGGTTTAAAACATTGTTTTAATAATTATGATGAAGACAACAGTAAAAGAAATCTGAATAATGGCTATGGTTGATAATTATGATTTTTTCTGATGTTGGTCCTCGTCTTTATTATAGTATGTATAAACACAACGTTCAGGCCGCTACATCTTGGGGGTCTTGGTCAAGTGTTTCTTATTTACCTTGAAATAAAATCATCATCAGATGTAAAGTTTCAGAGCTTTGATATTATTACCACTAATCCAGAGCGCTCCTAGCAGCATAAAATGCCATATTGACAGAAATAGGATTAATATATTGGCTAGATCTAAATGTATGTTTATACATATCACAATAATGATGAGGACAACAGTCTGAAAATCAAAATTATTCACATCAAGTCTCATCTCAAAAATACAGACAAATAGTTTAATAGATTGATGAATGAACCAATATGAAAAAGAATTATCACATCTCAAAGATAGAAACATCTCTAATCATTTACTTCTTAGACTTGCAATACCATCTTTTAAATCAAGCAGATCAAAATACACATTTAGCCGGTTCAAGTCCTACTTGTGGCTAATTTGACATTTGCTAACACATTCAAACAAACATTTGTTGATTTTCAGATTTTGAAAAAAAAAAAAAAAAAAAAAATCACATTTATAATTCATGTCTTCACACAATTTCACTTTAAATAAAAAAAAAAAAAAAAAAAAAAAAAAAATTTTTTTTTTACAACAAACCAGACAAACCTTTCAAAATTATCAGCATCCATTTACTTTTTAATGGAATTCTGATTAATAAAAGACTAGCGGGATCCGTGAAATTTCCACAAAATGGAGAAAAGAAAAAAAGAAAAAAAAAAAAAAAAAATCAAGGAGCTATTTAAGCCAGAAATTATGATTTGCAATTTTTAATATTACAAATAAAACAAACATACAACTTCTTTCCCACCCCAATTTACTTTAATTTTACCTTGGGGATTTAAGCAACGGAAAACCCTTTGGAATGATTCATTTTTAAAATTGGGTGAAATAAAATGGGACAAATAAGAAATCTGTGATTAAGTGACACCAGATAATCTGGATTTACTCTTTTGCATTGCATCTTGGACGATTTGAATGGTTTCATTTTTAACAAGAGGGTGTTGCAGGATGATAATGGTCAGAAGATTTAGGAACAAGTGTATTAATATATAGATTAGATTAAGGGTAGAAAACTGATGATAATTAGAAACTACGCACCAACTGGGCATAAAAGAATGAAGCAAACACCAGGTCCTAAAATTGTCCTCCCCTCTCTTTAAGTTCCACACCAACTGGGCATAAATCCAGATTCCAAAAATCTAAATTCACTAGTTAACTCCCAAAAATGAAAAGTATATATATATATATATATATCGTTTCCTGACCAATTTCAGGATTAAATGCATAATTGAAAGTCACCCATTGTGTAGGTCTTTCCACTGCCAGTTTGACCATAAGCAAGAACTGTAGCATTGTAACCTTTTAAAATGTTATTGACTAAAGGAAAAATAGCCTCATTCATTACACAATCTTTCAATTATGCATTTAATCCTGACCGATATACAATGAGGCTATTTTTCCTTTAGTCAGGTTACAATGCTACAATGTCAAACTGGCAGTGGAAAGACCTACACAATGGTGACTTTCAATTCACAGGTTCCGATTGTTTCAATCTGTTGAGTAGATCTTCTTCAGATATCATAATGATGAGAATGTGATTGTAGATCAAAACACTGCAGTGTCTTGGCTAAGTGTTTTTTCAAATTTGACTATAGTCTAGTTCTAAACGATGTAGTTGCTGCTTGAATATAGGCATCCTGCAGTGAACACCTAGCTGACATAGGAATGGTAATATTGGTTATGCAGCATGGTCTCAGTGTCGAGAATGAGCAAATACAGTCAGATTGAGATGCTGATAGTACGAGGATGCAGTGGTCACATTCAAATCCGAGACACTGCAAATCTGTCTTCTTCAGGGCTTTGTGAATCCTTGTTTAGATCAAAACACTGCAAATAAACTTATCACAGATTCATTAAATATCTTCTTAAAGGCATCTTCACATAGTACACTGGTTTTTCATACATATTGTCGGACTAATCCAATACAGGTTCGGGCCTCCATATCCACAGTATGTAGTATAGTGAGAAATTTGAAAAAACACAGGTTCAAATAAAATGAGTGGTAAGTTTATTAGCCGAGACACTGCAGTGTTTCAATCTGTTGAGTAGATCTTCTTCAGGGCTTTTGTTGATATAAGGAAGAATAAAAAAATTTTTATCACAGAATAATGATGAGAATGTGATTGTCCTTGTTTATCAATCTTTACTGATCAAAACACTGCAGTGTCTCGGCTAATAAACTTACCACTCATTTTATATAAACCTGTGTTTTTTCAAATTTCTCACTATACTACATATATATATATATATATATATATAATATGTTCTCCTACTATAGTCTAGTTCTAAACGATTCTATCAACGTAGTTACTCCCCACCCCACATCCTCATACCGCTGCTTGAATATCTTCAGGCATCCTGCAGTGAACACCTAGCTGACATTCTCCTGCTGTTCAGTTTTTTTTAACCCTATCAACTTAGCCCCCCCCCCATCACACCACATCTTGAATGTCTTCACATGTCCTGGAATCTGCACCAGGCTGACACTGGTTATTCCCCACCCTCTTCATATACAAGCAGCATTTCTCATATTTTGAAAATCACCCACCATCTGCAACACATTTCACCACACGTCTTGATGAAGATTGCATAAACCAAAACGTTATAACGTCGACTTCACCATCAAAAATGAACTCATCTTATGGAATACTTTGTGTTTTTCTATTTTCCTGAATACAGTCAGATTTAATTCCCTATTTTACTCCCATATATACATATACAGAGATGCTGATAGGTACGGGTCCTGCGTCCCTGACCCACAAAAATCTAAAAGGATGCAGTAAAATCATATCCATACGTCCCAGTGTGTTTCTTTTTCTTCCCTCATCATTTCAAGCTAACTGTAAATACATTTCAATAGTTTCTTAGAAATTAATTACACAGGATAGGTTACAAGGTAGGAGTTAGATGGCTTTAGTTGGGACCCATAAATGTTCCCGGGGACTCATTCAAAGCAAATATGTACATCTCAGGATGCACTAAATCAAAAAAGCTATCCGAATCACTATATATATATATATATATATATACTTTCAAAGAAAGAAAAACTTAACAAACCGTCATCCCATTATAATTTATTTCAACCAGAAACTCAAAAAAATTTCAAAAAATTCTTTTGAAATAATTAAAAAAATTTTTTTTTGAGTTTCTGGTTGAAATAAATTATAATGGGATGACGGTTTGTTAAGTTTTTCTTTCTTTGAAAGTTGAATATTGCTCTGTATATAATCTAATTTACTGATTATTATACATTGAGCTCTCTTTAGGGATTTATAAAAATCCTTGTATGAGTATATATGTTTGCACCTACAAGAGCATACAGTATGGTTATACAGTGAGATTTCGAAGATCCCAAATAGAATCTTGCCTTACATATAAAGAAAAAAAAAGAGGGGCAGGTTGATTGATATGAATTTCTTAGTATACCAAAATTTAATGGCCAATATATCTCAATTCCTGTTAGTTATTAAATTCTAACTTTCAAATGAATCTTACTAGTTCCTTCATGATCAAAACTGACAAATGCAATTGTTATCATTTATCTATTTTAGAGAATAAGGATTTGAATAAGTATATTCTGATCCTCCAACATTATAAACAATACCTAGGAGGAGGAAGAAACAAAAAGGAAAGATTGAAAAAATAGTCACAAAATAATTGTCATCATTTTTGAAGAGTCACAAACTGGGCATGTATGTTTACTAATGTTATTCAACTAAAATAAAGTGAAACACGCACACAAATTATTTTTTTAAAGCATTGGTTTCCAGCTTTTGTTATGATAGAAATCTGGGGAGGGACTTAAAAAACAACAATTATAGAGTTACATATCAAGCAATAAATAGGTTAATAATTAAAAGTGCTAAAAGCAAGTTATGGCAGAATACAATATAGAAAGTGTCTCCTTAGCACAGTAATAAATTTAAAAAAAAAAAAAAATTTTTAAATCACCTTTGAATATTGCATTACATAAAAGCTCTGCTCTCTTCAAAATAGCTAAATATTATAATAGCATTCCAAGCAAACATTTGATAGAATCTTAAGATTATTTTCATTCTTAAAAAAAGAAAAGACCAAATAATATGCACCTCCTGAAAATAATCAGTTGATATTATTAAAATGGCCAAAAGAAGAAAAAAATACTGCAAGAGTTGCCTAAGTTAAATATATTTAAGTGCTCAATACAATAAGTAGAGCCAATAAATAATAAAGTAAGCTTAATGAGTCAAAGAATATCCATCTAGGTTTCTCCTAATTGATCATCAGGATAATTCTGACTCAGTCAGAATTATCCTGATGATCCGTTTGGAGAAGCCTAGGTAGATATTCTCTGACTCATTAGGCTTACTTTATCATATATATATTTATTCATTTTCATTTTTAAAATCCTGACAGTGTGAAAAAAACTCCTGACAATAAAATTTGTAAATATAGAAACAAAATACAAATTGGTGCCCGGAGAAAAACATATATAAAAAAAGAAATGACCAAAACATTTGTACCACTTGAAAATAATCGACCCGTATCAGAGTGTAATGGCCAAAAGAAAAAAAACACCGAAAGAGTTGCTTAAGTTAATTAAGACTATGTAAAAAGTAAGTAAAGTCTGTGGGTTGGCCGAATGTCTGTATCAGCCAGACAGCGAGGGAGTCTATCTCCTTTTTATTAGCACTAAACTAAGGAGATTATTTTAGCGTCTGAGGTGGAGCGCCACACCTACATCAGCTCCTCACTTTACCGCACAGATCCCTGTGCTACTCATACGCTGTGTTGGTGAGGGCTGGTATTGAACTAGGAACCTTATAATTCCTAATGTCGGTATCAGCCAGACAGCGAGGGAGTCTATCTCCTTTTTATTAGCACTAAACTAAGGAGATTATTTTAGTGTCTGAGGTGGAGCGCCACACCTACATCAGCTCCTCACTTTACTGCACAGATCCCTGTGCTACTCATACGCTGAGTTGGTGGCCGGTATTGAACCAGGAACCTTATGATTCCCAGGTGGAAGCTGTACCAACTGAGCTATACAGTTAAAACCCTACTCAGTCCTGTCAATAATTTGAAAATTACATGCCAGTGAAAGAAAATCTTTAATTTTTTCTTTTTTAAACATCAAACAAATGCCAGATGCCTTAATACTAATTTCTAACCCTTTTAATTTTTATCAATTTTTTTCTGCAGACAAATTTATAAACTTCCACAGTAATGCTGATAGCTTTTTGATTTAGTGCATCCTGGGACACACATATTTGCTTTGAATGAGTCCTTGGGAACATTTTAAGGGTCCCAACTAAAGCTGTCTAACTCCTACCTTGTAATCTATCCTGTGTAATTCATTTCTAAGAAACTATTGAAATGTATTTACAGTTAGCTTGAAATTGTGAGGGAAGAAAAAAGAAAAACACTGGGATGCATGGATATGATTTTACTGCGTCCTTTTAGATTTTTGTGCATCAGGGATGCAGGATGCGTACCTATCAACATCTCTGAACTTCTATAAGATTCATCTTATAGCAAGAAACACAGACCAGTGGAAAAAATAAAACAACAAAAAAACGAGGCCATTAAGGGAGGCAACCAGGCTTTAAAAAAACGTCCAAGTTACAAGAATCAGAATATTCATCTCAACTTGAAGATAATTCTATACTAACGGAACCTGTGGATATACCACAGTATGATAATTTAATTATTACAACATTTGATATGTTTACTTAAGAACTATTGCAAAATAGTTCAATATGCAAAAAGCATAATAATCTTCATTTAACTCTCACTCTTTTTTCTTTCTTTCCTTCTTTTCATTATGTTTGATTAAAACAGATTAGCATTATTGCTTCTGCATGCTCATTCTTTTTCTCTATCTTTCCCCTACTCTTTCTTATTATATCTTTTCTGTGTAACATGTCTTTTTCCCCCCCTTTCTTTATAAAACAGAATGATCCATTATTTAACTGAGGTGACGACACTTATAAGAAATAAGAATTCAGCGAATAAGCAACACCAGAGTTAAGAGTGTGTGTGTATATATATATATATATATACATATAGAAGGGAAAAAATAGAGGGGGGAAATAAATATTTGTTTGTTCTGCTTATGATCAGTCTTTTGATCTCCAGTCTGTTTAAGATTGGTTTGGTTTCTTTGCACAATTATGTAAATGTTCTTTGTTGAGGTGGGTGGGGGGCAAAAAGAAGCGAGCCAAACGCCTTATTCACAGGCTACAACACTGTTGTCTACCAGCAGCTAAAGTCGCAACACTGTTACTGCCGTCACCCCACTTCTACTTATACTGCCATTTCCCCTTATCATCCGGGCACATCAGTCGAACCTCGCGCCCGTTCACAATTCTCGTGCATTCGGATGGACGCGTGTAGGCCCCAACATCCGGGCACCTGTATTGCACCTCGCGTCCATCCAGCGCCTAAATCTCATTTCTTTGCATTCCAGAGGGCGCAGGTTCGACTCTGGCAGGCAAGACACTCTCACTTTTTTTCCAAATGAGTATGGTGGTACTCGTTCTCCGTCACAATACATACACACAGAGTTTGCTCTGTTCCCACAAGATGTACCAATAGTTATGAAAACCTAACAACCAGTCCACCCAAATTACAACAGAATGGGCAGATTCTAGGAGTAGTCAACATCTTCCTTTAAGGGCTCTGTGCTTTCAGAAATCTTCTGACGGAAGGGATTTTTTCATCCCAAAATATTAAGAAAATAAATCAAAGGTAACTGAACAACATCATAGTTACCTTGAATGCATCTGATAGTCACCAAAATCAATTGCCAAACCATATATATATATATATATATATATATATATATATGAGGTTAAGTAAACAAACAAAGGTGTTTATTTTTATATGGCTTTAAGCCGACAATTTTTGGAGGATATGTGATTAATTGAAGTCATACCTAATTTTGAAAATTAATTAGTTAATGAATTTAGGCGGGCATATATGTTCAAATGTAAGGCTAAACAAATTGAGAAAATGTCAATCCCTGAATGTACATTTCGACCTATTAAGTCTCATCAGAAAGGTTACAGACATGGGAGACTGCTCCGTGTGTGACTTGAAACCTCGACTGTCAAGCTGTCAGGCGAAGTCTCTAACCGTTACACTAGCTTGCCATTCCCACATTCTTCGTTTGTTTTGAAACTTATTCATATTCCACTTTTTATTGACTTGCTACACAACATGAGGTTAAGTAAACAAATGTGTTTATATATATATATATAAAAGTAGTGTTAACTTCATGTCCATGCTACCCTATTTAGATATACATGCTCTATCCATGATATTGAGTACTAAAAGTAAAGTTGTTGGGTGGGGGGGGGTGCTAAAGTCAGTATCAGCCAGGCAGCAAGGGAGACTATCTCCCTTTCATTAGTGCTAGACCAAGGAGATTGTTTTTGCATTTGAGGTGGAGCACCACACCTACCATCAGCTACTTACTTTAACGCACAGATCCCTGTGCTACTCATATGTTGAGTTGGTGAGGGCCAGTGTCGAACGAGGAATCTTAATATCGACTGAAGATTAAACGGTCTTACCTATTGACTAAATAGAAGTAACTCGTTTTTTGGGAATATTGTATTTTGTCTGAAATGGTGATATCAGAATTTGTTTATTTCCAGAGAAAGCGGAATGCTGGTATTACCTTAGATTGGCTCATGATGTATACCCACATCTTGGGTATATAATGGATTTAGTTTGGTTTGGTTTTTATGGCATATCAACCTCGGTGGGTCATTTAATGCCGAAAAAGTTTTTAAATAAATTCATTCTTAATGGATAATACAATTTTGTTTATCAACTCATGTTTTTCTATTTAACCCATAGATAGGACCCTAACAGGTACTACCACTCCGTGTCAGAGTGGACCAGGGAGCAATGTGGATGAAGGAGTGCTCCACATTCCCCAAACCTCCAAACCTGGAACCTCCCCATCAGATAGAGGCAACATGCATCACTGAGTCAGCTAAGAGGGACGTGACTAAACAGAATATATATATATATATATATATATATTTGCTTAATTGAGGTCATACCTAATTTTGAAAATTAATTAATAATTAATGAATTAGGCGGGCATACCTATTCAAATGTAAGGCTAAACAAATCGAGAAAAATCAATCTCTGTATGTACATTTGGCCTATTAGGCCTCATCAGCAGAGCTATAGACAGGAAGACTGCTTTGTGTGTGATTCGAACCCTCACTTTCAAGCTGACAGGTGGGGACTCTAACCATTACACCAGTTGGTTTTTCCAGATTTTTTGTTTGTTTAGAAGTAGGTTATATTCTGCTTATGGTGACTTTACTACACGACAGTATGAGAAGTAAACAAACAATGTGTTTTGATATGGCCTTTTAGCCGACAATTTTTGGGAGAATATGTGCACATATGTGCAATGTATCTCCTTGTAGGACTCCAGCAACAATGTCCAAGAAATCTGTGTCACTATCAGGTGAACGAACTATTGCTTTTATGTCTTTGTAGAGCATCATCATAGTGGTAAGAGTCTCTTTTGGGAGACCATATAGTAATATACCCTCCCTCCAAGTATGGGAAACAAGGAAATTTGATGACATACTTTTTCGGTTATGCAATCCAGTGCCTAAACAAAATAAATAGAGAAATTGACGAAAGGCTGCATCCTCCCATTCTCCAAGAAAGGTGACCCCAGAATCCCTAAGAACTACAGAAGTATAACTCTTAACTGCCATGGTTGCTAAGGTTTATAATGCCCTTCTCAACTGCATCCAACTTTGAAGTAGAGAAAATCCTTAAGAAAAATCAAAACAGGTTTTGTAGAAATCGATCCACAACTTCTCAGATCCTGACTATTCATTGAATCATAGAAGGAGTTCGAGTAAAAAACCTCGAGGCAACACTATTGTTTGTAGATTTTTTTCAAGGTATTTGACTTCATAGACAAAAGAAAGATGGAACAAATACTACTAGCATATTGTTTCCCAAAAGAAACTGTCTTTTGAGCTGATGTTATCAAACTGTGAAAGGAAAATCACACAATTGACGAAATTGCCGAACAGGTAAAGTGTTCCAAAAGTGCAGTGAACCAAATTCTCAGTAATGCCTATTACAGTTGAGACAGGCATTACTTTGTTTTTATATTACCGTATGACGGCATATAGGACGCACTCCCCCCCCAATTTTTGGTTCAAATAATTCCCCTGCATCTCATACATCGTAGGTGAAGTTTTATTATTATTATTATTTCCTGCTATTGAGATGTCTTGTGTATGTTTATTGCTTGTCTATACTGCCAAATTGCTTTTATACAGCTATGTTTCTGCTTGTGTAATGCACAACTAGATACACTAAAAACTTTTTTCCAGAATGTGACCTGCTGAAATGGAGGAGCGTCTTATATGCCGTCAAATACGATAATTAAATATAAATTTAAAAAGAAAAAAGTTCTAATTTTCATAAAACTAAGAAGCTAAATGCCAGAAATAGAATCCTACTCATAAAGACAAAATTAAAATTGATGTCTGTATTTTTGAGATGAGGCTTGATGAGAATAATTTTGATTTTTCAGACTTTTGTCCTCATCTTTATTGTGGTAGTCATTTACATAACATTTCGGCTGCTGTATCCTCCAGCCTTCCTCAGGTATTCCCTGTCTATCCAAGCATAATAATGACCCAACACGAGAAATCATTTTTAATAGTTTGACACCTGTTAAAAGTATTAAAAATGAATTCCCAGGTTAGATGATTACTACGCTCGGATACACAGGGAACATCCGAGGAGGATACAGTGACTGAAACATTGTGCTTATTCATACCACAATAAAAATGAGGACAACAGTCTGAAAAATCAAAATTGATTTCAATAAAATAGTAATTAAATAATTGTAAAACTAAGCCGACAAAATCTAAAAAGCTCAATTCTGCCGGAATCAGTTACTATTAAAATGAACATAAACCAACAATTATAGTATTTTTTCTTAAAGTATTTTTGAATAAATTCCCCTGCTTGCACAAAGAGAAGGAAAGTGATTTAGAAAAACATTTGTAGGCTTAATTAATATTATGAAAGGGGTGATGGATTTCCTGAGGATTTTGAAAAACACGGTCATTACTTTCAGACATCCATTATTAATGTTTTTATAAAGACAAAAGGACATTTGCTTTGAAGATGTGTATAAATAAAACTTATTAAAATCTACTTATAAGATTGCGATTATATTTTTTCTTTCTTAACCTACTGTAGCAAAAAAAAAATAATGTACCTCGGGGCTTAAAACAAGCAAAATGAGTGAAGGGCTTGAAAGAAAAGAAAATATGGCTGCCTTAGCACTGTAATTTAAGGAAATGCGATCTCGGAGCCAGGAGAATTGGTGAGAATATATTCGCATGTATGCAAATTTTTTAAAATCGAGTTGTGCATTTATTTTTCTCTCACAAGGTAATTAACTTTACCCCCAGCAACCACCTCCCCCCCCATCTCATTTTGAATGCAAGATAAATTCACGCCTGCTTTGAGCCCCAAGGTACATCATTTCTTTCACTACACCTAAGTTTTCATATTCTAAATTAATGATAAAAAATAATGGATACTAAATTGAAATGTTTGCTAGCAGTAATTTTAATCAAGGAAGGAAAAAATTTTTTTTAAATAAACAAACAAATAAACTTTCACACAAAGCAAAAAAAAAATAAAATAAATAAATCATGCAGGTCAAAATGTTTCGACAGAGAAAAAGAAAAAAAAGGAAAAAAAAAAAGGAAAAAAAAAAAGAAAGAAAAGCACCCAGAAAAAAAAAAAAAGAAAAATGAAGGGAAAAAATGTTCATTAAACAGTGCATTAGACATGCAAAAGTGGAACCTTATTTCCTAAAGAAAATTTCTTACAAAAAGTTTTTATTCCTCCTGTGACAAACTCAATAAATATATTCATAGTTACTTCCTTTTGGAAGGAGCTTACTATATGGCCCAATCGGTAATACTATCAAACTAAAACTACATTTTACACCTTATTAAAAATTATTTTTTTAATTAAACTAAAACTATATTTTTTACACCTTATTAAAAATTCTTTTTTTCATTAAACTAAAACTATATTTTTTACACCTTATTAAAAAAATTTTTTTTATCAAACTAAAACTATATTTTTACACCTTATTAAAAAATTTTTTTATCATTAAACAAAATATATTTTTTACACCTTATTAAAATTATTTTTTATCATTAAACTAAAACTATATTTTTTTACACCTTATTAAAAATTATTTTTTTTAATTCAACTAAAACTATATTTTTTACACCTTATTACAAAAAGCTATATCTTACACCTTATTAAAAAAATTTTTTTTTTTTTTTTAAATTAAACTAAAACTATATTTTTTTGACACCTTATTAAAAAAAAACTATATTTTTACACCTTGGAAGAACATCAGTCTTTCACAATAATAGTATTTTGAAAAATATTCTTATTAAAAATCAATTTAAATGGCCAAGTGGAAAAGCTCATATTGTAAAAAAAAAAAAAAAGAATTTTTTTTTTTTAGCATTGACAACTGAAATTATTTTTATTGATTCATTTCATTTTTACAGTTCATTTGCTTTTTAAAAAGTAAATATTTTAGAGGGAGAAGGAGATGTGTCCCCACCATCATCAAATAAGCTAGATGTATAGTAAAAACAGCACTAGTTTAAATGTTTAGATACATTACACTGTCCTGTGATGTTTTCAAGGTCGAATATATAATAGCTGATTCTAAATTAGTTTTTTAATCCAAAAACCAAACTCAATTTTCCTAAT
Organism: Doryteuthis pealeii; assembly: GCA_023376005.1. Taxonomy (NCBI): domain Eukaryota; kingdom Metazoa; phylum Mollusca; class Cephalopoda; order Myopsida; family Loliginidae; genus Doryteuthis; species Doryteuthis pealeii. The sequence continues at coordinate 102,313,591 of CM042153.1, forward strand.
CAGATAAAATTTTTAAGATCCAAACTCTTACTTGAAATGTATAAAACAGTATTATAGCTGTGACAAGTAGAGTCCACTGGCTTTTGAATAAGTGTTATTATTGTATACAACTTCTTTTGAAGTATTTAGGTACATCTTAAAAACCAGACCTGACCAAACACAATGAATGGTATTTTTGAATTCAACATAAAAAGGCAATCCTATATCACTAGATAAGCCTTTGACCTTTGGAAAAAAATTTTTTAACACAGGCCAGTGTTATCCACGGTCTTGATCTTGGAAATGATCGATTTCAACTAAATGTAGTCATGTATTTAATTAGATTTCATTACTTGAAAAAAATAAAAAACCTACATTTCTTGAGATTTATGAATTGGCTGTTGAAAATTTGTTAGTCAATGACAGCTGTTACAGGCAAATGCAGTACTGAACTGAATCATTAAAAAATCTTTTCTTTTTTTTTTTTTTTCAAAATCTAAATTTCTTTCTAAAGATAATTTCACCTGCTCTGCCTTAATTATATACATCTCTCTCCCCCTCATATTAAAGCTATATTGTTTAATTCTTAATCTCCTATACCACCTTATTCCACCCGTACGGAAGTCACATTCATTTTTCTAATCTACCCCAAATTGCCTTTGTTAAATCTAATATTAAACATATTTAGAAGTCTTTGATTTAAGGAAAATAACAGGTGACTTTAAATGAAAAGGCCATTTTTTGATAAATCCTTATAGGAATGGAGCTCTGGACTTGGAAAATTCTCAACAGAAAGAGTTAACCAAGGGCTTCTCAAACCCCCCCCCCACCTATGGATCCCTTTGATTCCTATTTTACCATGGTACTCCCACCCCCGTCCGCCAATAATAAGATAAAGCAGTGGTTCTTACCACCCACCATTTTCTTCTTTAAATCTATGAATCCCTTTTATTCCTATTTTACTATGGTGGGACACACCATAACCATTTGATTTTTAAAAATCCTATTGTATTTTATGATTAAATATTTTTGGTAATTATGAACTTTTGTTTAGTAAATTAGGGTGTCCCAGAAAATATAGAACCCACAAATTTTGTAATAAAACTGTTAATTTTAATTAAGGGGGTCACCCTGTATAGGGTGACCCAGAAAAAAACAGAACCCAAATTATTTATTTTCCCATTAAACTAACTCTAAACCCTAACTAACCCTACCCCCCCCCCAGTTAAAATTAAGTTTTATTACAAAATTTGTGGGTTCTGTTTTTTCTGGGACACCCTAATTTACTAACCAAAAGTTCATAATTACCATATTTTTTGCTTGCCTGGACCCCCCCCCCCAAAAAAAGTTGTATGGTTCATGAGTGGCCATATGGCCCCCAGTTAAGAACCACTGCTTTAACCAATGAGTGATGTTGAAAAACATCTCACCCATTGCTAAAAAAGCAAAGCAAAACAAGTTTTTTGTTTGAATTTCTAAGTGTCTATAGTGGTTGTTGTTTTATCATATTTATTATATACAGATTGGTTGGGTGGTTGGATTTTACAGCATGTCAACCTTGTGGGGTTATTTTATGACAAAAATATTTCGTTTGATTCATTTTTGATGAATATAGAAAATTATATTTCTTATTTTCAATTTTTTTTAAACACATCTTTTAAAACTCATTTTTTCTAATCAACCCATAGATGGGTTAAAACAGGTAGTACCACTCGGGGTCAAGAGTAGACCAGGCAGTAAAAGTGATGAAGTGGTACTCTCTTCCAAAATTGGAACTTCACCATTAGATGTAGTTTAACATCAATACTCAGGACACTAAGACCCTTAGCCACTGCCTTCTAGATAAAATATAAGATAAAAAGGATTGGGGTCTGCCATAAGGGAAATTTATTTGGTTTTACTGCATATCAACCTCAGTGGGTTATTTGATGCTAAGTTTTGGGTTCATAGCAGTAGTTTGGTAGAAAACAAATGTATACTTGTATAACTATTTTAACTATTGTTCAATTACTCATATTTTTGAGTACAATTCAACTTCTTTTAGGAAAGGTAAAATCCTGGATGGTTTTATTTTTGGGAAAAGTTTTTTTCAAATTATTTGATTGGTAGTATTTTGTTCGCACTAGGAGAGAGAGAGAAAGAGAGAGTAATAAAATAAATAAATTATCAAACTTATATAAACTTCCTTCTTTTTATCTATCCCTCAAATAACCATAATGTAAAATATATTGCCAAATTACTCATCATTAAATCCTAATGTTTACCATTCTGGTCAACACCCAACCCCCACCCAACGGAGCTGGAGGATTTGTAAAAAAAAAAAAAAAAAAAAAAAAAAACATAATATTACCAAGATTCTTCCAAAGGAAGTAAAATAAAATAAATAAAAAAAAAAAAAAAAAAGAAATATATAAACAAGATTGTGTAGACATACTTTTTTGACCTTGGTGCTCGAGGAGTTGCAGCAGTTCCACTTGAGGTACTTTCCACTGCAGCTGGTGAAGGAGTACAATTTGTATTTGCATTGAAAGCAATTTCTTTGAATGAAAGTTCCTTGGCAAGGTCCGCGGGTCGGCTCATGGCCACAATACTGGCTTTCATGCTGGGAGTACGTCGACCTTGAGACATCTAAAACATAAGAATTAAAGTTAGCATTACATAAAGAAAGAAAAAAAAAATATATATATATATATATATATATATATATATATATATATATATATATATATATATTCAAACAAATTTGGTTAAACATAACAGAATCCTTATTGTTTTCAAGTTTTTAAAAATATTTTCTTTCAAGTTTCCTAACAATTCTTTTGATGTTATCATCTTGAAAGGAGCTAATAAGTTGTCCGAAAAAGTTATTATTGTACATTCTGTTCTTTTCTAAACCATTATCAAAGTAGTGTATATCCGTCTAAACTATCATCATCAAAACTGTTTAATATTTAACTCAAACTATTGTTTTGTTTTTGTCACTAAGTTATATATAATATTAGTAATAGTAAAAGTGGAAAATACTTAAGAGTCTACCATGGTTTCAATCTCAATGATCTTATCAAGACCCTACCTTATACTTAACTAAGTCAATATCATTCCTTAGTTAAAAGTTAGCATTACATATGCTCTGCCTTAATTATATACATCTCTCTCCCCCTCATATTAAAGCGAATTGTTTAATTCTTAATCTCTATACCACCTTATTCCACCCGTACGGAAGTCACATTCATTTTTCTAATCTACCCCTTTGTTTAAATGTAATATTAAACATATTTAGAAGTCTTTGATTTAAGGAAAATAACAGGTGACTTTAAATGAAAAGGCCATTTTTTGATAAATCCTTATAGGAATGGAGCTCTGGACTTGGAAAATTCTCAACAGGATGTTAAGAGTTAACCAAGAACTTCTCAAATTTCTTTTTTCCTACCTATGGATCCCTTGGATTCCTATTTTACCGAATCATTAAAAAAATCTTTTCTTTTTTTTCCTTCTTTTCCGATGATAACGGTTGAATGCTATGTTGATTTATATTTTTTCCAATTGCCACATGTGGCTTATTTCATTCGTTAATTCATTCCTTAGATCTCATTTCTGTATTATTATTACTAGCAAAATAAAAAGACACCCTCCGGTAATGTAAAAATAATTTTTTGAAAGATATTGCCTGAGGGATGGGAGCTGAATATTCAATGTCATAGAATATGTACCATAATTATGTAAAATCGACAAATTTATTAAAGTAGTAAAAAAGAAAGACAATTTGAAATGGAAACAGTTCCGATAACTTTAATTATATTAGAATAAAACAATCTATATATAAATATATAATGCCGAGCATCTATTTATTGAAACAATGAGGATTGTCTAACGTTGCATGCTCTTATGACGTTGGGTTATGTGTTGGGTAATGTGACATAAGTAGTGATGTAATTTTTCTTACAGACAAAAACCGGAAAGCGAATCTCCATTATTAATAGATTAACTTAATTCTAATTATAAATAATAGCTAGTGAAAACAGCTAAAATTTAATTCTAATATATATATTTTGGTATTCCTAATTTATAGTTTTTCACTGTTCTATTTCAGTATCTTTCCTATTTAAAATTAATAACTATTCCAAAATTTTTAAAAATTTATTTTGTTAAAATTTAATATTGTAATTCTAATAATATTCTAGTGACTGGCTTAACCAATGTTAACAATTGCAAATTGATTCAATTTAATTATTAAAAATGTTTTTCTTATCCGGGAATCTAATTATTCCTAATTTTTCTAATTTATTATTATTAATTCATTTAATCATAATTAATTATAATTATTCTGGCCCCTAAGGGTCCGATTTAGCTCAGTCAGTAGAGCACCCGCCTAGGAATCATAAGGTTCCTGGTTCAATACCGGTCCCCACCAACTCAGTGTATAAGTAGCACAGATTGGGTAATCCAATCTGTGCAGTAAAGTGGGGAACTGATGGTAGGTGTAGCTTTCTACCTCAGTAAAAACAATCTCCCTAGTCTAGTACTAGTGAAAAGGGGATAGACTCCCTCGCAGTATGGCTGATGTCAACAATAGGCCACTCTGCCAACTTTACTTTTTTTACTTACTTTTATAATTATTCAAATAATTTTATATATATATATATATATATATATATATATATATATATTCAATCAACCTTTTCCTTTCATTAAAGATATTTACTTCTCTTCTCTTAAATGATGCTGAGTTAATTCCCCCTATTCAGTCTTAAGATACTTGCATCCAATGTTAGTATCAACTAGCAGGACCTGTGGATATAGCACAGTATGATAATTTAATTATTACGTTTGATGTTTACTTAAGAGCTATTGTAAAATAATTCAATATGTAAAAAGTATAATCTCTCTCTCTCACTCTTTCTTAAAATATTTACATTAATTTACTAATAAAAATCTGGGGGTGGAAGCGTTGAAAATATCTCCATTAATCTGCCAACAAAAAAAGTGACAAAACCACAACTCGGAAAATATCTAAGATGGGCCAAAAATTCACCTGATGCTGGTTTGCTAAAACATAGCGTAAATTAAGGTAGGAGGCCGGGACGATATAAGATCAAAATCACCATGTAATTCATTCAAATTTCAATATTACAAATAAAACAAACAGGTATCTTTTCTTTTTTTCTTTTTCCAATTCATTTCAATTTTACAATGGGCAACGCAAGACCATTTGGAATGTTTTATTCTTAAAATTGGGTGAAATAAAATGTGACAAATAAGAAATATGCAATTAAACGACACCAGATAATCTGGATTTACATTTTTGCATTGCATCTTGAACAATTTGGAGGGTGTCATTTGCAGTATGATAACAGATTGAAGATTTAGGAACAAGCGTATTAATATCTTATTATAATGGAGATTGTATGTTTTTCTGTCTGTAACCGAAACTATATTACTATACAAATCACAATACCCTTTGTTATCTGCATCCCATTCTCCATGATTTTATTTTTATTTAAACCTCAATTATTAATAAAATTGTTTTACATCATTAAGACTGTTGACCATATCTACATACAAATAACATGCAGTTGTATTTATATATACAACAAAACAGCGGTTTACAGTGTGAATGGGAAGGCTAATTTGCATATTGATCTTAAAAAATTTGATTTTAATAAATATGTGCTTAATATTATTGATTTCTAATTGTTTAGTTTTATCTTATTGAATATGAGCAAAATTCTCGGGGATAAATCTTAAAATAAATCCCTTAACAAAAAGAAATAACTGTAATATTATTCTTTACTTCCTATTTTAACTAAATAGTTAAATTAGGAATAGGAGTAATTGAAAATGATGAAAGAGTTTCAAATTTGTTCTATTTTTCAATCATACCCCCTCTGTTCCAAATCATGTTATCTGCATTTTTATTCAGTTTCATTGGCCTTTCTAATTTAATATGATATTTTATTATATTAAAACTTAAATACTTGCACCCGGAGGGTGCATATATTTGCTAGTATAGATAAAACATAAGTAACATCAGATATTAAAGCTGTAATGGTATTTTTAGATTAAAGTCAATTATCAAGAATGTGGTCGCCACATCTCTAATGCTCAAAATATTAAAAATAATAACAGTAATTAATAAATAAATTTTATCTGCAGATTTTGTGATTCCCAACATTTTAATTTATTGGGAATATAAATTATATAATGAAACAAAACAAAAACACAACAGATTTGCACTTATGAAACAGCATTCTCCAATCTCAATGATAATTTTACTAGAACTAGAAAAAAGTTAAAGAACTAGAAGCGGCTACCCAGCATCAACTGGGTTAGAGGGGGTGAGGAGTAACTTGGTGTATGGATTTGTTTACTTTTGAAATTTACAAATGCTGCACATTTTTAAGTAGAATTTCAATGTTATTTCTATGTATATTTTCATTTTTAAATATCTTCAACTTCTATTTTCGACGCTTTCCTCCATACATACATACACACAACTGCCCTTTATATATGTATAGATGGATAGATAAATGGATGGATGAAATTACTAAGAGACGGACATCAAATCTTCATTTTGGTATATAAAATGTTTGTTTGTTCCTTAACTCATAGAATCGTAGCAGCAGACGTACTAATAGGTTTCTAGGGAGACTATGAACATGAATGTACATATGATAGTGAATAACTGGGGGGTAAGTGAACTAGTACAAAAAGTACAATGTCAATAAAAATAAGACATTTTTTAAACAAATTGTTTTATTTACAGTGCTAGGCAACATCTCAACTACAAAGCAATTTTACTCTTCAGCTAATACAGTGTACCTAGGCCAGACTAATTACAAGGGTAGTTCATATCTCACTGGGTGACCCATACTCCTGACTTCATGCTACAACTAAGATTATTAAATAAGTACATAAGGTAAATATATATCTACCAAGTCCTTCGCACAAACAGGATGTGACACAAGGTCAATTTCTTAAGCGGAGTTTAACAGGTTGGAATTCAGAGTTTTCCTTCACCTAGACTGGTTGCCTAACCAAGGTTATACTAGCATTCAACAGGCACATCGTTTCTTAACTTCAGTGATCTAGTAGGAACTTGTGCTTTCAATGTCATTAGAACGTAAGCAAAATCAAGTCATTTTGATATTCAGTTTAGTTACAGTACCCACTGTTACTTAAATGGTCACCCATACTAGCATTCAACAGGCACATCGTTGCTTAACTTCAGTGATCTAGTAGGAACTTGTGCTTTCAATGTCATTAGAACGTAAGCAAAATCAAGTCATTTTGATATTCAGTTTAGTTACAGTACCCACTGTTACTTAAATGGTCACCCATACTAGCATTCAACAGGCACATCGTTGCTTAACTTCAGTGATCTAGTAGGAACTTGTGCTTTCAATGTCATTAGAACGTAAGCAAAATCAAGTCATTTTGATATTCAGTTTAGTTACAGTACCCACAGTTACTTAAATGGTCACCCATACTAGCATTCAACAGGCACATCGTTTCTTAACTTCAGTGATCTAGTAGGAACTTGTGCTTTCAATGTCATTAGAACGTAAGCAAAATCAAGTCATTTTGATATTCAGTTTAGTTACAGTACCCACTGTTACTTAAATGGTCACCCATACTAGCATTCAACAGGCACATCGTTGCTTAACTTCAGTGATCTAGTAGGAACTTGTGCTTTCAATGTCATTAGAACGTAAGCAAAATCAAGTCATTTTGATATTCAGTTTAGTTACAGTACCCACAGTTACTTAAATGGTCACCCATACTAGCATTCAACAGGCACATCGTTTCTTAACTTCAGTGATCTAGTAGGAACTTGTGCTTTCAATGTCATTAGAACGTAAGCAAAATCAAGTCATTTTGATATTCAGTTTAGTTACAGTACCCACTGTTACTTAAATGGTCACCCATACTAGCATTCAACAGGCACATCGTTGCTTAACTTCAGTGATCTAGTAGGAACTTGTGCTTTCAATGTCATTAGAACGTAAGCAAAATCAAGTCATTTTGATATTCAGTTTAGTTACAGTACCCACTGTTACTTAAATGGTCACCCATACTAGCATTCAACAGGCACATCGTTGCTTAACTTCAGTGATCTAGTAGGAACTTGTGCTTTCAATGTCATTAGAACGTAAGCAAAATCAAGTCATTTTGATATTCAGTTTAGTTACAGTACCCACTGTTACTTAAATGGTCACCCATACTAGCATTCAACAGGCACATCGTTGCTTAACTTCAGTGATCTAGTAGGAACTTGTGCTTTCAATGTCATTAGAACGTAAGCAAAATCAAGTCATTTTGATATTCAGTTTAGTTACAGTACCCACTGTTACTTAAATGGTCACCCATACTAGCATTCAACAGGCACATCGTTGCTTAACTTCAGTGATCTAGTAGGAACTTGTGCTTTCAATGTCATTAGAACGTAAGCAAAATCAAGTCATTTTGATATTCAGTTTAGTTACAGTACCCACTGTTACTTAAATGGTCACCCATACTAGCATTCAACAGGCACATCGTTGCTTAACTTCAGTGATCTAGTAGGAACTTGTGCTTTCAATGTCATTAGAACGTAAGCAAAATCAAGTCATTTTGATATTCAGTTTAGTTACAGTACCCACTGTTACTTAAATGGTCACCCATACTAGCATTCAACAGGCACATCGTTGCTTAACTTCAGTGATCTAGTAGGAACTTGTGCTTTCAATGTCATTAGAACGTAAGCAAAATCAAGTCATTTTGATATTCAGTTTAGTTACAGTACCCACTGTTACTTAAATGGTCACCCATACTAGCATTCAACAGGCACATCGTTGCTTAACTTCAGTGATCTAGTAGGAACTTGTGCTTTCAATGTCATTAGAACGTAAGCAAAATCAAGTCATTTTGATATTCAGTTTAGTTACAGTACCCACTGTTACTTAAATGGTCACCCATACTAGCATTCAACAGGCACATCGTTGCTTAACTTCAGTGATCCAGTAGGAACTTGTGCTTTCAATGTCATTAGAACGTAAGCAAAATCAAGTCATTTTGATATTCAGTTTAGTTACAGTACCCACTGTTACTTAAATGGTCACCCATACTAGCATTCAACAGGCACATCGTTGCTTAACTTCAGTGATCTAGTAGGAACTTGTGCTTTCAATGTCATTAGAACGTAAGCAAAATCAAGTCATTTTGATATTCAGTTTAGTTACAGTACCCACTGTTACTTAAATGGTCACCCATACTAGCATTCAACAGGCACATCGTTGCTTAACTTCAGTGATCTAGTAGGAACTTGTGCTTTCAATGTCATTAGAACGTAAGCAAAATCAAGTCATTTTGATATTCAGTTTAGTTACAGTACCCACTGTTACTTAAATGGTCACCCATACTAGCATTCAACAGGCACATCGTTGCTTAACTTCAGTGATCCAGTAGGAACTTGTGCTTTCAATGTCATTAGAACGTAAGCAAAATCAAGTCATTTTGATATTCAGTTTAGTTACAGTACCCACTGTTACTTAAATGGTCACCCATACTAGCATTCAACAGGCACATCGTTGCTTAACTTCAGTGATCTAGTAGGAACTTGTGCTTTCAATGTCATTAGAACGTAAGCAAAATCAAGTCATTTTGATATTCAGTTTAGTTACAGTACCCACTGTTACTTAAATGGTCACCCATACTAGCATTCAACAGGCACATCGTTGCTTAACTTCAGTGATCTAGTAGGAACTTGTGCTTTCAATGTCATTAGAACGTAAGCAAAATCAAGTCATTTTGATATTCAGTTTAGTTACAGTACCCACTGTTACTTAAATGGTCACCCATACTAGCATTCAACAGGCACATCGTTGCTTAACTTCAGTGATCCAGTAGGAACTTGTGCTTTCAATGTCATTAGAACGTAAGCAAAATCAAGTCATTTTGATATTCAGTTTAGTTACAGTACCCACTGTTACTTAAATGGTCACCCATACTAGCATTCAACAGGCACATCGTTGCTTAACTTCAGTGATCTAGTAGGAACTTGTGCTTTCAATGTCATTAGAACGTAAGCAAAATCAAGTCATTTTGATATTCAGTTTAGTTACAGTACCCACTGTTACTTAAATGGTCACCCATACTAGCATTCAACAGGCACATCGTTGCTTAACTTCAGTGATCTAGTAGGAACTTGTGCTTTCAATGTCATTAGAACGTAAGCAAAATCAAGTCATTTTGATATTCAGTTTAGTTACAGTACCCACTGTTACTTAAATGGTCACCCATACTAGCATTCAACAGGCACATCGTTGCTTAACTTCAGTGATCTAGTAGGAACTTGTGCTTTCAATGTCATTAGAACGTAAGCAAAATCAAGTCATTTTGATATTCAGTTTAGTTACAGTACCCACTGTTACTTAAATGGTCACCCATACTAGCATTCAACAGGCACATCGTTGCTTAACTTCAGTGATCTAGTAGGAACTTGTGCTTTCAATGTCATTAGAACGTAAGCAAAATCAAGTCATTTTGATATTCAGTTTAGTTACAGTACCCACTGTTACTTAAATGGTCACCCATACTAGCATTCAACAGGCACATCGTTGCTTAACTTCAGTGATCTAGTAGGAACTTGTGCTTTCAATGTCATTAAAACGTAAGCAAAATCAATTAGACGTAAATGAGAAACTTAAATTTTGTCTACTTAACAAAGATTATCTCCCCGCAGTACCCAACAATTTATACGAGTGGCCTATTGTCAGTATCAACCAGACAGTAAAGGAGTCTATCTCCTTTATGGAGGTGCATGATCTAATGGTTAGATTCGTAGAAAATGGAATCGTCAACCGGAGTTCAATTCCTGGACGAAGCTTTTTGTATTCCACATAGCGCTAATACACTTGGGAAAGGTATGAATCCAATTCTCCCTCCAGCTATGGGTAAATAGCAGGGCAGACTGACTCTTTAACCATGGCTAGGTAACCAGTCTAGGAGAAGGAAAACTGAATTCAAACCTATTAAACTCTGCTTAAAAAATTGACCTTGAGTCGCATCCTGCTCATGCGGAGGGGTTGGTAAATATATATCTCCTTTACTAAGCTAGAACAGGGAGATTTTTGCCTATGAGGTGGAGCGCCACATCAGCTCCCTACTTTACCACACAGATCCAAGCTGTGCTTCTCATGCGCTGAGTTGGCAAGGGTCAGTATCAAACCCAGAACCTTGTGGTTCCTAGGTGGATACTCTACCGACTGAGCTAAACTGGACCCTTTTTATACATGAAAACCAACAAATTACTGTCTAATAGTTTTTATTTTTCAGTTTTAATAATGTCTTCTACTTTTGGTCAAAGAATTAAATTGTGTAGATACAGATATAAACAATCTCCCAATAGCTCAGTTGGTAGAGCGTTTGGCTAGAAATCACAAGGTTCCTGGTTTGATACCGGCCCTCGCCAACTCCGTGTATGAGTAGCGCAGGGATCTGTGCGGTAAAGTGAGGAGCTGATGGTAGGTGAGGCGCTCCACCTCAGACGCTAAAATAATCTCCTTGGTCTAGCGCTAGTGAAAAGGGGATAGACTCCCTTGCTGTCTGGCTGATACCTACTTTGGCCACCCCAACGACTTTACTTACTGATATAAAGTCAACATCATAATAACAATAAAGTTAAGGGGGAAGGAATAAAAACAAATTTTAACCATCTATCTATACATATATAAAGGACAGTTGTGTGTATGTATGTCCGAATGTAATCTATCTATACATATATAATCCAGGTAATCTATCTATACATATATAAAGGGCAGTTGTGTGTATGTATGTCCAGGGGTAATCTATCGGGCAGTTGTGTGTAATGCCGGAGGAAACTTCGAAAATAAAACAATTAACAACAAAGTAAATATATATATATACACATTAAATATCACTAGGGCTTGGATTTTTAGCAAAAATAAAGAAGGTTTGATTTATATTTGTGAAGATAATTAAAAAATAAAATTTAAATAACAGCATAGAATTTCTTTTGCATTTAAGATTTTAAATAGACAATTTTTCTTTTCAGAGTGGCTGAATCAACACAAAATCTTTTTTTTTTTACATAGGGATTTTAATGGGGCATCCTGCGAGGATACAACTCGTGATTCAGGATCTGCGAGACTAACTTTTTTGCTACCCCCCTACCCAGGTGACGCTGGGTAGCCACTTATAGTTTACAATAAAATATTTTCATGAATGGGATCATAAAATTATTTCATTTTTCTCACTCCTCAATGAATTTGCGAATAACTGCAGAGACATTCATTACTTGATTATTACATACTAGCAGAACCTGTGGATATACCACAGTATGATAATTTAATCATTACATTTGATGTTTACTTAAGAGCTATTCCCAAACAGCACAATATGTAAAAAGTATAACAATCTTGATTTAAGTCTCTTTTTTCCCCCCTTTCTTTTCATCATGTTCAATTGAAACAAATTAGTGTTATCACTTCCACATGCTCACCCCCTCTTCTCTATCTTTACCATACTCTTTCTTTCTTATTATATTTTATTCTGCATAGCATGTCCTTTTTCTTCCCTTTCTTTCCTTATAATAAAAACGGAATGGTTCATTATTTAGCTGGGGTGATGACACTCATAAGAAATAATAATTTGGAGGATTAGCAACAGCAGATAATCAGGATTTACATTTTTGCATTTCACCTTAGATGATTTGGACGGTCTCATTTTTAACTAGAGGGTGTTGCAAGATGGTAACGGTCATTCAATTAAGGAACACAAGTATTAATATAGATAATATTGTTTACAGTTTATCAATCATAAATGAACTAGATGCTTCTAGAGTACAGTCTATTCATAAAGGGAAGTAATCAATACATCAATAAAAATCAAGCCGAGTACAGATTACTTCCCTTTAGAGTGAACTAATTTATAGAACTACAAAGACATACAGTGGTACCTTGAATTACGAGTTTAATTCGTTCCACTCGTCCCAAATCGTATACCAAATCAATTTTCCCCATTGAAATAAACGAAGGTACTTTTCGCTGAGAACCTTCCCGGCCTCCTGCCTCTAAAATCGTTACCCGGTGGCTGCTGAAAAAAAACCCCCACCAGCTATGATTGAAGTCCGTAGCCGAAGTGTTGTCACTTGCAAAAAAAACAAAAAAAAACTAGGGTTAGTTTAATGGGAAAATAAATAAATAATTTGGGCTCTGTTTTTTCTGGGTCACCCTGTATACAGGGTGACCCAGAAATTTTGTAATAAAACTATTAATTTTAACTAGGGATGTTTGGGGTTAGGGTTAGGGTTGGGGTTGCGTTTTCGGGAAAAACTCCCTAAGTTGGTTGTTTTTTGGGGGTTTTTGCAAGTGACACCGCTTCGGCTACGGACTTCAATCGTAGCTGGTGTTTTTTTTTCAGAAGCCATCGGGTGGTGATTTTTGAGGCAGGAGGCCGGGACGGTTCTCCACGAAAAGTACCTAAACGGATATGCCATTAATCCGTGCACCCCCCCCTCAAACATCCTAATTTTTTTGTTAAGTTTTTAAAAAAAGAAAAATAGCACTGTATTGTATAAAAACAATAAAATAGAATTTGTTAAAACCAGTATGCAAATTAACCACACCATATATTATTTAAACCTTTATTTCTTAGTGACATATAAGACACATTGTAGGATCTTAAATGCATTAATAACATGGGGTGTTTTGAGGCAAATCTAACTCAGATTTTCATAGAGACCTCATTAATAAATAACACTTATTCTATGTATTAATGATTTTAAGCATAAATTAAATACCCATTAATAAAATTATGCAATTCTTGATGGTATTGTGATGTAGTTTTGGTTACAGATACCGAAGCTCCATTATAATAAGATATATACTAATTCTATGGCACAAAATGTCAATTATTTAAAACATTTTCTGATAGCTTTTAAAATTTATTTATCAATTAGGTCTGCAATATAAGTATGAAAATATTTTTAGAAGTAGTGCACACACACAAACTTTATATTATAGGTTCTGATTATTACATTTTCAGTTATACTTTGGTACAAAATATTAAATCTGTTATAATAAAATCAACCAAAAATAAATTTAAATACAATCAAACCAATATATAATATATATATATATATATATATGTGGAGAAAGGTAGACAAACACGGGATGTTTATTGTCGACGATGCAACGTTTCGGTCTATTAGACCATCTTCAGGACTTGGATATAGTTCTTGCTTCAATGAAGGACATTGCAAGAACTATATCCAAGTCCTGAAGATTGTCTAATAGACCGAAATGTTGCATCGTCGACAATAAACATCCAGTTTCCATAACATCCATGTTTGTCTACCTTTCTCCACATACTGTCAGATTAACCTCCTCACATTTCTCCTATATATATATATATATATATATATATATAAATACCACAAATTTAGACTCAGTCAGCAGAAGCCATGCTTTTAAGTTATCAGGAGTAGTAAACAAAAAAGTGTTACATAAGCAATTGTTGTGTTCCTTAAGATTATCCAAAACTGAAGAATGTAGGGGGGGGGTAAATGCCACAAGGAAAAAAAAAAAAAAAAAAAAAAAAAATTTCAGTATTTTGTTCTTACTTATTTTTGTTATTTAAATTTACATTTTTATTTTTACAAATATTTATAAATTTAAGCATATTAAGTTTTATTTAAATAAAAAAGATGCTAAAATTTATCTAAAAACCTGAAGGCTTTTTGCAATTCACCCAATTTTAATCTTTCCAAAAAATTAGTTGTTAAATAGCTGCGTGTTGGACTATCTTATTGTCAGTATCAGCCGACAAAGTATGTATATATATATATATATATATGAGAAAAGAGGATTGGAATGAATCCGACAGAATGTGGTAGAGATATGAGGAAACACAGGAACAAAACTCAGACAAACGTTTGTCTGAGTTTGTCCTTGTGTTCCTCATATCTCTACCACACACACACACACATAATATATATATATATATATATATACATACACACACACAACATTCACTATCACCAGAGCTTGCCTTCTGTGCAAAAATAATGAAGATTTTATTTATATCTGGGAAGATATCTAAAAATTAGGATTTGAATAGTAAGAGAAGGAAAAGTCATTCACAGTGTTTGTGATTTAAACATTAATCAATTACATAAGACCAAAACAATCAATGGACCTGCGAGACTAACTTTTTATTATCCAGCTTCTACCCATGTGATACTGGGTAGCCACTTCTAGTATACTATATATATAATACTATATACTATAATTATATGAAAATAGCTTATGTATTGTGGAAGTTGAAAAGGTTAAAATACAGTGAAGACATCAACTCCTTTGTCATTTGCATAGCTGAAAGGAGACACAAGTAATGAGAATTCTAACAAGAATATTATGAAATCAAAATTAATTTTCCTTATAGGAACTTATTTACAAGTTAAATCTGCAGTAAAGATTTTAATCGCAAAATTAATTCCAATTATTTCCATCATCTATCTATATCTATACATATATAAGGGTGGTTAGTGTGTATGTATGTCCAGAGGAAACTATGAAAATAAAACAATTAATGACAAAATGAATATATACACATTAAATATTACCAGTTCTTGCTTTTTGTGCAAAACTAATCAAGATTTTATTCATATCTGGAAAGGTATTTTTTAAAATTAGGATTTGAATTCTAACAGAAGGGAAAGTCATTAGTGGTGTTTGTGATTAAAACATAAACAAATCAATTATGGAAGACCAAAACAATCAATGGATCTGCGAGATTAACTTTTTATCCCCCTCTCTACTCAGGAAACACCAGGTAGCCACTTCTAGTACATAAATAAAGGGCAATTGGTATGTATGTATGTATGTATGTCTGAATGAAACTCCAAAAATAAAACAATAAACAACAAAATAAATATATATACACATTAAATATCAACAGGTTCTTGCTTTTGGTGCAAAAATTATGAAGATTTGATTTATATTTAAAAATTAAAATATACATAGAAATAGCATTAAAATTCTACTTTAAATTTTCCAGCATTTGTAAATCTCAAAAGTAAACAAATCAATACACCAGGTTCCACCTTCTACCCAGGTGATGCGGAGTAGCCACTTCTAATTTCATATAATTCTAATTAGAGTCCATGAAAAACTGCTGTCTTCTGAGAAAATTAAAATCAATCCAATCAATTACTATTATTTATTGAGCTGATGGTAGGAGTGGCGCTTCGCCTCAGATGCCCAAACAATCTCCTTAGTCTAGCACTAGTGAAAAGGGGATAGATGCCCTCGCTGGACGTCATCCTGATAGGTTGGAAGCATGTGATTTAATGCACTAATACCTTTGGGAAAGGTATGAATCCAACTACTCTCCCTCCAGCTATGGGTAAATAGTAGGGCAGACTAGGTTCTTTAACCATGGCTAGGTAACCAGTATAGGAGAAAGAAAACTCTGAATTCAAATTTGTTAAACTCTGCTTAAGAAATTGACCTTGTGTCACATCCTATTCATGTGGATGGGTTGGTATATATATACATCATAATAAATAAATGAATATATGCTGAACTAATAAAAAAAAAGTTATTTCTTTGGTGGTAAGTTACTTGCTAAGTAAGTAAGTAAAGTCAGCAGCGTGGCCTACTGTCAGTATCAGCTGGACAGTGAAGAAGTCTACCCCCTTTTCACTAGTACAAGAATAGGGTGATTGTTTTTGTATCTAAGGTGAAATGCCACACCCACCACCAATTCCCAACTTTACCACACAGATCCAAGTTGTGCTACTCATGTGTTGAGTTGGTGAGGGCCGGTATCCTAGAATCTTTGGTTTCTAGGCAGATGCTCAAACAACTGAGCTAAACTGGTCCTAGGTTCCTTGCAGCTAATATCAGGTAAATTCTTTTTGCCATTTGGGCTAAATCAAATTGAAAATTCTGAACTGGCTACTTTGATAAAAGAAAAACAAGTCTTTCATATTGTTGTAAGGGAAGATATTTCCCCTACAAGAAAGTTGGACTCATCCAATGAAACACATAAATAATATGGATTACACAAGGGTATTAGTCGAGTAGTAGCTAGTCTTGCTACAGAGATTTTAATTACTGTTGTTAAAGAGCTGCACATTGGACTATCTTATTTATATCTTTTGTATCAAAGAAAACTTATGTTAACCTTTCAATGTTCTTATTTGATAACTCAGTCACAACATGTATAATCATTAATCTGTTAAAATTGCTGTATTATTATAATTGATTGCAATGCTTGAATTGTCAAATTTCATCATTTTATCGTAGAGATAAGTTTAAAATTACATAACAGAAATATCAGTGCTAACTTCCGCTTTTTTTTTTCTTCTTTTTTTTAAAAGTCTGACAAGATAAACTTATAAAGTATTTCTTTGACTTTTTGAGATGAGGCTTGATAATTTGTATTATTCAGACTATTGTCCTCATCTTTATTCTTATCTACACAATGTTTTGGCCAATGTGTCCTCCGGCCTTCTTCAGGTGTTTCTTGTCAGATTCGGTAACCTTTGACAAGAAAGTTTCCGAATTCGAGAAGGTTCTAGAAAAGGCTGAAGAACACAATGCCTAAAACATTGAGTAGATAACACTAAAGATGAGGACAATAGTCCGAATAATCCAAATATTACAAATTGGTCAAAGTAATTCCACAATTTTTATTTTAATAAAGTGACA
>CM042153.1:102336283-102376283 GCA_023376005.1 Doryteuthis pealeii
AAGCAAATAAAAAAAAAGTTTGGACAGAGGGGAAAAAAAGCATACAAAATTCACAAAGATGTTGATGAATTAATTTTAAAATAGAATAGAGCCTATATGTGTGTGTGTGTGTGTGTGTGTGGATAGATAGATTTTTTTGACAGCTGGGAATCAATTTCCTGGCTGCATTAAATTTAAGATGACCATGATAAGTAAAATGTACATTTAAATTTTCACAAAAAGATTAAGTCTTTAAATAATCTAGCCAAATTAATTCAAATTCAAAATGTTTTTTTATTGTTATTGGCAAGTTTGTTTTTTTTAAAAATATCAATAAATTTTTAAAATGATTCCAATATGAATGGATTCCTTTAAGAAATAATGCAAGTTATTGAACAATTTAAAAAATACATTGAATTAAAAGAAACATAATAAACAAATTATAGTTTACTTTTCTTTCTTTTTTTTTTTCAAAATGATGTTTGAATTATTATTATTATTATTATTAATTGAACCAATCCATTTTATAACCTACTTCTAGGCTATAAAGCAAAGAAGGTCACCTTTTGGGGTAATCTGAACATTAGCTACATAAATGAGAGTAACCTCCCCTTGTTTCTTTACGTTTGAGGAAAACGTGAATTTTGTTTTGTAAAAACACGGATTTTTCAACAAATTGGGTATACCTATACTTTTTTAATATACAGGTACTCTCATAGAAATATTAACATCTTTTTTTTAAATCACCTGTAGGAGATTCTAAGCATATGTTGACAGGGATGGTGAACATGTGGAGACTGTTTGAAAATATATTAAAGGTATTCCTATAAGGGTGTTAACATTTTTAAATCGATTTAAAAAAAGAAAGATGTTAATATTTCTATGAGAGTACCTGTATATTAGAAAAGTATAGGTATAACCAATTTGTCAAAAAATCCGTGTTTTTACAAAACAAAACACATCTTCCTCAAAGTGAAATAAACAAGGGGAGGTTACTCTCATTTATGTAGCTAATGTTCAGATTACCCTTTTTTGTTACTAAGAAAAACAATGAAATCAATAGTCAAAAACAATTTTTGAAATAACTTATGAGAAATTAGTAAATACAGGAATTATATATTAATTAATTAAATTAAAATACCACAATCAGAAAATTCGGCAAACACCATGTGCGACATGCGGAACATTGGACAGCTGTTTCGACCTTATTAGGTCTCGTCAGCAGTGTGTACCACGATCCTTATTAGGTCTCCCTGGCAGTGTATACCATGATCTCCGCCACGGAGATCGTAATAAACACTGCTGAGGAGACCTAATAAGGTCGAAACAGCTGTCCAGTGTTGCATGTCACACAGTGTTTGCCAAATTTTCTGGTTGCGGTAATTTAATCTAATTAATCATCAGAAATTACAAAATATACCTTTTTTTTTTTTAAATCAAAAATGTCATTTTGAAACAAAATTTTTAAAAAAAAGTGATTTCAGATTTGAAATGATTTAAGGAAATAATCATTAAATAACTAAAACTAGGAATATTTATTTTTTCTTTCTGACAATATAGAAAGTTTGCAAAACAATAAATAAACAGAAAACAAGACTTATTTTAATGGTGATTCCTAGGCAGATGATCTACAGACTGAGCTAAACAGGTCCCTGTAGAAACCCAAAATTCTGTTGTTTTTCCCCCCCTTCTTTCCAGGTAAAGAAAAAGTGTTTGAATAGTAAACATTGAATTTTGGGTTGTCTCTACACATGCTGTTAAAATTTGAGATCATTTGAATGAGAATTGGTTTGTTTTGTTTTATGGCATATCAACCTCGGTGGGTCATTTAATGCCAACAAAGTTGTGAAATAAATTCATTCTTAATGCATAATACAATTTTGTTTATTATTTTTCTATTTAACCTATAGATGGGACCCTAACAGGTACTACCATTCCGGAGTTGACCAGGGAGCAATGGTGATGAAGGGGTGCTCCACATTCCCCAAACCTCCAAAACTGGAACCTCACCATCAGATAGAGTTTAACGTCATTCCCAGGACATGTAGACCCACAGCCACCACCTTCTAGCACCCATATGATAAGAAGGATTGGGGGTTGCCATAAGGGCAATAGGGTTGGGGCAATCATATAGGTGGCCAGCCGATTGATCGGAGGGGTCTCTCCGACTGCCCGTCTAGCCCAAGAAAAGCCTAAAGTGGAATATTGCAAGTCATGGACTGCTCAGCCACCTGGGTTCTATCCTTAAGCATCACGGGTCGCCACCCACGGCCAATAGGGTGGCCCCATTTGGGGAGTCTTACCCCTCTGAAGAGGTGCATTCTAACGCCCCACCGACAGGGCAGATGAGAATTGGTCAAGTTAATCTAAAAATTACCAATTTTTCTGAAACACCCAGCAGATCTCAAATGATATTAATTTTTCTGAAATACTCTGTAGATTAAAACTTGATGCCATCATTCTTTTTGAAAGAGTTTAATAAAAAAAAGTCCATGACAAAAAATTTAACAGTTTTGGTTTTAGGATTTTTCCAAAATTATTTGAAAAACTAAAATTTATCTCCCTTTAACATCTTTTTTCACAATAAATTAGAAATATAGATAGAGGAAATTATATATATAATTAAATTACCACGACTAGAAAATCTGGCAAACACCACGTTTGACATACAGAAACACTGGACAGCTGTTTCACCCTATAAGGTCTCATCAGCAGTATATACTGTGATCTCACCCATTGGAGATAGAACCAGCGACCACAGAATGCAGAGCCACAACTCTACCACTGATCCATCAGCCTATGCCATACACGAGGATTACCGAATCTACAGGTCATGGTAAACACACAACCATTTAACCCTAATGTGTCTTGTAGCTACATCCGTAACAATACAGAGGACAAGGTCACCTCTAGAGCCACATCTTCCCAACTTGGTGGCACACATCCGTGTGATCCTAACCCCATGAGCAAAGAAATAGAGATATATAGATTACCATGACCAGAAAATACTTTCTTACGTTATTGATATAATGGAATGACCCATCTCCCCCGTACCTCAACAGTGGTGATGGTTCTAGCCACTATTTAAGAACACACATATTACTCTGTGCAGAACTCACTTGAAGTACTTAGACGACGGACTCTCCTCCTAATACTCACGTGACCTTAATATATAGCAGTTAATTTTCCTGTGTCTTTTACTTTCAATAGATAATAATTATATAGGTCTTTAAAGAAACAAGATCCACATTATAATATTAATCAATTAAATTGCGATTAATCAGAACTAAGTAAGAATCCAAAATTTCACTAGTTGCTCATTTTCCTCCCTTTTTAACCCTCTATCTACCACTGCCATCCGCAATATCCATGTCCTAAATGGTATTGTATTGCTCATCCTTTACTAATGAATAGAAATGTATTCATTTAATTTGTTACTCTACTTTTTTTTCTTTTTAACTCTAAACCATTTTCTAAGAGCTGATGATCTCTTTGGACAGTTCGGCATTTGATCGTTGGGCAGTTTGGGGCGCTTCTGGTAGATAAAGGGTTAAGGATTGAAATGATTAAATCTGAGTATACAATAAAAAAGTGTCGTCGGGGTGGCCTAAAGTCGGTATCAGCCAACCAGCGAGAGAGTCTATCTCCTTTTCACTAGCGCGAGATCAAGGAGATTGTTTTTGCGTCTGAGGTGGAGTGCCACCCTTACCATCAGCTCCTTACTTTACCACACAGATCCCTGTGCTACTCATACACTAAGTTGGCGGGGTCCGGTATCGAACTAGGAACCTTGTGGTTTCTAGTCGAACGCTCTACTGACTGAGCTAACCCTGAGTATACAATAAAGAGATATATTGGAGCAAAAGCGAATCTCTGCTGACTTAAGAATGCTAATTTACTAATCACAAATTGCAATTTAGAAATTAAAAACCATAAATTACAAAAAAAAGGACAATAACCAAAAGGAGTAATTCAATAAAAATTATAACCAACTAACATTGAAGCCAAATGAGGTATAGGTAAATATGTACAGGAAAAGTAAGTTGGATTTTTATTAAACTTTTTTTTTTACATTAAAGAAAAAAAAAAAGTAAAGTCGATGGGGCGACCTAATGTCAGTATCAGCCAAACAATGAGAGTCTATCCCCATTTCACTAGCGCTAGACCAAGGAGATTATTTTAGTCTGAGGTGGAGCGCCACACCTATCATCAGCTCCTCACTTTACTGCACAGATCCCTGTACTACTCATACGCTGAGTTGGCGGGGGCCGGTATCAAACCAGGACCTTGTGATTCCTAGCCAAACGCTCTACCAACTGAGCTAGATTGTAAATGTGATGATTTTGTATATGTCAGCAAAATGAAAGTATAAATAACTTCTTTTTATTTTATTTTTAAGAGTTTTATAATTTGCTTGAAGCATTGTATGTATATTGGTTTGGTGGTTGGTTTTGAAGGTTATCACAATGAAAGTGTAAAGAAAAATGAGGTAACTATGATGTTGTTCATTTACCTTTGATTTATTCTCTTAATATTTCGGGATAAAAAAGTCCTGAAAAGGGAGATGTTGAAAGTTCCTCCAATTTGCCCCTTTTTTTTTTCATTCCGAAATATTAAAAAAATAAATCAAAGGTAAATGAACAACATCATAGTTACCTTGTTTTTCTTTGCACTTGCATTGTGATAGCCTTCAAAACCAATTTCTTTTTTTTTTTTTTCAAATATCAAAAACATTGGATGTGATTTGAGGTAGATATTTAGTTTTTAAGCCGAAAATCACATAAGGATTTCTTTAAAGATAAAAAACTCATTCTGAAAATTAAAACATTAAGTTTTTTATAAATAGAATTATAAATGATTTTCTTTTTTAAATTTTTTAATCAAGAATGACCTTGAATAAGTATATGACCATTCTTTATAAGAATTACAGACTGAAGTATTAATAACGACCAACAGGAGAAAGAACTAGCATTACAAAAGAAACACAAACAGACAATCTAGGGGACGTTACTTTCCTATGTGTTTTTACTTTCAATAGATATTGATAGATTTATGATATTTGATAGTCGAGGCATAGGAAATTCAAAATGTTAAAATTATCTTGACTACTGGAAGTATTATGAATAATCTCCCTTAAAGCTAACAATGTGGGAGATTTTATATAAAAAGAAGAAACGAATTTGACAATGTGGAAAAGTAATAAATAAATGTGAAAAAAATAAATCATAAAGATGATTTATTAATATTTGAAAATTATGATACCAGACATAAAATAGGTTAAATCACAGTATTTTATGACATAGGATCCAATAATTTTCAAAGGTTAAATCCTACTTAACGGACCTAAATTCCACCATCGTATGTCAGCCTGCTAAAAGAAAAAAAAAATACTAAAAATCAAGGAATTAACCGAATTTAATGAAATTTTCAGTGTTGATATATTAATGAATAAAAGATATAATGCACCAGTTATTTTATTTAAAAACTTTTACATTTTTTCAGGTATATTAACTTTGAACTATGTATGTTTGTGAATCTGTGTTATGCCTCAAAGATACATGGTTCAAAGTTAATTGACCTG
This sequence comes from Doryteuthis pealeii, assembly GCA_023376005.1. Taxonomy (NCBI): domain Eukaryota; kingdom Metazoa; phylum Mollusca; class Cephalopoda; order Myopsida; family Loliginidae; genus Doryteuthis; species Doryteuthis pealeii. Next base: position 102,341,844 of record CM042153.1, read on the forward strand.
GAAAAAAATAAATAAATAACTGGTGCATTATATTGTTTATTCATTAATATATCAACAATGAAAATTTCATTAAATTTGGTTAATTCCTTGATTTTTAGTATTTTTTTTCTGTCGGTGGGGTGACATACAATGGTGGAATTTATGTCCGTTAAGTAGGATTTAACCTTTTCAAATATTAATAAATCATCCTCACAACTCACATTTTTTCACATTGATTTATTACTTTTACACATGCACATACATTATATATATATATATATATATATATATAAATACCCACCTAGATTTATAAACTATCCAAGGTCACGTGTTTGAATCTTGCAACCAATCACTAGCAATACTACTGGCCTGATAGAATACTTAAACCCCCCACATTGGACATAATTCAAACTGCACTCTTTGAGGAAGGACAGACATAGGATTGCCGGATCTTTACCAATACTCAGGAAGGACTTATACGATTACCAGAGTAACAAAAGGATTCATTATCGAAGGACTCTATACCAGTAACTGAGAACACTTTAGTAACCAAAGGATTCATTATCAAAGGACTCTATACCAGTAACTAAGAACACTTTAGTAACCAAAAGGATTCATTATCAAGAGACTCTTTATCAAGGATCCAATTCCACTGGATAAGCACTTTTGCTTTAAGGCCAAGGAATGGCCCTTAAAAACATAACAGCCTTTGTTAACTGGTCTGGTTCAGTTTAAGAACTCAATGTAGAATAATTCAGGAATTACATATAGATAAATATATCTAGTAAAGAAAAAGGCTTGAATATCGGTCATATTAGCAGTTATAGATCTATTTCCACCCATATTCATATAGGCTTCATCAGACCGCTACTTTATTGAAAAAAAAAAAAACTTCAATAAAGTAGTAGTCTGATGAAGCCCATGTCAATATGGGTGGAAATAGATCTATAACTGCTAATATGACCAATATTTAAGCCTTGTTCTTTACCAAATATAAATATGTTTCATGATCAATATACTCAATTTTTTTTTTAAGAAAGAAAAAAATCCAAGTATAATGTTTATTGTTTTGTATCAAAGCTCCATTTTCAGGAGCACATCTTAAAATCACTAAATGTGTCTATAGAGACAAACATTTACATTGGCGGTAATTATGAACTTTTTTTTTAGTAAATTAAGGTGTCCCAGAAAAAACAGAACCCACAAATTTTGTAATAAAACTGTTAATTTTCCCATTAAACAAATAAATTAGGGGTTAGGGTTGGGGGTTTAGGGTTAGTTTAATGGGAAAATAAATAAATACAGGATGACTCAGAAAAAACAGAACCCAAATTATTTATTTTCCCATTAAACCCTAAATCCTAAATCCCAACCCTAACCCTAATTTATTTGTTTAATGGAAAAATTAACAGTTTTATTACAAAATTTGTGGGTTCTGTTTTTTCTGGAACACCATAATTTACTTAAGAAAAGTTCATAATTACCACATTGGCTTAGTAGATTAAAACTTTACAGAAAGGTGATCAATTATAAATGTATTGCGTGCGCACACATATGTACACATACACACAAGGCTTACAAAAGTAGAAACATAGAAAAAAACAAAAAAAACTATGTTAAAAGATCATTTTACATTAAAATGTTTATTTTTTAATTCAAAAAAGAGAGATTATGTAATATTTTACAAATTGCTAAGACAAATTTGATTCAGTACGAGAGTGTTTTTTTTTTTTTTAATCTTTCTAAAACTTTTTTTTTTAATGCCCTTCACTATAGTTTCAGACAGTGCTTCTCAAAATTTTGAAAGTTGCGGACTTGTTGACATTTTTCTGATCGATGCATGGGACGTTGTATAAAATTAAAGAATTTGTTAAACTTCAAATAAAAAATATTTATGCAGGCATGTTAAAATTAGCTTTATTTAATACAGAAATCTATCATCAATTTAAACTAACCCCCACAGTACAATGAATGTTAACAGTGAAACTGCTTCTTATTTGTCAAGTCTTGGCTCGATAGAAGAGAGTGCCACCCGCAATGGTTCTCAAATATCCAAATTGTTCCTGTACTTCATTTTTATCACACTCATTGTTGAAAAAGCAGCTTCACATAGTTATGTTGATGGAAATGGGAGAAGCATATTGAGAGTAATTTCAGCCACTTGATGGTTTTAGAAATATATTTCCTATTTTAGTTTATATGTACGGTTGCCGTACTTCAAAACTATACGATTTTTAAAAAATCATGCGTGTCTCTTGTGGACCAGTACGTAATAAACTACGGATAAGTACAAGACCAGTGGACTGGCTATGAGAACCACTGGTTTAGGACATTCTCATTTTTTTTTAAGCTTTCAGACACCCACAAAAAAACCCCATTGTGAGATTGTGATAATGAAAATTCATCCCAAATTATTCAAGCAAAGAAAGAAATCACTGGAAGAAAATGTAATAAATTTCCAATTCAAATTACCGAATATTTTTATTGGTAACCTGAAACTAAATCATTATTTATGATAGAAAGATGTGTGTGCGTGTGGAAGATTATAAACACGACAAAGTTTCTCATCCTAAAATATTGAGGTTTAATCCATCTTTATTCAAACTTTGGACAAAATACTCAGAGAAAAACACAGTGAGACAGTATACAGTGAGACATAAGTATTTACTGACATCCCACCATATCAGTCAGACACAGTATACAGTGAGACATAAGTATTTGACATCCCACCATATCAGTCAGACACAGTATACAGTGAGACATAAGTATTTACTGACATCCCACCATATCAGTCAGACACAGTATACAGTGAGACATAAGTATTTACTGACATCCCACTATATCAGTCGAACACAAGGATCATTACAGTGTGAAACCACACACAAACTGAAACTCATGTGTGGCTAGTGTTTAAAAATTGCAGTATTCTTCTTTGAGGCGCCTCAGGCACTGGGCAATAAATCTAGCCCTGCCCCTTTAAATCGAGGGAGTAGGTGTTGCCCAGGGGGATGACCTCCCGAGATCACACTGATATTAAATATCTTATCGGTCCAATGGCAAAAGCTACTAGACACAGGGCTCAAAGGTTAGGTAAGTATGTGAGTAGTGAGGCATAAGTAATAGACAAGTCAATAATATTACTGTAGTATCATGTAAATGAGGTAATACAACAAAAACAACCTGCCTCGGTAATAAAGGTCGGCTATTACACTCGACTTTCAAGAGACTGCTTCACTTCATAAAAATTACACAATACAAAACTTCCTTGTTAGTGACTAAACTATTATCTTTGTCACACACTGTACATAAATTAAGATGAGAGTAGAAAAAAAAAAAAAAAACCAACTACAATAGTTAAAAAAAAAAAAAAAAAAAAAAAACAAGATAGTTAAAAAAAACAAAAAAACAAGATAGTTAAAAAAAAAAAAAAAAAAACCCAACTACAAGATAGTTAAAAAAAAAAAAATGTTCAAGCCTTATAAAGAATGGTAAGTTAAAGGTTATAAGCATTATGTAGATCAACATTAGACTTAAAAGAAAAAGGTTAAATCGAACATAACGGACCTAAATTCCACCATTGTATGTTACCATGCCGAAAGAAAAAAAATACCAAAAATCAGGGAATTAACCGAATTTAATGAAATTTTCAATGTTGATATATTATTGAATAAAAGATATAATGCACCAATTATTTTATTTGAAAACTCTTACATTTTTTCAGGTCAGTTAACTTTGAACCACGTATCTTTAAGGCATAACACAGATTCACGAATATACGTGGTTCAAAGTTAACTGACCTGAAAAAATGTAAGAGTTTTCAAATAAAATAACTGGTGCATTATATCTTTTATTCATTAATATATCAACACTGAAAATTTCATCAAATTCGGTTAATTACCTGATTTTTGGTATTTTTCTTTCTTTCAGCAGGGTGACATACAATGGTGGAATTTAGGTCTTCTAAGGTCGATTTAACCAAGAAAAATGTCAACAAATCTTGACATTAAAAATTCTTTTTATATTCTATTATTTGAAACCATCAAAATTTAAATTACTTTATGAAAGAAAAAAATTCGGACCAAGTAACCAATAAGCACCCTAGCTGGGAGCTGTTTTGAAAGGAACACCTTTTGCTTTTCACTCCCGGTTGTTTGTCTACAAACAACAGACAATTTTTTTTGGATTTGAGTTTCACTGTAAGATTTTTTAAAAGTTTGTTCATGTATATTTACAACCCAAAGGCACGTTTTTATACTAAAATAAAAACACTTTTTAAAAATCTTACAGTGAAATTCTAATGCAAAAAAAAATCCTTTTTTTTTTTTTTTCATTTAATATTTTAGATAGTAGACATTAACATTTCTTTTTCAGAGTAGTTGGGTCAATGCAAGGTCTATTTTTTTACATAGGGAGTAAAATGGGGCATCCCACGAGGATTCAACACCCGATTCAATAATAATGGATCTGCAGGACTAACTTAAAAAAAAAAAAAACCCTCTACCTAGGCAACGCTGGGTAGCCATTGCTAGTTTAAAATAATGCGCAAGTACATGAACACATGTTATGATATTTTCATGTTAAAACATGCAGTTGTATTGATTCGATCAAATTCGTATTTTCAGTGTAGATTTACAGTGAAATGAAAATGGCCAACCAAAACATAAGGCTTCCTCAAAGTGAAACAAACAAGGGAGGATACTCTCATTTATGTAGCTAATGTTCAGATTACCCAAAATGAAATTACATCCAGTTGTCGGGTTTATGTTAACATCCAAATTAAATTTATGATTACAAATTATCATCATGTCGTACTAGTAGCACAGATACCCACAACAATCTCTCACCAACCACCCCTATCAAACATTGCCCTCGGGAGGTCCTCTATGCAGCATCCAGTATCTGTGCAGAGTTGGTCAATGTAGGTCTTTGCTGGTCAACCCACACTGACATGCCCATGTGCTGGTTTTCATACGAGAATATCACTTATTAGTTTGTCCTTGCTTCTCCAGCATGTCTTGTTTGTCTCACTAGGATGACAAGTGTTCATACAACTGCTTTCTTGTAGGGTGCTGTCTCCACAATTTGTTCAATATCGCACACAGTATTCTTGTGCAGTTTCTATCTAGCTTATTCTCTAAGCACTTCGTCAGGGCCCAAGTGGTACAGCCATACAGTAGCACTGATACAACTACAGCTTGGAAGAATTGTCGCTTCAACTTGTCAGTGAGATCGGACTTCCATGAGTGACAATCTGTCCATGGCAGACCATGCCTTCCCTATACATACATCAACATCGCTTTCTGTGGATGAGATGTTACTACCTAGTAGAACCAAACAAACTTAGATCATTTCATAACCAAACTAAGTTCTATAAAAATACAAGACAAAGCCCATACAACTTTCAACTCCTAATAAGAATGGTTATTTCAAATATACAGTTTATCTACAGCTACGTGAGTGGCTGAACAGACCAATTTTAAAATGGCAGTCTCTGGTTCAGTGATTGCAAATAAAAGGTGATGCTTTCTGGAGATGCTGTTGTCTCTCCTTCCTTTTAACTCTCTTTTCTGTGGCGGCTTCCCTCCTCTCTCTCTTTCACTCCTTTTCGTTCTTTGTTTGACAAGGAGACGCCAGGTCGTACGGTCTTCTGCACAAGCCTCCCATGTGTTTATGTTGATGTGACATGTCTCTCTTGCAGACATCTTTAAAGCGTAGGCGTGGTCTCTCTACCAGTCGGGTGCCCTCTACTAATTCACCATACAGTAGGTATTTGGGGATACAGCCTTTGTCCATCCTCCTGACATGGCCAAGCCAACACAGGTGTTAACCACAACCTGCCCAGGCTACGTAGTTTCCACTATATGTAAAATACAGTTTCTCTAAATGGATACAGGCAGGAGGATTTTTCATAAATTGGAAAAATATTTGCCAAGATAATTTAATAAGATACTTAAGTCTCTTTACAAACAATACAAAGCTCTACAAATATTAACAGAATATTTTTGCATATAAACATGAACGTCTGGTCATAGAATAGTCAAGCAGGTATACTGTTGGCCACTGATCAACTTATATGTGCCAATAGTGAAAACTTGTGATGTCAAGTATCCCCCACCCCAAACAATCATCACTTTTTTCTATTGAACATTCAATTTTGCAAAGAGCCATTCAATATTCATCAACCATCTTTATAATTAGTTTTACTTAGTTACAATATTTTGCAATAAACACTCTTATTTTTGGTAATCTAAACATTAGCTACACAAATGAGAGTAACCTCCCCTTGTTTCTTTCAGTTTGAGGAAGCCATGTTTTGGTGGCCATTTTCATTTCACCATAATCAATGCAACTGCATGTTTTAACATGAAAATATCATAAAATGTGTTCTTAATAACAATTAAGTTCATTTCAAATAATGCACAAGCACACAAAATTAAGAATTTTATGATATTTTTATGTTAAAGCATTCAGTTGTATTGATTCAAACAAATTCATATTTTCAGTGTAGATTTATGGTGAAATAAAAATGGCCGACCAAAATATATGGCTTCCTTAAAGTGAAATAAACAAGGGGAGTTACTCTCATTTATGTAGCTAATGTTCAGATTACCTTATTTTTTGCATATAGATTGGTCCTGAAAAGTTTTTCAAGATTAAAATACTATCTTGTATATTGTGATTTATAGGGCAGTAGGGATTATCTTCCCTTGCTTGCTATGGTTTGCCATTAGGTGGTGCTGGACCAGAATATATAAGGGCATTCCACAAAAGTTAACTTTGCTTTTTCCTGGACTTTCCAGCCTTCAGAATGACACCAGAGTTGTGTGTCCATCCGTTTGGACTGATTGAGTTCATGAAATTAACAATTAGTATTATTGTAAGATTACAAAAAAAAAAAAAAAAAAAAAAAAAAAGATGGCCGCTACTGGTACTTGACAACTTATTACTTATAACATCAGTTGAGTGGGTGTTTTATCAAATTAAAATAGATTTGAAAGTGGATTATATTTTCACAACTAAAACAATTGAAACTAAATAAACTAAATCTCAAAGATTTCTAGTAAACTTTTCATAATTGTCTATATAAAAATTTTGTGTCAATAAAATTAATGTAAAATAAAGTCTAATTCCTAACCGAGATATCTACTCATCTGTCCAAGTTAGTAAAAAAATCCAATATATATCTTGAGTAAAAATCTAAAGCATCCACTTCTGAGGCAATACAAACTATTTTCTTATTCTTTTTAAATATTTTATTTTCAATAAATAAATAAACGATATTTTGGAAGTAAAATCTGAAAAATGTGTCTTTGCAGTGACAAGAAGACATTCTCCTGCAGCAGTTGAAGAAATGAGAAAATAGGAAAAAAAGAAGAAAAAAAATATATGTTCTTACTTGTTGTGTTGCTGCAATAGCTTGAGAAGCAGCAGCTGCAATGGCTGCATTGCTTCCAGCACCCATGTGACCTGAAGAGAAGAGATATATATATATATATATACACACACACATACACAAAATTAGCATAATAAGGATTAAAAAAATTAAAAGTTTATAAGATAATTTTGTTTTTGTTTTTCTAAATGTATAGAGTTCAGATCTTCTTTTTAGAAACATGTTGCTAAGAAGAAATTTAAATAAATAAAATACTGAAGAGGAGATATATATATATATAATGTGTAAAAATGGAAAAGGAATTGAATCCGACAATATGAGGAAAAATGAGTAAAGAAAAGAAAAGTAAATGGATAAAATGAATTTAATCGATATCACTTACACATGTGTTTCGGTCAGTTTATGTGTGTGAAAATATTTGCACACATACAAGAATCGACCTTCATCAGTGAACATTTATTTTTTTTTTTACACATGTGTAAGTGATATCGATTAATGTGATATCGATTAAATTCATTTTATCCATTTACTTTTCTTTTCTTTACTCATTTTTCCTCATATATATATATATATATACATTACACACACAAAATTAAATAACAAATAAAATACTGAATTTCTATCATAATAACTAGTTAAAATTAAAGTTTTATTGGTTCATATGTTGTATACTCTCTTTCCTTGCTTTCTTACTTCTATTATTCTAGCGTCTGGACTTCGTCTTGGGGACTTCGTGTCTGGCCTTCCATTGGGGATTTCTCTTTATCAGAAGCCCTGTGTCATTGGTAGTTTTTAGATAATAACACAAGACTTCGATTTACTTAGATCATATTTTATTTTGAAATCCCCACCAGACTATCTGCGCAGATTGAGTCGGAGCGTGCATAACATGACTTACCACCTTCGTGGTTTGGCTGATACTGACTAAAAATCTATTTCTAATCTAAACCGGAAGAGGGTCTTCTTCACCGATTCTCACGGTATCCACCGGAAGGTTCAGGATGAGATCAAGCCTTGTCACTCATCCTTCAAGGCCACCGGCTGCAACTTAAAACAGCCATTTTGATTTCTACACTACTGTACATAAATATTAGGAATCTAATAATTATGTAACACATATATATTTCTAGTTATTATATCCTATGGCTTCCTTTAGGTATTTATTTTATTTGGAATGTCATACCTCTTATCTGATCTGAAGAGTCATAAATTTGGCAAACATTCTCACTTATTCGATTACAAAGTTTTCAGTTTTGAATGTAAGGATGAAATATATATGAAAAAAATTCTCAACAGGATGTTAAGAGTTAAACTATTTTTCATACATAATTTCATCCCCACATTCAAAACTGAAAACTTTTGCGATCAAATAAATGCAAAAAGTTGGCAAATTTTAATTTCACATAAACTAAAAATTAAGTGAAATAAAGAAAAAAAGGTTAAATCCTACTTAACGGACATAAATTCCACCTTCATATGTCACCACGCTGAAAAAAGAAAAAAAAAAACCCAAAAATCAGGGAGTAAACCGAATTTAATGAAATTTTCAGTGTTGATACATCAGTGAATAAAAGATATAATGCACCAGTTATTATATTTAAAAACTTTTACATTTTTTCAGGTCAGTTAACTTTGAACCACGTATGTTTGTGAATCTGTGTTTCGTCTCAAAGATATGTGGTTCAAAGTTAACTGACCTGAAAAAATGTAAAAGTTTTCAAATAAAATAACTGGTACATTATATTGTTTATTCATTAATATATCAACATTGAAAATTTCATTAAATTCAGTTAATTCCTTGATCTTTAGTATTTTTCTTCTTTCGGCAGGGTGAATACAATTGTAGAATTTATGTCTGTTAAGTAGGATTTAACCAAAAAAAATGTATATTATTATATGCAGTATTATTTCTAAGAAATACAAAATAATTCCACATGTAAAATATGATAAAAGCAACAAAAATCAGGAAAGATAGTTCATATTTTAGGCAGTAACTTTTGTATAAATTATCAAAGATTTATCATCTGTTAACATGTTATATTATCAAAGATTTATCATCTGTTATGTTATATCATCAAAGATTTATCATCTGTTAACATGTTATATTATCAAATTATCATCTGTTAACATGTTATATTATCAAATTATCATCTGTTAACATGTTATATTATTAAAGATTTATCATCTGTTAACATGTTATATTATCAAATTATCATCTGTTAACATGTTATATTATCAAATTATCATTTGTTAACATGTTATATTATCAAATTATCATTTGTTAACATGTTATATTATCAAAGATTTATCATCTGTAACATGTTATATTATCAAAGATTTATCATCTGTTAACATGTTATATTATCAAAGATTTATCATCTGTTAACATGTAATATAATTAAGCATAAAGCAAAAAGGTAAAATGGTTGATGTAGTCTTACCTAAACTGTATGTGATACCAGCCTGACTTCCGCTGCCTCCAGAGTTGAAAGAATTAACAGATGAGGTATTAGATGCTGTACTAGTTCGTCTCTGACCTATACTTTCCTTAGCAACTTCATTGGCAAGTGTGGACAAAACTCGTTCAGTACTGATTTGTTTGTCATTGTGATATGCTTGGGTAGGATTTGCAGGAGCAACCACACGGCGTTCTAAAAAGAAAGATTTATTTTTTAATTCTTTTTTTTTTTAATTCAAAAAAATTAAAATTATGATATACAATAATTAATTTTCTTTTATAAAAATAAAAAAAATAAAATAAAAATAATATGCTTGAAATTTTTATTTGAATAACTGTGAAAAAATTTAATACCTTATTCGGTGCTCCTCCAATATGTGATCTACCGAATGGTTTCTAATCCAATATGCGGTCGACCGTGTTGTTTACATTCGAATATGTGATCTACCCATTATTTTTCCATTAAACTATCCCTAACCCTGTCTTATAAATTAATCTTTATAAATATAAATCTCCCTCGCTGTACAACATACTTGTCCAGTTCAACCTGAGATGGACTGGCCACTTGAACAGACTTGGAGATGACAGACTGCCAAAGCAGATTCTGTATTCTCAACTAAGAGAGGAGTCTTGTGGAATCAGTAGACCAAAACTTAGGTACAAAGACATCAAGAGAAATCTGGAGGACTTGAATATCCCCATAGTTGCAGTTGGTAAGACACATACACAAGAATTGAGTCAAATGGAAATAACAGATTCACATGGTTTTTTGGGGTTTTTTTGTTTTTGTTTTACGGCATATCAACCTCAGTGGGTTACTTAATGCCGATAAAGTTTTGAAATAAATCCATTCTTAATGGATAATACAATTTTGTTTATCAACTCATGTTTTTCTATTTAACCCATAGATGGGACCCTAACAGGCACTACCACTCCGGGTCAGAGTGGACCAGGGAGCAATGGTGATGAAGGGGTGCTCCACATTCCCCAAACCTCCAAAACTGGAACCTCACCATCAGATAGAGTTTAACGTCATTCCCAGGACATATAGATTCACATGGTGTCATTATCAGATACAATGGACATCTAGTATTATCTACATATTTTGGGGGATTTCTGAATATCAATTCATAGGGGTTGGCGCTTATGTCAAGGAACCAATTAGGCAGGTGATGAGTGTGAGGCCTTATCCATTATGGGTGGGTTTGTTTGATATTGACCATCACATTAATATCTCATTTAGGTCTTGGTTACCCTGCACCTATATATATATTATGTATATATGCTGCAGTCCCATAAAAAAATTTTTTTAAAAAGAAGCTGACCTACACATCCCATACTACCAACTTCCACCCCCTCTCCCAAGCCTTACACCTACCAAACACCCTTCTACCCATACACTTTCCTTGTTCGTTTTGCTCCTACCTAGCAGGCCAAAATTCCCCAAACCTTCCCTAACCCACTAAATGAATAATGACCTATTCCTTCCACCCCGCCCATTCATCTTGAATTTCTTCTCCTCTACTCAAAGAATCAAAATTCTCTCCAAGCCAACCAAAGAATGTTGACCTAATTTCTGACCAACCAAGCTTCTCCTCCTTTTGCACTAACACTAAACTACCGCACTCACCATATTTCTTCCAACCAATTCCACACATTTGATCTTATCTCCCTCCCCAGCCATGAAAGATTTTCTTCTGACCAATCAAATCCTCTCAAACCTGACTTCATCACCAAATTCACCCCTCACCCATTCACTTTCCCTTCTATAAAAACACAAGTATGATGCTCAAATAAAGCCTGAAGAAGCCGTGCTCAAGGCACAGCGAAATATATCTCCTACATCTACTTGTCTGAGTTTGTTCTTTTGTTCACATTTTTCCCTCTATTCTTTACCACATTCTGTCGGATTTACTCCAATCCCCCTATCCTCATATATATATATATATATATATATATATATATATATGGCATAAATGTCGTTTTATTCAACTCCTTCTAAAGTCACACTTCTGTTAATACAGAAATTCAGTAGTTTTTGATTATAGTTTTCTTCTTTTTTTTTTGACTACCGAAGTGTAAACCTTCCTCGGGGGGCCGAGAGCATCTGCAAGCACCTTGCATCTGTTGCACTTTCCAGTTTTTCCAACTTTCCAGGCCATGATTGTCTCCTTGCTACTTTTAGGACCTGTTGTGTCCGCAACAAATGCTTAAAGGCTCCCCTTCAGGTGGTTTCACAATCAAGAACAAAGACAAGACAAGACAAAGTCAGGTGAACATATCAAAAATGGTCAGAGAGGCACACAACTCGCATTCATTCCTCATCAGTCAGTCCCATCTGCTACTATCTCCACTTCTCCCATGTCTGTCGAGATGAGAGGGGGCAAAATGCCCCCTCTTGTTCTTTTAAGGACTTCTGATAAAGTTGTCTCCTCTTCTACCAGTCTAAAATGATCTCCCTCATCCGCTGTCCAACTACTAACTGACTAACTCCCACTTTCAAATTCCCCCTTCTCCCAAATCTCATCTCAACTCTCATTCTCCGAGATTCCACATGAGATTTCAAAATCCTTTGTTCTAACTGGGTTAAATTTTTATTACTGATGTGACTTCCAGTTAACACGAAATCTTGTTCAAAAGTTAGACTTTTCGTCTGGCTAATGGCCTTCATCACCCTTTCTTTTTTTTTTAATCTACCTAAATCCTTTTCTTATTTTGATGGTTTCTTTGACCGACAATTCACACTTATACTCAATACACCTATTTACACATACAACATATGTATGTATACATACACACACACATTTATCTTATGTGGGTTTTCCCACTATTTCCCCAATCTACACACACACACATATTTATACATATATGTGGTTTGACTTACTACTACGTATTTGATATAACTAGCTATAGAACCACACATACACACACATTTGCTTGCACCAGACCTGCACTCTGCACCCATGCAGCAATGCATATTGTTATAGAAGTAGTCATTTACTAAACTTAATTTAGCTTAACTCAAGGCCAGAAGTATGGGGCACTCAGTGAGAATTGAAGTGAGAAAATGGTTTGGTTTGTTTTGTTTTACGGCATATCAACTTCAGTGGGTCATTTAATGCCAATAAAGTTTTGAAATAAATCAATTCTTAATGCATAATACAATTTTTTTTATAAATACATTTTTCTATTTAACCCATAGATGGGACCCTAACAGGTACTACCACTCCGGGTCAGAGTGGACCAGGGAGCAATGGTGATGAAGGGGTGCTCCACATTCCCCAAACCTCCAAAACTGGAACCTCACCATCAGATAGAGTTTAACGTCATTCCCAGGAAACAGAAACCCTCAGTCACCGCCTTCTAGCACCCATGGATAAAAAGGGGTTGGGGCTTGCCATAAGGGCAATAGGGTTGGGAAAATCATATAGGTGCTAGGGCTTGACGTGACCAGCCGATTAATCGGAGGGGGCCTCTCTGACCGCCCGTCTAACCCAAGATGGGGCCAAAGTGGAGTATTGCAGGTCATGAACTGCTCATCCACCTGGGCTCTATCCTTAAGCATCACGGGTCGCCACCCACGGCCAACAGGTGGCCCCATTGGGGAGTCTTACCTCTCTGCAGAGGTGCAGTCGATGCATTCTAACGCCCCAGCCGACAGGGCAGTGAAGTGAGAAAAGAAATTAACAATGGTCTGCTATCCATTATGCTACAAGAGATACCCAATGTGGCCAAGAGAATGATTAGTCATTATTGAATAGAGTTGAACCACTTCACTATTTTTTATGCAGGTCCTCTAGACAGTATCCAATGTTCATACAGAACTAATGAATGGGACCATATTACCTTTAGGCACCCCTTTTTGATCTCGATTAAGAAAGGACATATTTTTCATTTACACCGTCAATATCCGGTTGTTTGTTAGGGGTTAGTTTTTAAATTTTAAAAAAAATATCTAAAATCGTCTGTTAAAACAACTGGATATTGATGGTGTGTAAATGAAAAACATGTTCTTTCTTAATCGAGATCAAAAAGGGGTGCCTAAAGGTTATATGGTCCAATGAATGTATTTTTTGCTGGTCAGCCAACACTTGTGCGTCCATAGGAAAACATTGCTTACAAGTTCTTTGTTACTTTTCTTCTCCTCCTCTCTCTCTCTTTCTCTCTCTCTCTCTCTCTCTCTCTCTCTCTCCCTCCCCTTTTTGTTGTTAAAATAAGCATGTTATCTTTTCTCAAAGCGCTGTTTTGTAAGCAAAGAGATTTGGATGTCGACTTGTTAAAAAAAAAGAAGGATGCATCTTAATCATCAAATTGAAAGAGTCCGAAAAAGTCGATGAATTGGAGCTCAACTTATAAGTCACGATTCGTAGATAGGTCGGCGCTCCTGCTGGGCTTGAGATCTCAATTAAAAAAAAAAAAAAAAAAAAAATACCCCCCCCCCATTTCTAGCAGTTCCCATCTAGTTTTTTTTCTCCAGGGGTTTTGTTAGTTTTCCTTTTTGCCTCAACCAAAGTAGCCATTTATTAAACTTAGTTTAGTTTAGCACAAGGCCAGGACATATGGAGCACTGTACCTAGTTTGATCTATTACTTATTACTCTACCTGTTGTCTCTCTAAAAGAAAAATATAATCTTGATTTAATTGTAATATAAATATCCCACAGAAAATTTACTTGTGCATTCACACATTAGGAAAAATTGTGGATATTAATTGTTAGAGAAACATTGAAGAATAAATGAGTTAAACATTACCAAAAACCAAAGTATCAAGTAATAATCTCACATTTATGGTAACAAGAAAAGAAAAAAATAATTCCTTTTTAATTATGAAAAATTCTAAACTGAAGAAAAAGAAAAACAAACTCACTGTCTGGACGATTTTGACTTTGTTGCGGTGTATCTAATTCTAAAGACCCTGAAAAAGAAATATAATATAGTTTTATATATATATATAAGTAAAGAAATAACAAAAGACTTAGAGATTTTGCATTATATAAGTTAAGTATATTTGCTCTGTGACTCTAACATTAAGAGCACACATTGAGCTCTCAAACTGCAACAGGTTTTTTAAATAAAACTCTTGTGTCGTAAGGAAGATTTCTCCTCTGGACTTTTGGATTATATATATATATATATATATATATATATATATATATATATATATACACAAGGTGTGCTATAAAAGTATTGAGATGTATTTACCAAGATAGAAAAGAACAATGAATGGAACGTTATTATTTTCAGAATACAAGGTGTGTCAAAAAGTACAAAAAATCTTGATACTTTTTTTACACACTTTGTATATATATATATATATATATATATATACACACCAACAACTCCAGCTCACTTTTTTGTTGTTGTTTCTTTAAGATTGTTATTTGATCAAATTAGAAAGAGCTCAAAAAATTCTGCTTAGAATTGTTTGAATCATGTTACTATATCTAATAGTTAAAACGTTCTCTATCTATTGTATACATATTTAAAGGGCAGTGGGTGGGTGTGTATGTCCGGATGAAACTACAAAATAAAATAATTAATATCAAAGTAAATATATATACATATTAAATATCACCAGTTCCTGCTTTTGTGCAAAAATTATGAAGATTTGATTTATATTTGAAGATATTCAAAAATCAAAATATACATAGAAATAGCATTGAAATTTTACTTAAAAAATGTCCAGATCTTGTAAATCTCAAAAGTAAACAAATCAATATACTAAGGGTCTTTTTGCCCCATGTCGATGCTGGGTAGCCATTTCTAGTCCAAAAATGTTCCCCAGTTCTCAAAAAGAACCTCATTGACAAAAGATTTGGTGCTCTTCCAATATGGGATCTACCGAATGGTTTCTAATCCAATATGTGATCTACCAGGTTGTTTACATTCCAATATGTGATCTACCCATTAACAGGGTTAGGGTTGCTCTTCTAATATGGGATCTACCGAATGGTTTCTAATCCAATATGTGATCTACCCATTATTTTCCCATTAAACTAACCCTAACCCTGTGTAAACCTCCCCTGGGGGCCGAGAGCATCTGCAAGTACCTTGCATCTGTTGCACTTTCCAGTTTTTCCAACTTTACTGGCCATGATGTCTGCTACTTTCACCTAGGACTTCCACTTGTGTCCGTAACAAAAGCCTCAGGACTCATCCAGGGGGTTTACAATCAATTATCAAAGAGAGAACAAAGACAAGACAAGACAAATTCAGGTGAACATATCAAAAATTGCAGAGAGGTACAAATGGTACTTGCATTCCTTCTTCCACTATCTCAGTCGCCAAAGAGGAGGAACCCCCTCACCTTCCAATCAGTCAAGACTTCTGCTTAGGTTCACTTCTACTGGACAAGTCTAAGGTTGATCTGTCCCATTTGCTGCCGAAGAACTAACTGTCCAACTCTTCCAAATCTCCCAGTAATTCCCAAATCTCATCCCAACTCTCACACAGAATCTCATCCTCCGAGATTCATTAACCTCTGCATGATTTGAAAAGCCCTTTGTTTGAAGACCACCCTCATTGACGAGATTTATGGCCATCTTGACCTTTAGCCAACTATCAACTTGCCCAAAAAGCTAGACTTCTCATCTGGCCAACGGACCTTTTGATCTTTATTTCTTTCACCTCTATAGAATTTCTATATAAATATATACACACACACACGTAAAGGCACACACCTATGATCCACACTGAATACACAGATATATACCTATATGTGAGTGGTCTTACTACTATCTACACCACACACACATATTTATACATATATGTGGTTTGACTTGATACTTATTCATATAACCTATACAGTTACATACATATGCGATATTTTCCACGTACCCCACTTGTACGGGTCAGGCACAAGGCCCTATTTATGTGGGACCACCCACAAGCCGAGACTAATGGGTGGTGGGTGAAAAATTGCGTCGATCCCATCGGCATTCCCCCTCAAGGGGGGAGCCTCAGGCACTGGGCAATAAACCCAGCCCTGCCCCTTTAAATCGAGGGGGCAGGTGTTGCCTGGGGGGATGGCCCCCTGGGATCGACGCTATTAACTTGTAAAGATCCAGGGCCGAAGCCACTGGACCCTGGCGATGGCCAGATCTACAGTTACATACATATGCATACAACTGCACCCATGCATTGTACCACACCTGTCTTCTTTTTTCCTAATAGATCACAAACCTTCAGTAGATCACATATTGAAAGAGCACCAAAAATTCAGTAATTTCTCTATTGAAGATCATCTAATGTTGACTTTGTATATAACATATCATCCTACACCAGGCGCAATGTCTTGTATTTTTTTTTTTTTTCTTAATTTATTTCATACTGTATTAACATGCTCAATTTGTAGTCTCTTTCTGCACACTTGAAACCAATGTCTGTCAATTTGTATAATTTGTATTTTTAAAACTATTGTCCTCATCTTTATTGTTATATACAAAACATTTCGTCTGATGTGCCATCCAGTCTTCTTCGGGTGTTTCTTTTCAAACTTGGGAGCCTTCATGGAACTTCGAACCCTTTATTCAATCCACTGTTCTCATTTTGCTAACCATAACCGGGTACAAATGTTAAGCTATGTTAAGTATTCTATGTTATCGCCTTTGACCAGGATTGAACCTGCAACCTACAGATGATTGTCACTTAGAACTGTATTAACTCAACCCTTATATCTGTGTCCAACGGGTACCTCACATAGTGTAATGGTTAGCAAACTAGATTTGCAGACCATTGTTAGTGAGTTTGATTGGTAAATGTCTGATTTTAAATAATCCCTCAATTCCAGGAGAATGCTAGACTACTGAAAAGTGTTTGAACTAACAAAAAAGTTTGGTTGGTTTGTTGGTTAAATTGTATGGCATGTCAACCCTTGTTGGGATATTCTATGCCAAAGATGTTTTGTTTGATTCATTCTTGATGGGTACTCAATTTTTTAAAACACATTTTTAAACTCATTTATTTTTCTATTCAACCCATAGATTGGACCCTAATAGGTACTACCACTCTGGGTCAGAGTGGACCTGGTAGTAATTGTGATGAAGGGGTACTCCACATTCTCCAGAGATCCAAATTGGAACTTCACCGTTACATGCAGTTTAACATACTCAGGACATTAAGACCCTCAGCCACCACCTTCTAGCACATATCGGATAAAAAGGGTTGGGGCTTGCTGTAAGGGCAATAGGGTTGGGACAATCATATAGGTGCTAGGGTTTGATGAGACCAGCCGAAGGAGGGGGCTTTTCTGACCGCCCGTCTAGCCTAAGTAAGGTCAAAAGTGGAGTTTCATGTCATTGACTGCTCAGCCACCAGGCTTCCATCCTTAAGCATCACAGGTTGCCACCCATGGGCAACAGGTGGTTCCATTGGGGCTGGGTCTTACCCTCACCAAAAAAGGAATGACTTAAAGCCACTTTTATAAGTTCTTTTATTTAACACTTAAAACTAAGTCTAGAAATGCTCAAGTCTTGGATACACGCACACAAATTTAAAGATTTATACTTACTTTTTTCTAAAATTTCTGTGATTCCTGCATTGTCTGCTTCCAATTCCATTTTAAATTTGGATAATTCTTGGTCCAACTTTCTTAAATGTCTATCAACCTACAAAGTAAGACATTGAAAAACTCAGTTCAAAGGACAAAGAAACAATGTAATTTAACTTTTATTAGCATTCCCAGGTGATTCTTTTATTTGAGGTTATAGTTATTAAACTACATTAGTTATGTAGAGATCTGTATTGAGTGTACAATTTCAAGAATATTAATAAAGATTGGCCACTTTGATTTTGAAAAACATGTAATATGTCAAATTTAGTCTTGAAAAAAAAAAAAAATTTTTTTGCCTTTTCAGCTGTTCAAAGCAAAATACTGTTTTAACTTGCTGTAAAAAATAATTCACATGGATTTATTTGTGAATTATTTTTTACAGAGAGTTAAATTATTATACATACAAATTTCATATTTAGAAAGATTATTTTCTTTTTTTCCAGCCATATAAATATTTTAAAGATTGGAGCAAAACTATGTGAGAAATTGCGAGTTGAACCAATTAAGGTGCAAATTTGTCAATGTCCACCCAAATCAGCTAAAGTGCTGGGAATGCTACTCTTATCCAACAAATTCAGACTTCTTTAATTAATCACTGTTAAGGAGTGACATTTTTTTGGACAAAAAGTTTTGTTTGCATTCATAATTGCAATTGATAATACCCAGAATTTGAAATGTTACATCCTTTTGTCATTGAAAATCTTAAATTTCCATGATAGGATAAGGATTAACAAGATTTTAGGAGCAATAATTCTAAAACAAAAAGGGCCTGGTTTAGCTCAGTCAGTAGAACATTTGTCAATGAATCGAAAGGTTTCAGGTTCGATACTGGTTCTTCTCCTGTTTCTTTCATGGCATTCACTCTGGGTCGGTGAGTCGGCTCCATCTAACCGGTGATGAATTCATGAAGAAGTAACAAGGGAATAGGAAATCCACAAGCGGTTCTAAAACACTGCATACAGGTCCTTGCCAACTCAGCACATGAGTAGCACAGCTTGGGTAATTTGATCTGTGCAGTAAATCATCTGGGAGCTGATGGTAGAAGTAATGTACCATCTCAGAAAAAAAATCTCCCTGGTTTAGTGCTAGCAAAAAGGGGATAGACTCCCTCACTGTCCAGCTGATACTGACAATAGGTCATGATACTGACTTTACTTTTACTACTTTATAAAACAAAGTATAACTAAAAGGGTTTTATAATTTGCTTGAAGCATTGTGTATATATTAGTTTGGAGGTTGATTTTAAAGGCTATCACAATGCAGGTGTAAAGAAAAAATAATAAGGTAACAATGGTGTTGTTTGTTAACCTGTGATTTATTCTTGATATTTCGAGATAAAATCTCTTTTTCAGAAGAACACTGGAACTGCAGTAGTTGTCTTGTTATGGCATTTTTAAAAAAGGTCTTGTAGAAACTGATATCCACTAAGTCATGTATATAGGTCAATTTCTCATCCTCATCGCCAAAATGTTGTAACCTAACAAAGGTTACTAAATGAGAAATAACCAAATGGAGGTTGGAAATGAAATGGAATCTTTATAACATTAACAAAATACAATACTCGCCAGTAGCGTGAAGAAAGTAAACCACTGATAGTGGTATAAGACTACTCAGTCAGCATAATACTCGCATACTTATGAAGATTAGGACATGAGGATTGGGATATTCCCATTAATGTTCATAGGTAGGATATATGAGAATTGGGATATTCCCATTAATGTTCATAGGTAGGGTATGATGATGACTGGGATATATAACAAACTGATACTTACTAAGTCATGTATATGGCTAGCTAAATGAACCTTTTCATCTGCATCGTCAAGTACTTTGTAGTAGCCCTGCAAAAAAAGACAAGAAAATATTTTTGCAAAAAGGGATGATTTTTACAAGAAAATTAAAGTATATAATCCTTTCTACATAAAATTTTAATTAAATATTCTAATTCATCCATACACAAAACCCATAAAACTATCTATCTATATATATAATATATAAAGGGCAGTTGGTGTGTATGTATATGTATGTATGTCAGGATGAAACTACAAAAATAAAACAATTAACAACAAAGTAAATATATATAAACATTAAATAACACTTTTTGTGCAAAAATCATCAAGATTTGATTTATATTTGAAGAGATCTAAAAATTAAAATATACATATAAATAGCATTGAAATTCTACTTAGAAATGTCCAGTATTTGTAAATCTCAAAAGTAAACAAATTAATACACCAGAGCCCCCCCCCCCCTCATACCCAGTCAACACTGGGTAGCCCCTTCTAGTAATCTCATTAAAGAAAATCAAATATTATTTTGGCTATGTATCTGATAATTATGAAAATTTGATTTATATTCAAAGATATTTAAAAATTAAAATATACATAGAAATAGCATTTAACTCAATGAGTTCAGCTTATTAAGTCCATTCAAATTAATGATATTATTCTTACTACATTATAAAGTTGAGAAAAATATTCAAAGTGCTGAGCATATGAAAATTCATTTGGTCTTACTTGTTTCAATTTAGTGAATTGTTCTTCTCGCCAATCAGTCTTTGCATTGGTTTGTGTACACTTCTTAAAAAATACTGAAACTTTATCATCCAGATTGTCCAATGCATCTAGAGGAAAAAAAAAAAAAAGAGACAAAATCCAATTGTTAGAAAAATGTATACATATATAAAGAAAAAAAGATTGATAGAAAAAGAAAAAGACAGAAAAAAAAAAGGATTAATATTACCTGAATTTTTGGACCCTTTCAAAAGAAGCTATTTCGTACGTAGTGTTTGAACAATTCTCCGCCAAAATAGCTTCTTTTGAAAGGGTCCAAAAATTCAGGTAATATCAATCGTTTGAAAATCTCCCCAGCAAATGAAATGCAATTCCTTTCCCAACCGAACACGCCACTCTCACTTCAAATAGCAGTTGTCAGATTTCCTTGCCATCCAAACACTTTCTTCCTCATTCACCCTGTCAGCGACAGTCCGTCTTTATTTCTGCTCGTTCGGCTGCGCTTATGCAAATTCAGATATACTTTATTTGGGTCTCTACTAACAATACCTCAGCTACGAGGAGGTAGCGAGTTCGAGTATCCGTAGCCACACTCTTTCTCTCTCGCACAGGCCAAACATACCCTGACGTGCTTTGTTTGTGGGGGCTGGAATCCGCTCGTTCATAGGGCTGCCTTTCAGTCTCGTCACACATATATAAAGGGTAATTGGTGTGTATGTATATATGTGTGTATGCATGTATCGTGATAGTGTGAAGGAGTGTTTAGTGTGCTTTGGTATTCCTGTCGATAATTGGGTGTCCCTGACATCTGATGTGGGCAATAGAGGGCCGTAGAACTGTTTGAAGCTGCAAGGGTTGACTGAGCAAAACTCAGGAGAGCATGCCAAAAACATAAAACTATGCTAGCCAATTCTGGTGATGTGTGGATCTGTGAGGAGTGTGACCGGGCCCTATTGTCAAAGAGGGGGGGGGGCTTGGTTAATCACATGAAAGCTACCCAACTGCAATTGTTGTCTCTACCATGCCACACTCTAAGACCCAGCATGAGGACAGTGATGAGTATACAACACCTGTCGACACAATCAACACCGATCGTTATGTGTGCCAGATATGTTTTAGGATATGCAGGACTTTGGCATGATTAAAGAGTCATGAACAAGCCCACAAACGGACTAATGGATGAAGGAGTGGCAGCCGTCTGACAAGACGTTGCGATCAATATGCATGTATGTCCGGATGAAACTAGGAAAATAAAACAATTAATGACTAAGTAAATATATATATATATATATATATATATATATATATGTATGTATGTATGTATATATATATATATATATATATATATATATATGTATGTATGTAATATAATATATCACCGGTTATTGCTTTTTGTGCAAAAGTAATGAAGATTTGATTTATATTCAAAGATATTTTAAAATTAAAATATACATAAAAATGTCCAGCATTTGTAAATACCAAAAGTAAACAAATCTATACACCAGGGTCTTTTGCCTCCCCTTTCTACCTAGGTGATGCTGGGTAGGTGCTAGTATCAATTAAGGGAGCTATATAAAATGTAAAAAGAAATTACAACTAATTTATACTATATTCATAAAATTATGCATTAAAATTGGCAATTATGGTTTTATGTGGTGGGTAAGTCTGGCAATTATGGTTCTATGTGGTGGGTAAGTCTGGCAATTATGGTTCTATGTAATTATGCTTTTATGTGGTGGGTAAGTCTGGCAATTATGCTTTTATGTGGTGGGTAAGTCTGGCAATTATGCTTTTATGTGGTGGGTAAGTCTGGCAATTATGCTTTTATGTGGTGAAGTCTGGCAATTATGCTTTTATGTGGTGGGTAAGTCTGGCAATTATGCTTTTATGTGGTGGGTAAGTCTGGCAATTATGCTTTTATGTGGTGGTAAGTCTGGCAATTATGCTTTTATGTGGTGGGTAAGTCTGGCAATTATGCTTTTATGTGGTGGGTAAGTCGGCAATTATGCTTTTATGTGGTGGGTAAGTTGGCAATTATCAATATCTAATGATATCATCAAGCATTAAAATCAAAAGTGCTCTCATCCCATATATTTTGTTGATTGGATTTTACAGCATGTAAACCCTTATTGGTTTATTTTATGTTGAAGACTTTTTGTTTTATTCATTCTTGATGGATACACAACTTTTCTATTTAACCCATAGATGAGGGGACTATAATAGGTACTGCCACTCCGGGTCAGAGTGGATCTAAGAGTAATGGTGATGAAGGGGTACTCCACATTCCCCAGAGCTCCAGAATTTAAGCTTCACCATCAGATAGAGTTTAACATCATACCCAGGACATTAAGACACTCAGCCACCACATGATAAAAAGGATTTGCCATAAGAGCAATAGGGTTGAGACAATTATTTAGAAACTAGGGCTTAACGCGAATAGCCGATTAATCAAACGGGGCCTCTACAACCATTCATCTAGCCTAAGTAAGGGCCAAAGTGGAGTGTTTGCATGTCAAGGACTAGTCAGCCACCAAATTCCTTCTTTAAGCATCAAAGGTCGCCACCTATGGCCAACAAGTGGTCCCATTGGGGAAATTTTACCCCTCTGCAGAGGTGCAGTCAGTTTATTTGACAGCCCCAGTCAACAGTGTAAAATTAGGTTGATTGATTTTAACGGCAGGTCAACTTATTTAGGGTTATTTTATTCCTAGATGTTAGGGAATCACATTCATATTTACATTTTTTGTGTAGTTGTTTCTTAAGAGGTCACTCCCACACACAATCCCATTGAATACAAATAACCTTTAAATAGATCTATTTGACCCATAGATGAAACCCTAACAAGCACTACCACTCCAGGTCAGAGCGGACATGGGATTAATGACAATGAAGGGGTACTCTGCATCCCCCAGAGTCCAGAATTGGAACTTCACTATTAGATGCAGTTTAACGTCATACCCAGGAAAAAACAATTTTGGCTTATCTAAGCCAAGTATAATTTATTCGAGAAAGGAGAGCCTTAATAGGGGGTAGAAGTGAAGGGTGATTAGGGATTGCGGAGACTTCACAATATTTGATGATATAAAATATGGCAGCACAACTGTACCATAATCCAATAATTGAATCCAAATTCTAAGCCCACTCCCCACCCCTACCAACAGGGTGTTTTTAAATCTGGGAAAATATCATCATTAAAAATAATAAAAGTTAACTAATCAGTTGCAAGCTTTGGCACCGGAAAATTGGTCTGTATTTCTTTTTCTTAAAATTTTATTGTCTTAAGGTTATCTGGATAATTCTGTACAATCAAAATATTTTTCTTGGAGTTTACCATCTTTGAAATCTCCAGAAAAAATATTTTGCACATTTAGAAGAAATTCAAACCACAAATCTAAATCTTTTCAGCAAGATAATCTCCAAGGGATTAATAACGTTTCTCACGATGATTTGGATTTGGATTATTGCCATCATCTTTATTGTTATCTACACAACATTTCGGCCGATGTGCTCTCCTGCCTTCTTCGGGTATATCAAGAGTAATAGTAATAATTAACATAGCTTAACACTTGTACCCAGTCATAGTCAATGGAATGAGAACTGTCTACTTCCGTGGATGGAATAAAGGGTTGGGTTCAAAGTTCGGAGAAGACTCTTGAGTTTTCTGAGTTCAAAGAGAAGGTTCCGGAGTCTGACAAGAAATAACTGAAGAAGGTCAAGAAGGCACATCAGCCGAAACATTGTGTAGATAATAATAAAGATGAGGATAATAGTCTGAATAATACAAATTATCAAGCCTCATCCCCAAAATTCAAAATATTTCAGACCATATTACCTTTAGGCACCCCTTTTTGATCTCGATTAAGAAAGGACATGTTTTTCATTTACACCGTCAATATCCAGTTGTTTGTTAGGGTTAGGGGTTAGTTTTATAATTAAAAAAAAAAAATCTAAAAATTGTCTGTTAAAACAACCGATATTGACGGTGTAAATGAAAAACATGTCCTTTCTTAATTGAGATCAAAAAGGGGTGCCCAAAGGTCATATGGTCCAAAATTTCAAGTTCAGCAGTCAAAACAGCCATGTTTTTACTGTGCATTCATTTACAACATACTTTTCTCTTGGTCAATGGTCAATGTCCAAGTTTCATACTGATTCTTGCCCATTCTTGACAGCACTTTTACTGTAATTCTATCAATACTCTTTCAAAGAATTTGCTTCTCTTAAATTCCTTTTTGGATCCAGAAGATATTTCTGCACTTGTTTGATAGTTGATTGGTTGGATTTTATGGCATGTCAACCCCTGTTGGGTTATTTTATGCCAAAGACGTTTTGTTTTATTCATTCAGGAAAATTATAAACCCCTCCCCTCTAATATCGGAACAGTATGGTCTAGCACAAAATAATTTGGAACACTTTCCTAGCTCATGGAGGGAAACATTTGTGCCAAATTTCAAGTAATTCGGTTCCAGTGGGTGTAATACCCTGGCGAATTGACATGGTATGACGCTAATATGAAAAAAAAGAGGGAAAGAGTTAAAAAAAGATTATTACACTTTTTACATATTGAACTATTTTGCAATAGCTCTTAAGTAAACATATCAAATGTTTTAATAATTAAATTATCATACTGTGGTATTGTTGTTATATTCTATTATTCTTCTGATCATCTTTATTCTTATGTTCTCCTCCTAGCATCTGGAACTTGTCTTGGGGATTTCATGTCTGGCCTCCTATTGGGGATTTCTCTTCTAAGCCATTGGTAGCTTTTGGATAAACAACCCAAGACTTCAATTTTCTTTAGATATTTTATTCGGAAATCCCCACTAGACTACTGCGCAGATTGAGTCGGCAGCACGCTTAACTTGCTCTATCCGTGGTTTTGGCCAATCTGAACTAAAACTAACTCTTTCTAATCTAAACGAAAGAGGGCCTTCTCCACCGATTCTCACGGTATCCGCCGGAAAAGAGTTGAAGGTGAGGTCAACCCGTGTCACTCAATCCTCCAAGGCCGCTGGCTGTAACTCATTCAGCCATTTTGGTTTCTACACTAACTGTACATAAGTGTTAGGAAACCAACAATTATGTAACAGTATATCCACAGGTCCTGCTAGTACCATAATATTTGTTTCTATGGACTGTTGACAAACAATTTGCACATGTGAAGCCATGAGATTTATAAACCCAATGTGAATTTCAAGATAAAAGTATGATGATAACTGTTTCTGCCTTCATCAAAGGCAACCGTTTTTTCCTCCCACATATCATCTCCATTTAGCCCATCCCCTGTCCTGCCTTCATTTAAATGTAACCCTCTCCCCATGTCCATCTCTGTCAAGACCATGAACTTTGACTCATAGGTTGAAACTCCATACCCACGGATAGTTACAGATTATCTAATAATCATTGAGAACATAATGTAAATAACTAAAGGACTTGTGACATTAGTGGTGACATTGTGTTGTTGTTGTTGGCATCCTTCCGTCAACGAGAGATGAAGTAGTGTCCAATTTTTTCTTTTTGGAACTATGTAGCCTGGGCAGGTTCATACGGAGGATGAGCTGTTGCCCAAGCCACAAATCCCCCCTGTCCACACTGCCGCTGTGATCCAAAGGAAAAGTGATTTGTTTTCGAGGTTTACTCCCCTAGCCTTAGTAAGTAAGTTCTAGTTACAGACACACAATCTCCGTTATGATAAGATTTGGCATTAAATAACTCACAAGGGTTGATATGCCGTTAAACAGTAAAAACATTCTTACTTGATTTGGTTAGCATAAACATTAAGAGGAGCGGAATGCAGACCCCAATGCCTATAAGAGCGATGACATTCTTTAACCTTGCTCTCATATTAGAATAACTACCTTATTTGACGGCTTATAGGACACACTTTTCCCAAAAAAATTTTGGCTCAAAAAATTGCCCTGCATCTTATACATTGTAGGTGAAGTTTGAGACTTCCCGTAGGCCTAGGTTAATCTTCTCTATGATGCTCACTAACCCAGCTTACACTCAGTATTTTTACCTACCCTAAACTCCAAATCGCTTTTATACAGCTATGTTTCTGCTTGTGTAATGCACAGCTAGACTGTTTTCAACAATATATGCTTAAATACACTAAAAAACTTTTTTTCCTGAATCTGACCTGCTGATATGCCATCAAATACTTTAATTCAAAACCAACTACATCATCAGATTTTGGCACTTAATTTTGATTCTTCTTCAGTTCCTTCCAGTTTGCTGTTCAATCCAGACACATCTATACGACTCTCTAAAGAGACATTCTGAGATTGGTTGAAAGACACTTAACTTTTCTTACTCTTTTCTTTTCTTTCTTTCTTCTTCTTAAATGTATGTATTCGTTAATAATACACAACCTTTACGTTATATTACTGTCGCCAGTTTTGTCTTATGTTCTTTTGTCCCTGCTTGGTTAAACTGCTGCCTGATTCCTTCGCACAGGTAAGATGGCAGAATATTAATGTCTCTCTAATCCCTTTTCCATGCTCCAAATACTGAATACTGAATACTGATAACTGTATGTTGGTTGGTTGGATTTTATGGCATGTCAACACTTGGGTTATTTTATGCCAAATATTTTATGTGTAATCAAATGATACCTTAACTGAAAGACATTTTTCTGGGTTCAAATTCAGCAATGTTTTTTGGTTTGGTTTATTTGTTTAATGGAACTCCTTATCTATATATTAATATGCTGGTTCCTAAATCTTCTGTCAGTTATCATCCTGCAACACCCTCTGCTTAAAAATGAGACCATCCAAATTGTTCAAGATGCAATCCAAAAATGTAAATTGAGATTATCTTATTTGTCCCATTTTATTTCACCCAATTTTTAAAATGAAACATTTCAAATGGTCTTGCATCGCTTAAATGCCCAACATAAAAGTAAAATGAATTGGAAAAAAAAAAAAAAAAAGTTACATTTGTTTTATTTGTAATATTGAAATTGTGAATTACAGAATATATTTTTGTAATTTTGATCTGATGATGTCTCAGCCTCCTGCTTTAATCTATGCTATGTTTTAGTGAGCCAGCATCAGGCAAATTTCCGGCCCAACTTAGATATTTTCTGAGTCGTGTTTTTGTCCGCAAATTAATGTAGATACTTTAAACTGTTTTATTCATTCTTGATGGGTATTGAAAATTCTTTCTTTTAAAAAAAAAAAACATTTTTTCTTATTTAACCCATAGATGGGACCCTAATAGGCACTACTACCCAGAGCCAGGGTGGACCTGGGAGTAATAACGATGAAGAGGTACTCCATACTTCCTAGAGCTCCAGAACTGGAACTTCACCATTAGATGCAGTTTAACATTATACTAGCATTGCCAGTTGATTTTTTATTTTTTTATTTGAGGTTGTTATTTAATCATATTAGTTAAATAGAGCAGTGTAAATGGAGTTAAAAACTGCTTGAATTATGCAAATATCCCCAGTGGTTTAAAAGTTATGAGAATTTAAAGCCCGAAATTGGGGGTAGAAAAAGTGGAAATGATTTTGTTAAAAAAAAATGTCAAATCAAGGCCAATTCAAAAAAAAGAAATTCAGTAATTTCTTTACCATTTCTTTATTTTTGGAGCAATTTTGATAAAACTTTGCATTCTTATGTAAAATTCTATGTTCTTTCTGACAATGAACTCAAATTTTATGTATCTCTATGCTGAGACCCATTATTTGGGGAATAAGAAGTAGGGATATCAATGTTTTGGGGTTTTTTCATGTTACCACAAGATTTTTAAACATTTTCATTTTAATACAGTATATATATATATATACACATTTATAGTATTAATTGATATAAATAACATCACTTTGGATTTAAAAATACCTTTTTAAATACCCGCTATGGTGTATTACACAAAAGAAATAGAATAACTATTTATATAATTTTATTTAACAAAGCCTTTCCTACATATGCAAGTTTGTTTACATTTGTTTTTTCCAAAATTTTAAACTTTGAGCAAAATCCCTGACGAAGTAGGATCGTTTTTATGTCACACATTATATATGAAAAAAAATTCAGAGACTGCCTTCTATTACTGGTATAGTGCTTTTTTTTTTGCTCCTCTTATATTTTTTGAAGAAATCTCCGTCAAATTCATCTATGAAAAAATTTTTGTATAACGCATTTTTGGCTGTTCGAAGACAAAATACCATTTTAACTCACTGTAAAAAATAATTAAATGGATAAAAACACATACAAATTACATATTTAGAAAGATTATTTCATTTTCTTTCTGAACATATAAATATTTTTAAAATTCAACTCGAATACACTAGTAATTACATTTTTAAGCCAATAAGGCCAGAATTACGATGCCTGTTCAGAGATTGTTTACATTCATAAATAGAGTAAATTTGACATTGACAATGTAGGATCGTTTTTCATTTCACACATTATATATGAAAATAATTGAGACTGTCATTACTGGTATAGTGCTTTTTTTTTTTTTTTTTGCTTCTTATATTTTTTGAAGAAATCGCTTTCAACTTTGCTCTATTGTATTTTCACTTCCACAGGGCCTAGGAAGAAGAAAAAAAGGTCCAGTTTGTACTTCCAGGTGTCTTCTAATTGATTGTAAAATTTCAAGAACATTGATAAAGATTAGCCACTATGATTTTGAAAAACAAAGTAGCATATAAAAATTAGTCATATTTTATGTTTTCGGCTGTTCGAAAGGAAAATATCATTTTAACTCACTGTAAAAAATAATTCAATGGATAAAAACACATACAAAGTACATATTTAGAAAGATTATTTTATTTACTTTCCAAC
Source organism: Doryteuthis pealeii (assembly GCA_023376005.1). Lineage (NCBI taxonomy): Eukaryota > Metazoa > Mollusca > Cephalopoda > Myopsida > Loliginidae > Doryteuthis > Doryteuthis pealeii. Next base: position 102,371,526 of record CM042153.1, read on the forward strand.
CATATAAATGTTTTTAAGATTGGACAAGAAATACCCAAGAAATTGCGATTTGAACCAATTAAGGTGAAAAATTGTCAATGTCCAACGATTTTACAGACAAACTGGTAATGCTAATCATACCCATGACATGTTGCTAGTAAATCTACAGTCCCAAAGAAAAGCAGGATAGCTGAAAGAAACCAAGTGTACAAATCTCCTTAGAAAATGTTAGCATTGGTTGGATTTTACGGCATGTCAACCCTTGTTGGGTTATTTTAGGCCGAAGACATTTTCTTTTATTAATTCTTGATGTGTATTCAAATCTTTTTAAAACTCATTTTTTCTATTTGACACAGAGATGAGACCCTAACAGGAACTACCACTCCAGCTATTCGTCAGATGAGAAAAAACACAAAAACTTGTTTTAGTGTTAGGACCTTTTGTTGTTTTATTCCCTGTTTAGTTTCCGTGGCCATGGAAGGAGAAATGGACACCACATGGCTTGCTTCATTATTCTTTGAGGAACAGGATTCTTGTAGTATCTTTAATTTCTATATTCACAGTGAACACCCGTTTCCTCACACCCCAGCCACCAAATCACAAAATCCTATATATATATATATATATATATATATGGTGATTGACGCTTCTTGACAGAATAAGGCCATTTCTACAAGTAGTCCAGATGTGAGCAGCTGTGAGCACGCAGATGGCCCACGGATCCAGCTTGTTTTTATGTACCCTGTCACACATATGAAATCCTCGACATACAGACTCTGCCACACAGGTCAGACTTCAATGTAGGAAATGTTTCCATGGCGTCCGTCATGTGTTGCTTCAGAATGGAGGGCTCGAGTCACCTTACCTCAAACTTCTTACAGCTATCATCGGCCTGTCTTTCCATGAGGATGTGTATCCAGCCCACCCCTTCTGTCAATTGGTCCTTATAGCTGAAGCTGATTTCCGCAAGAGCATCATATATATATATATATATATATATTTATATGGGAATAAATATGGAAATAAATCCGACAATATTAAGAAATTTGAAAAAAAACAAGTGTTCCAAAAATAAGATGAATTTATTTATTTTTAGGTTTCTTTAAACCTTCATCAGGATGTATTATGGGGTGAAGAAATTGATGGATGTTTTATAGATGACAGGAGATAAAAAAAAAAATCTTTATAAAGATTTTTTTATCTCCTGTCATCTATAAAACATCCATTAATTTCTTCATCCCAAAATACATCCTGATGAAGGTTTAAAGAAACGTTTAAGCATCGATAAATAAATTCATCTTATTTTTGGAACACTTGCTTTTTCAAATTTCTTAATATATATATTATATATATATATATATATATATATATATATATATATATATACATACTACAGTTCACAGAACAGCCCCACTTCAAAGATTGTAGGTTGGATTTTACGGCATGTCAAACCTTGTTGGGTTATTTAATGCCGAATACATTGTTTTAATTACTCTTAATGCATACTCAATTTTTTTCTATTTAACCCATAGATTGGACCCTAACAGGTACTCCCACTCTGGGTCAGAGTGGATCCGGGAGTAATGGTGATGAAGGGGTACTCCACATTACCCAGAGCTGCAGAATTGGAACTTCACCATCAGATAGAGTTTAACGTCATATCCAGTGCACTAAGACCCTCATTCATGGCCTTCTAGCACATACATAATAAAAAGGGTTGGGGCAATCATATAGGTGCTAGGGCTTGACATCACTTGCTTAAGTAAGGACCAAAGTGGAATGTTGCATGTCATGCAGCTCACCCCACCCCTAGGGTTCCATCTCTCAGCATCACGTGTCACCATCCATGGCCAACAGGTGGGCCCATTGGAGGGGGGGGGTCTCACTCCTCTGCAGAAGTGCAGTCCGTATATTCTAAAGCCCCAGCCGAATTATATAACAGTACAATATTACTAGTTTAATTCCCGAATTAGTACATACAGAAATTTTTTAACCAAATTTGCTGCCCATGGCAAAAGCTGTACTAGTCACTGGCATGCCACACCACTGCTTTATTGACAATATATTTTGACTGTTTTTATTCATTTCCCAGTTTGTTTTTCTATTTGTAATTAGTAAGTCCTATTGTTTCAGACACATGACAGGCGCTCCTAGGTACTTTGCGCCCTAGGCTACGACCAGTGTTGCCGGTATCATATGTCAAAGGAAACTTTGCGTCTATTCATATCTACACCGTAGGCGATTGTCATAAACAAACTTATATTGACAGTTTTCTCAGCTAGTAGTCAAATGAAGTTAATGTCTAAATAAGACCACGTGTTTTCTATAAAGTCTATAACAAAAATGTTGAGATGAACATATCTAAAACAAAATAAAAAGTACAGATCCAAAATTGATGAAACTTGAAAAAAAAAAAAAAAAAAAAAAAAAAAAAATTTTTTTAAAAAAAGAGATCAGGACAACAAGTTCGAAAAATTCAAATAATCAAAAAATAAATATTTTCAGAAATAGTTTTTATGTATTATTCTAGTTTTATCGAATTATTTAAGAGATGAAGAAATGCTTCAAAAAGAAAGTGTTCAACTTGTTTAAACAAATATTTGTATGAATGAACCACAGAAGAAAAAAATAAATAAATAAAATTTTAAACAAACTTTCATTTGTTTGCCGTTTGGTATTAATGTCAGTTAAATAAAAACAAAAATATATCTTGCGAATATATCTCTTTCCGAAGAAGTTAAGAAAAGTAAATTAAAATAAACATTTTTCTGAAAGAGTTTTTAGTATAATTCTAAACAGGTTCCCCGAATTTTGAATTGCCAGATTGATAATGAATAAAATAAATAAATAAATAAAACAATCTTGAGGCCGGCGTGAGTTCGTTCCAAGACGGAGCAATCTTTTTTTTAAGGACCATGTGGTTTAGTTGTTGCCATTGTCAATTATGAGAAAAAGAAAATAAATAAATCATATATTCACAAATTCTACTCCGCGAGCAAGTTTTTTTTTAAAAAGTAAATTTACCCGCGAACAACATTTACTTTGATATCAAAACAAAAGCTCATAAGCTGCTATCATTAGAGAGAAAGACGAAAAAAAGGGGGAAAATCGATCCCCAAAATAAATTTAAGATAGAAAAATAATGATATTTTTATTTTTCAGTTGTTGATTCATTGATGAAGATATAAATGCATGCAAAACTCTTCTTCATCGTCGCAACAACGATAGTTTTTTCTTTTTCTTTTTGTTTTTTAAGGACTCAACTTCCGCAAAAACCTTTCTCTCTCTCTTTCAATGGCACAAAGAAATAAGAAACCCAAAGGAATATTCAAGAGTAGCAATTAACAGAACAAACAAAAGGTTTCTTTATCAATTACTTACTTTGAACCTGGAGGTCCATTTCTCTCATCTCTGTGAGTCGGTCTCTCATTTCCATGGGCAAATTCTCGATCACTGCAAAGATTAAGAAAAAAAGAAAAATCCTCATTGAAATGGAGAGAGAGGGATGTTGTTTATTCGGTCTTAGCGCACAATAACAGAACCCAGACAACATTCAATAAATTGAAGATAGTGTTAACTTTAAAGAAACGATAAAGTTGATAGCTCAGACTTGCCTTCCAAATAGTCTTCGAGGTACAACATTTTGTCCAAAACAGACTTCCACCTCGTGCACAAAAATGTCTGCCGAACTACAGAGAACCAAACGTCTTTTGTAAAACCCTCTCCGATTGGCTGATTTGTTTACGCTTCAGAGAGACCTAAAAGTACGTTTTATTTATATAAATGTAATTATTGCGAATTACAATAAGATTTCATGCTAAAAAAACTAGATTTCATTTGAGCTCTCTGAAAGAAGATTTTGAAGTTTCGAAAAGAACCTAAAAGTCAATTGAAATAGATTTTATGAACAGAGACAAACTGAGTTGCTGAAGCCAATCAAACTATCTAATGCATTTGCTTCGCCAAAGCTCCAACACAACCGCTGAAGCCTAGTCCCCAAAATGTATACCTTGATATCGAAGAAGTTATTGGTTATATCAGAAAGTATATTTAACGAAACACAATCGTTTTAAAAATCAGAATGTTTTGTCAAAAAGTAGATGAATTTATTATGCTTTTAACTTATTAATAGCAATAAAATATTATACTCTCGTTGTGAAAGGAAGCCGTGTCAGAGGTCAAATTGAAAACAAAGCTAGCAGTTTTAGTTACGTATCCAATTTGCCCGATTGCAGCGAAAGCGCTTCGTTAATGACAACAAATGGCTCCACTTCAAAACATGAGGAATTGCTGTCCGCTGCTGCTCAGGCTCTACACGCGACATCCCAGAAATGTCCTTAATTTACCAATGAAACGATCAGCATCGACTTCTGAGGTAAAGAAAGAAAAGCATGTTTTCTGGCATATTTCTTTTTTAATTCTTCCATGCGTGTGTTGTTTGAAGTCAACAACAAATCACTTGAAATATTCCCACGTGGTTTCTTTCTCCAACCGCTTTCCTTTTTATCTCTGATTGTTAAAAAAAATTATAGATTAATAAAATTGATTAATTAGTGTTAACTCTTGTCTGTTTATTAAATGATTTTTAGTTACAATTAATTTTCGCAAATGGAATGCCTTTGCACGTGTCACCCTAAGGTCGTATTATTCTTACGTAAAAATAAATAAATACCGAAACACACAAGCAGAAAAAATATGTTTTAAAAAAACTTAGCGCTAATTTGCACTCTTGATGAATGAATACTTAATTAATTGATTTAAACTTTAATGATTCGATTT
>CM042153.1:102378783-102527528 GCA_023376005.1 Doryteuthis pealeii
GGCAGTAAGGGAGTCTATCCCCTTTCTGATAGCTCTAGACCAGGGAGATTGTTTCTGCTAAGGTGGAACTCCCCACCTACTATCAACTCCCCACTTTACTGTACAGATCAAACTACCTATCTGTGCTACGCATACGTTGAGTTGGCGGGGACCGGTGTTGAACTCAGAACCTTGACAATTCCAAGATGGTTGCTCTACCGACTGAGCTAAACCGGCCCCATTATTTGTAAAATTATCGAAAACATAGCTGCCTATCCATCTACCAAGATTTATTTATTTAATGAATGAGAATATAGGATGATGTTTTGAACAAATAATAACTTTTATTATTATTACTAATACAAAATAAAAAAACACCCTCCGGGCGATGTAAAAATAGATTTTTGAAACATTGCTGAGGGGTGGGCGTAAAAAATTCAATGTCAGCGAGTTTGTACCCTAAGTAAGTAAAATCATCAAATTCATTAAAGGATTAAAAAATAAAACAATTTTATATGAAAAACTTTAAATATGTATTAAAATAAAACAAACTATATATAGATATATAATACCAGTCATGTATTTATTAAAACTTGTTTTAAAAAACAATGAGGACTGTCTAATGTTGCATGTTCAAATTTTGAGTGTATTTATTGAATAAATACACTCAAAATTTGAATATGCCAAAAATCGTAGAATAAATTTTATTCTATGTTATGACGATTTTGGGTAATGTGACGTAAGCAGTGACGTAATTTTTGTTACAGACAAAAACTGGAAGCAAATCTTCATTATTAATAGAAATAAGAGAAAGTGATGAGTGCTGGTAAATGAATGAAAAAGAAAATGTTCGTTTTCAATCATCTTTTATACAAACTAGCAAAAAAATGCGCTCTCCAGGCTCAAGTATATAGGTTTTGATATAATTAAATATCATATCGAATTAAAAAGACTAATGAAATTGAATACGAACGCTTATTTTGATTATTCTAGCAAAAAATGCACCCTACAGGCAGTTTTAATATAATTAAATATTATATTGAATTAAATGACTAATGAAATTGAATAAGAACACAAAACAAGATTACACTTATTTTTACTTTATTCTAATTGATTTCAATATAAAATTATACATAGGATTACTTTTAATATGTTTGAGAATAAAACAATGATATTAGAAATCAATAACACCAAGTAATTATTTATTAAACACGGTTTTGTTAAAACCGATATGCAGATTATTCATACCATATATTATGTAGACATTTATTTCTTAATGATATATAACACACATTATAGAATTTTAAACACAATAATACCATGGGCTTTTTTGAAGCAAATCTATCTCAGCTGGACTCTTAATAGGGACATTGTTAATGAATATGATTATTTAATAACCATTGACAATATAACATAAATAACTAAGGGAATAGTGACCTCGGTGGTGGCATAGTTTTGATTACAGACAGACATTTAATCTCCATTATAATAAGACTAGCAAGAATATGCGCCCTCCAGGTGTAAGTATTTAAGTTTTAATGTAATGAAATATATTAAAATAGAAAGACTAATGAAATTGAATAAAAACGTATATAAAAATGATTACACTTATTTTAATTATGTTTTATTTGGTTTCTATATAAAATTATACATAGGATTGCTTTTGATATGTTTGAGAATAAAACAATGTTAGAGATCAATAACACCAAGTAATTATTTATTAAACTCGGTTTTGCTAAAACCAGTATGCAAATTAACCACACCATATATTATGTAAACCTTTATTTCTTAGTGATATATAAAATAGGATTTTAGTAGTGTTTTAAAATCTAACTCAGATTTTTGTAGACATTGTTTATAAATAATATTTATTCTATGTATTACTTGATGATTTTCACTATAAGTTAAATACTCATTGATAAACTTACACTGTGGGGATTAAAATAGAATAAAAATAGAATAAAAATTAAAAAAAAAAAAAAAATAACAAACTCCCATGGGACCTTCACCGGAAAACCCCTCTGCACATGTCCGACAAAAAGAACTGACTCCCTACCCCAAAGAATATTTCGGCCATTTGAATTCAGGCCGCAACTGAGTGTAGTTGCTCCTACTAGCCAGGGGAGATATCTCCTTGCTACAGGCGACTATGACCAGGTCAATAAAGCCTAAGTCATAAAGCCGCCTTCTGCCTTTGTCTCTTTTCTTTCTCGTTCTTTGAATGCCTTCTTTTTTTTCAGCGCGCACACCAAAAAGAGATGGGGTTAAAAGAAAGTGTAGCAGTTCCCTGGTAGTATTTTCTGGTGATGTAAATGATGACATGAAAATCAACTGATGTTGAATGTATAAGATTTTATTTACTTCCAAACACCGGGAAATACTACCAGGGAATTGCTACAGTGAAATACTGTGCGCCGTTACCAGTACCAAGAACTAACTAAAGACTAAATTCTAATTTTAGGACAATATTTTCCACACAACTTTTTTACTGCTTATGCTCTGGGCGGAAGTCCCTATTTTGCCCTAAGGATATCTGTTGATCTTCCCACAATGACATTCTGGCCCTGTGGGTCCACTTGATTATTAAATCCTACAGAGTTGTTTCCCTTACACTGTCCAAATTTAAGGGTATATTTTGAGGGTAGAAAATAAATATACCTAACTATTAGGTGCACTCTAAGGCGACAGCTACAGAAAACCTGAGGAACACATAACCAAGAATATCCAAGCTACATTAAAACACCCAAAACCACTCATACCCCATAATTACTTAAACCCCATAACACAATTCCTGAGGGTATTGTGATGTGAGCAGTGATGTAGTTTCGGTTACAGACACACTGAATCTCCATTATAATAAGATAATAAATTAAACTGATATAACTTGTACAATTATTTCTACATAAGTGTAAATTGGATAGCAACAGTGTTTTATCATTTCTCTTGCAACATTTCGATAAATGCTATTTCATGATGTATTGGTTTGAAGGTGAGAATTGAAAGGTTGAAATAAACACTTGATGTCATTGGTGAAAATTATAAAAGTGAATTGTGATCCTGCTGGTCGAAGTTTTCGGTAGTTGAGCTTTGAAAACTTTATTGCTTATATTATCATGAAGAAAAGAGTGGGAAGGAGGAGGAAAGTAGATGAGAAAGTTTTGTTAGCTGGAGTTAAGAAATATTGTGGGAACTAGCACAAGTTTTAATGTCATAGAATATTATATAAAATTAGAAAGACTAAGGAAGCTGAATAAGTATGAATATAAAAATATTACTTATTTTAATGTTAATTTAATTGATTTCTATATATTATATATAGGATTACTTATGGTATGATTGAGAATAACATGATTGTATTAGAAATCAGTAACAGCAAATAATTATTTATTAAACCCAGTTTTGTTAAAAATCATTATACAAATTATTCCCACTATATACTATATAAATCTTTATTTCTTAGAGATATATAAGACATTTCTATATTTTGAATGCATTTTAATATGGGCAGTTTTACAGCAAATCTAACTCTGCTAGACTTTAATTGAGATCATCGTTAATAATTAAGATAAAATAATTACTATTTCATAATCAATGAGAATATAACATAAATAACTAAGGAAATTGTAACATCACTGGTGATGTAGTTTCGGTTGCAGAGTTGTAAGAACCCCCAATAGGGCCACTTATTGGCCAGGGGTGGCAACCCATGATGCTTAAGGATTGAATCCTAGTGGCTGAGCAGTCCATGACATGCAACACTCTACTTTGGCCTTTACTTAGGCTAGACAGGTGGTTGGGGAGGCCCTCTCCGATCAATTGGCTGGTCACGTTAAACCCTAGTATCTATATGATTGCCCTTATAGCAGACCCCCAACCCTATTTATCATTTATGTGCTAGAAGGCAGTGGCTGAGGGTCTTAGTGTCCTGGATATAACGTTAAACTGCATCTAATGGTGAAGTTCCGAAGCTCTGCAGAGTGTGAAGTATCCCTTCATTACCATTACTCCCAGGTCCACCTGACCAGGACTGGTACTCCATGTTAGGGTCCTATCTATGGATTAAATAGAAAAAATGAGTTAAAAAGTTTGGACCATATTACCCTAAGGCACCCCTTTTCGATTTTGTATCATTAGGTCATTTTTTTCATTTACACTGTCAATATCCAGTTGTTTGGGGAGGGTTAGGGCTTAGAACCCCTAACCCCAAACAACAAACCAGATATTGACGGTGTGAATGAAAAAAATGACCTAATGACACAAAAACGAAAAAGGTAATATGATCAAAAAAATTTTTTCAATATCCATCAAGAATGAATAAAACAATGTATTTGGCATAAAATAACCCAATAAGGGTTGACATGCTGTAAAACCCAACCAACCAACGAAATAAAAAGATTTATTAAGCAAAAATGTCAACCATGCTGGAATGATAGGCACCAAACAAATTATTATTAATGGAAGACAACATTAGGAAAATGGAAGTCGGGATATAGAAAATCTCGATGGGAGGACATAGTACTGGTGCGGCTGTGCATTGGCTACACAAATCTTGTGCACTCTTTTATATCAAAACAAGAGGACAAACCATGATGTGTAACATGTTATAATAAAAGAAAGGAAAAACCGTCTGGCTGGACAGCCGGATCTCTCCACCGAAAAAAGACGTTCTCTCAGCTTCTGCTGACCAAGTCCTTCTCGCCTGCAACAATCTTTTCTAGCAGTCCTGCACCAAAGCTCACTCACTTCTTGTTCCTTGTCGTACGTCACTGCCCTCATCAGCAAGACTGGAACGCAATACCCCCATGTGTTAAGGCAAGCCTTAAATAATCATACTAAAATCCCACATCCAGGTCAATCGAGCAGTGTAGTAATTTACATGCACACCAACGAGGTAGTCCGAGGTCAAGTCACGCTCACAATCAGGAGGATGTGAGTTCAATCTCCCTAATCATGCGTTACACTCCCCCCATATCTCATTTTACACACCAGACATAGTTGTGCATGCTTTGAGGTACCACATGCGTGATTTCTCTCACCACACATGTCAAACACCCAACGTTTTTAAATACTTCTTCATGAATTGCGGGATTTTACATTTATATCAAAAAACGATTTTTCAACGCAAATTTCATATAAGATCTGTTTGAAAATGTTAACATAGATGTCATCTTGTCCATCTTGAGAGAAATTCAATACAGTGGTAGAATGTTCTCATTCCATTAACCATGACCGGATACGAGATTTAAGCTTATGTCAAGTATTCTATACAAAGAAATAAAAAAATTATGAATCAGATATGGAATATATCTATGAAACTATCTACAAAAATAAACATGTATAGCAAAATTGATTAACAAATGTTTCTCCCACTCTAACAATTTGTTTAAAAACAAAATATTTACCTACAAACTACCACCCTGTCGGTGGGGCATTAGAATGCACTTCTGCAGAGGGGTAAGACTCCCCAATGGGGCCACCTGTTGACCGTGGGTGGCTACCCATGATGCTTAAGGATAGAACCCAGCTGGTTAAGCAGTCCCATGACTTGCAATACTCCACTTTGGCCCTTTCTTGTGCTAGATAGGCAGTCGGAGAGGCCCCCTCTGATCAATCAGCTGGTCACATCAAGCCCTAGCACCTATATTATTGCCCCAACCCTATTGCTTTTATGGTAAGCCCCAACCCCTTTTTATCATATGGGTGCTAGAAGGCGGTGGCTGAGGGTCTACATGTCTTGGGAATGACATTAAACTCTATCTGATGGTGTGGTTCCAGTTTTGGAGGTTTGGAGAATGTGGAGCACCCCTTCATCACCATTGCTCCCTGGTCCACTCTGACCCGGAGTGGTAGTACCTGTTAGGGTCCCATCTATGGGTTAAATAGAAAAATGTATTTATAAAAAAATTGAGCAACCGTTCTAAGTAAAGTAAAGTCGACGGGCGGCCTAATGTCGGTGTCAGCGAGGTAGTCTATCCCCTTTTCAATAGTGCTAGACCAAGGAGATTGTTTTAGCATCTGAGGTGGAGCGCCACACCTACCACCAGCTCCTTACTTTACCGCACAGATTCCTAACCATTCTAAGAGAAGGAAAACTCTGAATTTACCCCCACCTGTCACCAGCTTAACACCCCTTAGAAATATACTTGTTAAAGAGCAAATGAACCTCTCTATAGGTCAAAGGTTATCTAACAACCTTTCACTAGGTTTAGCATCAGTGAAGTCTATTCTTAACACCTTTGCAAAGGTCAAAAATCACCTGAGCAAGCTTTTCTTTAGATATCGTATAATGGAGATTATGTGTCTCTGAAACTATGCCACTGCTTACATCACAATTCCCTTAGTTATTTACATTATATTCTTAATAGTTATTAAATAATCATTATTTAATCTTAATTAACATCTAATTTATTAACAATGTCCCTATTAAAGTCGGTAATTTTCACCTTTAGTTGGCTAAATTCCTAGCACAAAATTGTGCGTGCGCATTATCTGAAATGAACTTAATTGTTATTAAGAACACATTTTATGATATTTTTGTGTTAAAGCATTGTTTTCGAAAAGTTTCTAAGATTTGTGTATTTTGCACCGAGACTTTCAAAATAGCTACCGGCTTGTTTCAAAGTGAAAGTCAATTAATGTGGGACCACCCATGAACCAAAGCTCATAGGATGGCAGACAAAAAAAACACAGGATCCACAGGCCCTGAAGGCCCATGTTATTAATGTGTTTAAAATTGTGCAATGTGTCTTATATATCATTAAGAAATAAATGTTTAAGCAATCGTATGTATAATTTTATTTTGGAATCAATTAGAATAAAGTAAAAATAAGTAATCTTTTTTGTGTTCTTATTTAATTTCATTAGTCTTTATAATTTGATATAATATTTAATTATATCAGAACTTAAATACTTGTATTTCTTGCCCTGTCAGCAGGACATAGAATAAACTGACTATATCTTCTGTAGGTGTAAGACCCCCCCCCCCAGAAGTGTCCTGGGTGCGACTAAACTACACCTGATAGTGAGAGAGATCTGGAGATCGGATTACTCTTCATCACCATTACTCCTAGTTCCACTCTGACCCATAGTAATGGTACCTGTTAGGGTTCCATCTATGGGTCAAATAGATCTGTTTAAAAGTTATTTTTATTAGCAAAAATATGTGGCCTCCGAGCACAAGTATTTAAGTTCTAATATAGTTAAAATTATATTGAATTGGAAAGACTAATGAAATTAAATAAGAACACAATAAAGATTACACTTATTTTTACTTTATTCTAATTGATTTCAACATGAAATTATACATAGGATTACTTTTAATGTTTTAATACATTTGAAAATAACAGAAAAATATTAGAAATCAATAACACAGATTAATTATTTATTAAACACGGTTTTGTTAAAACCACTATGCAAATTACTCACACCATATACTATGTAAACCTTTTTTTTTCTTAATGATATTGCAGGTTTTTAAACACATTAAAATCATGGGCTGTTTTAAAGCAAATCTATTGGACTGTATGCCAAAAAAAAAAACATTCCTAAGAAACGACTACACTAAAAATGTAAATATAAACCTATAATGAATGCGATTCCCTAACCTCTGGACATCAATCAATCAATCAATCAATGTTATTTTAATTGGTTTCTATATAAAATTATATATAAGTAAAGAAATAACGAAAGACTTAGAGATTTAGCATTATAGTCTATTTCAGGGAGCTTAAACAAATAGTCTAAATCTCCCGACTCATCAGATGCATCTGATGAGTCAGGAGATTTAGACTATTTGTCTAAGCTCTCTGAAATAGACTATAATGCTAAATCTCTAAGTCTTTCGTCATTTCTTTACTCACATATTTGCTCTGTGACTCTAACATTAAGAGCACACATTGAGCTCTCAAACTGCGACTTGGTTTTGTTTAAATAAAACTCTTGCGTTGTAAGGAAGATTTCTTCTCTGGACTTTTGGATTAAAATTATATATATATATATATTATATATTATATAATATATATATATATATATTTACCAACCCTCCGCACTGGCTGGATATGGCACAATGTCAATTTCTTAAATGGAGTGCAAGACGTTTGAATTCAGAGTTTTCCTTCTACTAGACTGGTTGTCTAACCAAGGTTAAAGAGCCCAGTCTGCCCTACTATTTACCCATAGCTGGAGCGAGAGTACGATTCATACCTTTCCCAAGGATATAAAATTATATATAGGATTGCTTTTAATACGTTTGAGATTAATATTAGAAATCAATAATACCAAGTAATTATTTATTAAATACGATTTTGTTAAAACCGGTATGCAAATTATTCACACCACATACTATGTAAACATTTATTTCTTAATGATATATAACACAAATTGCAGGATTTTAAAAACAATATGGGCTGTTTTGAGGCAAATCTATCCCAGCTAGACCTTAGTATAGACATTGTTAATAAATAAGATGCTAATTAAGATTAAATAATGATTATTTGCTAACCAATAATGACATAAATAACAAAGGAAATTGTGACATTGGTGGTGATGTAGTTTCGGTTACAGACAGACACATAATCTCCATTATAATAAGAAGATGGATCTGATAAATTTGAAAAGGTTAATCCAGGTATAAATCTTTACAGACTACATTAGACACCCAGTCAATGACTGTATATTTTCCATATTTTCAATCAAGAAGTTTGAATTGCCAAACTCACCCAGATACATTATGGTCACTAGTAAAAGCATACACCCCCTGGGCACCAGTATTTAAGTTTTAATATAATAAAATATTATATTAGAAAGATTAACAAAACTAAATGAGAACGTATATAAAAATATTACGCTTATTTTAATGTTATCTTAATTGGTTTCTATATAAAATTATATATCGGATTACTTTTGATACATTTGAGAATAACATGATAGTATTAGAAATCAGTTACAGTAAATAATTATTTATTAAAACCAGTTTTGTTAAAATCATTATGCAATTTAGTCCCACCATATAATATGTAAATGTTTATTATACAACACATATTTCAGGACTTTAAATGCATTAATAGCACGGGCCTTTCGGGGCCTGTGTTTGTTAATGTAAATTAATAGCATTGATCCCAGGGGGTCTATCCCCCCAGGCAACACCTGCCCCCTTGAGGGGGAATGCCGACAGGATCAACGCATTTTTTTGTGTCTACCACCTATGAGCTTCGGCTTGTGGGTGGGCCCACATAAAAATGTCCATGTGTCACGACCTCATAAGTGGGATGAGAGGCAAATACCTTAATAGCACGCACATTTCGGGGTCTGTGTTTGTTAATGTAAATTAACAGTGTTGATCCCGGGGGCTATCCCCCCCAGGCAATACCTGACCCCTTGGTTTAAAGGGATAGGGCTGGGTTTATTGCCCAGCGCCTGAGGCTCCCCCTTGAAAAGGAATGTCGACGGGATCAATGCATTTTTTGTACCTACAACCCATGAACTTCAGCTCGTGGGTGGGCCCATATAAAAATGTTCTTGTGTCACGCCTTCATAAGTGGGATGAGAGGCAAATACCTTAATAATATGGGCAGTTTTGCAGCAAATCTAACTCACCTAGTCTTTAATAGAGACATTATTGATAAATAAGATGCTAATTAAGATTAGATAATGACTATTTCATAATTGTTGAGAATATAACTTAAATATCTAAGGAAATTATGACATCAGTGGTGACATAGTTTCAGTTACAGACAGACAGTTATATAACCTGCATTATAAGATTTGAGCAGTTTGAGTAAAGTGATTGCCTGTCTCCTTTAAAATGTTTCGCCCCTGACTCTAACCCCCCCCCATAAAACCAGTCAATTGCTATACTTGTTGACCTATATTTTGGAATGTTATCACCCCAGAAATTCTGCCATTCTCTCCAGCTTGTGAAATATTGTATTTTTCAAATTATCTCAAGGACAGAGATAACTTTTCAGCTGACCTCTGCTTTTTGGAAAGAAAAGAATAAAAAGAAAAGATTTAGAAAAGAAAAACAAAAAAAACCCTTGAGCAATTATTTTGTTTTTAACCTCGATTGCAACTTGATCAGTACAAGAAATAAACATTTGAAAAGGACTTATTAAATGAAATAGCAGTCTTGCATGTCTCCTCTGGTGGGGGTTGCTGTAATTAACAGTGTCATCCCAGGGGGCTATCCCCCCAGGTAATACCTGCCCCCTTGATTTGAAGGGGCATGGCTGGGTTTATTGCCCAGTGCCTGTGGCACCCTCCTTGAAGGAAAATGCCAACTGGGTCAATGCATTTTTTGCACCTGCTACCCATGAGTCACGGCTTGTGGGTGGTCCCACATTAATAGGGCCTTGTGCCTAACCCGTGCACATGTACATAGCTAGGTAG
Organism: Doryteuthis pealeii; assembly: GCA_023376005.1. Classification (NCBI taxonomy): domain Eukaryota; kingdom Metazoa; phylum Mollusca; class Cephalopoda; order Myopsida; family Loliginidae; genus Doryteuthis; species Doryteuthis pealeii. The sequence continues at coordinate 102,389,149 of CM042153.1, forward strand.
ATACATATTGTTATTTATTAAGTTTACCTTGCTCTGCCATAATTCTTTAAGCCCTGTCGGCTGGAGCTTTAGAATACACCAACTACATTTCTGCAGTGGGTAAGACCCCTCCTCTCAATGGGGCCACCTATGGATTGTGGGTGGCGACCCATGATGCTTAAGGATGGAATTCTGGTGGCTGAGCAGTTCATGACATGCAACACTCCACTTTTGCCCTTACTTAGGCTAGACGGACGGTCAGAGAGGCCTTCTGATCAATTGGCTGGTCACGTAAACCCCTAGCACCTATGTAGGTGGTCGGAGTTAAATAGAACAAAATGTGTTTTAAAAAATTGAGTACCTATACCTATTAAGAATGACTCAAATAAAACGTCTTCGGCATAAAATAACTCAACATTGGTTGACATGCCATCTCGTAAAATACATCTATGAGATGATGGAGTGGGGGGAGTCATCAGCAATGTTATATCCCTGGGATCATTGGAAATTTCTGGTCTTTCAACATCGGATTTCCTCACCCAGGGGACCAATCGGGGCTGATCAAACCCTGACCCTCCCCACTCAGAAAATGGCTTTCACTAACCCTGCCTCCTGTTGACCGTAGCTTTTATTACACTGGTCACCTGACCCCCAGCCAATGGCAATGGAGCTCTTCTTATATATATTGCTTTAATTTTAATTATTGAGTTTGGTCTCACTACCAGGAAGAACGGCTGTGGTAAGTTTCTTTTTTCTTTTTTCCTTTCCTGTTTTTTCCTTTCCTGTTTTTTCCTTTCCTGTTTTTTCCTTTCCTGTTTTTGTTTGTTAAATTTTAATTAAATTTTAATTTTAACTATTTTTTTTATTTATTTTTTTTTATTTATTTTATTTTTTATTTTATTTTTTAAAATTTATTTACAAGAGAGGGATTTTTTTTTTCTTTTCCAATTACTAAGCTTATATGATTTAAAATAAGTTCTATTTATTCAAATATACGAAGAAAAAAATTTTTTTTCAATCATACAGCTTTCACATACGCATCAAATATTTACTACGAAACTACGGCCTACTTGTTTAACCATTAAAAACAATTTTAAACAATATGGAGAGTCGCAACAAACCCATGTACTACGTATTAAAAATGTTTTAGATATAAAAGATGTGATGAACAAGCTTACTTACATCTGCTTAGCTTGTCAGGTTTTGCCTGAATTAAACTAAAGAATCATAGTCGCCATTGACAAGCAGATTTATAAGGTGTGGTCTCGTTCGTGGCGTGAGTATAGCATCGCCCATGCAAATTATGCCGACGGTATAAAAGGAGCTAATTTCTTTGCCAGAGCGGCAGCAATCTAAGCACGAAGAAAGATTGTGAGCATAAAGTTACTGCTACTAGAAGATACAAAAGGTTTACTGATACACAACGAATATATACAATAAAACTAATTTTTACTTATATAATAAAGGACATTTAAAATTATACAGTTTCACTATACACAACTACTATTTACAATAACCCTATGTTGTAAATATTATAATAATAAAAAAATATTTGTTAAGTCTTGCATATATGCAAGTAACCAAAACATGTTTTACCAAAAAACCAAAAAAATTTTTAATTAAAATTAACGGTTTTGCATAAACGCAGCAAACTACCTATTTAAACAATGTATTTTTTAAAGGTTAATTTATATGCAATGCATATTTATGACGAACATTCGTACTACTCACATAAACATAAATAGAATATTACACTTATACATACAAATGATATTCAAGCAACAAAAGTTTACATCAAAACTGTTCCAAAACATGAACAATTTTTTTGAACGGTAGCATGTACATTTTTCCAATTATGAAAGTATGTACCGCTAAAAAGAAAGAAAAAAAAAAAAAAAATGAGGATGGGTAGCAGTTCCCTCAGTTGCTCAGCGGTGAAGTCTCATCCCACAATACTACTGTCAGACATCAGTGCACCAACTATCGGATCAGACCCCAAACAACAACAATACCAAGGGCAACTCTATCACTGATTTCTAATTCTCTATTTCTGATCTGTTGATATGCCATTAAAATCAATCAGTCAACTACTTTCTTGCTTATATTTTCCTGTATCACATGTCCTTTTTCTTTCCCTAAAAACATAATGGTCCATTATTTAGTTGAGCTGATGCCACTCATAAGAAATAAGAATTTGGTGGATAAGCAACACCAGATAGTCAGGATTTATATTTTTGCATTTCATCTGAGGGAGTTACAAGATGATAACAGTTGTACAATTAAGGAACACGAGTATTGATATATAGATTTTTTTTTTCTTTGTTGTTTTGTTGCATGAGATAACATAAATTGATTGGTATGAAGAAATTAACTCTCTTTACCCAAACTCACTTTAATTCATGATGATTTTAATTTTTCCTTCAGGCCTTACGTAAGACTTTCCTGTATGACTTTCACATTGAACATGGAGGGAAGATGGTACCATTTGGAGGTTGGTCAATGCCTGTCCAGTACAAAGACAGCATCCAAGATTCTCACCACCATGTACGGAATCATGTGGGCATATTTGATGTGTCCCATATGATGCAAACTAAAATCTTTGGAAAAGATCGAATTTCCTTCATTGAGAGTTTGACTACGGTCAATGCTAAAATTCTGAAACCAGGAACAGGTTCTCTGACTGTCTTCACAAATGAACAGGGTGGAATAAATGATGACCTTATAGTGACCAACACAAATGAAGGTTACCTGTATGTTGTGTCCAATGCTGCCTGTGACCATAAAGATTATGCCAATATGGAAGTAAGTTACATTTTTTTTATTATTTGGATTATTTAGACTATTGTCCTCATCTTCATTGTTATCTGTACAACGTTTCAGCTGATGAGCCCTTTGGCCTTCTTCAGGTATTTCTTGTCAGACTCGGGAGCCTTCTTTTCGAACCCAGGCACCTTCTTTTTGAACTCGGGCACCTTCTTGTCGAACCCGGGCACCTTCTTGTCGTAATCGGGAGCCATCACAGAACTTCAAACCCAACTCTTTATTCAATCCACGGGCGTATCCTGTTCTCATTCTGCTAACCATAGCTGGGGTACAAGTGTTAAGCTGTGTTAATTATTATTCTATGTTACTGTCACCCTTGACCAGGATTGAACCTGGAGCCCAGAGATAACTCAGTGCTTGGAACTTATAAACCTAATGTCTTATTTTATCTAGACTATCTACCTTTTTATTATGTATGATTTTTTTACCTTGCCTCATATTACGTTTTTTTTTTGTTTTTGTAATTTAATCTAGCCATTTTAATTATAATTTAATTATATTCCGAGAAATAAGTTACATTTTATTTCAAATGAAATACTATGAATCAGTCATCCATGTTTGTTTTATTTGCCTGTTTTAATCTTTTCACAATTGTTCTGTATTGTTCCTCTTAGATTTTATGAAATGCAATCCACTTTTGTTTTAATTCATTTGTCACTGTCATTTATTATTTTAATTTCTCTGAATTTTTTAGATGAGGTTTAACAATTTGGATTATTTGTATTGGTTTCTTGATAAATGAGAAGTAATCAATTGTGGTCACAATGATGTTAGTTTTGGTTCTAAGGATGATGCAAATAAACATTGAAATATTTCTCATGCTAACTTGCAAAAAAACAAAAAAAACTTGATTTTTGCCACACTCTTTCATGAAAAAATGTAAACATATCTTTGAAATCTTATATTTCTTTTTTTCATAATAGACATAAGAAATATTTAAGCTGTCAAAATTACAATGAATATTTTTTCTTTGTGATAAAACCAAGTTTCTAACAGTTAAATTCAAATTAATTCAAATATTGAAGGTTTTTCTGTTTTAAAACAAAATTTTATGACAGAAAATAATCAAAATAGTTTGTTTTTTGGGGGGTTTTTTCTTAACGGTTTAATGAAATAAAATTTAATGTAGAAGAACATAATGTGATTATTTCTTGTTTGTAAATAATTTTCTCATAAAACTCTATGGGTTAGATAACTTTAAATGTATATTAGAACAAAACAAATTATATATAAATCAATCATACTGGGCATGTATTTATTAAAACTTGTTTTAACAAGCAATGTGGATCGTTTAATGTTGCATACTTAATTTCTGAGTATAAATCAAATACTCATTGATAAACTTACGCAATTCCTAAGGGTATTGTGATATAAGCAGTGATGTAGTTTTGTTTACAGACACCAAATCTTCATTATAATAAGATTGGTCTCTTGATAAATGAGAATTAATCAATTTTGCTCACAAGGATGATGCAAGGTGTTAAATCAGGGATTCTAGACGTCCACTCATGCAGACCACGTCAACCCATCTACCTACCAGGAAAATGGTGATTCAGCCATTCCCACAGATATAACTGCCATATATTAAGGAACATACATTAAAGAATTGAGAAAAAAATTAACTGCATATTAAAAAGATTAAATAATTTAAATAGGGAAAGGGAGTAACTTTTCAATTGCCCTGAATATATATATATATATATATATATATATATATATATATATGGTGGAGATGTGAGGAATAAAAGAACAAAACTCAGACAAAAGTGTGTAGGATATATTTCACTAGAGCTTTGAGCTAGGCATTATCAGTCGTTTTAATGAGTTTTCAGGTTATCATACAAGTGTTTTATAGAAGGGGTAGAGTGGCGGGAGGAGGTGGATAGGAGAGGAGGTCAAGTGGGTGGGTAATTGTTAGTGAGGGGAGGTCAAGCAGGAATCATTGGGGAGGAAGAGAAGGAAATCAGAAGGGGAGGGAGATAGAGATAGTGAGCAGAGAGAACCTTACCCCTACCTCTCCCTTTCACCCAACCACTTCCCCAATACCCTACAACTAACCAAACTTCCTCTTCTGACCCCTTCCCTCACACTCAGTGACCTACTCTGCCCTAACCTTCCCCCTTTTATTACTCCCTCTTGCTGCTGCTTTGATCAAATTTCTCTCCAAGAAGGCCACCCACCTCTGCCCTAACCTGTTTCTTTTACAATATCTCTCTCTACTTTCTCCCTGCTTACTATCTCTATCCCCTTCTGATTTCCTTCTCTTCCTCCCCAATGATTCCTGCTTGACCTCCCCTCACTAACACTTACCCACCCACTTGACCTCCTCTCCTATACACCTCCTCCCGCCACACTACCCCTTCTATAAAACACTTGTATGATAACCTGATAATTCATTAAAATAACTGATGATGCTGAGCTCAAAGCTCTAGCAAAATATATCCTACACACTTTTGTCTGAGTTTTGTTCTTTTATTCCTCACATCTCCACCACATTCTGTCGGATTCATTCCAATCCTCTTTCCATATATATATATATATATATATATATATATATATATATATAAAAAGTTTATTTGTAGTACAAAATTTAATGAGGACGCGTAGAAGCATATGCATTATGTAAAATAAATTTTTTTTTTTTCTTAAAAAGAAAGGAAAAGGGTACCCTAGTTTTGATTTAAAATCAGAAATGAATTTCTTCTTTTCGCTCAATACTCCTCAGAGAAAATTACATTGAAAGATGGTAAAAAAAAAGTGTGGTTGAAGACAACGAATAAGACAGGAGTATTGAGCGAAAAGAAGAAATTCATTTCTGATTTTAAATCAAAACTAGGGTACCCTTTTCCTTTCTTTTTAAGAAAAAAAAAAAAATTTATTTTACATAATGCATATGCTTCTACGCGTCCTCATATATATATATATGAAAGTAAGTAAACAAACAATGTGATTATTTTTTTATATGGCCTTTTTAGCCGACAATTTTGGAGGATATGTGCTTAATTGAAGTCATACCTAATTTTGAAAATTAATTAGTTAATAATTAATGAATTTAGGCGGGCATATATGTTCAAATGCGCATTTGAACATATATGCCCTCCTAAATTCATTAATTATTAACTAATTAATTTTCAAAATTAGGTATGACTTCAATTAAGCACATATCCTCTAAAATATATATTTATGCACACACACACAGACCTATAAGTTGACTGAGCTGTTCATTCAAGTTTAAGTCTAAATGCACTAAATAAGTCACTCATCTATCTAAATAAAATGACACCACTTCTATCAGAATGTCTCAAGTTCAGAGAGACTAAATTGTCTGACCTGACATTTTAATATACTTCAAAACGCCAACTTATATCGCGTAAATTTAGCTCCTTACTTTATTTATTCTTTTTTTTTTTTTTGTTTCATGATTAAAGTTTAAACTATTGGCAAAATCTGAAAGAATAAATAATTATTATCTCTTATGTTTAAGCTGATTAAATTAAAAGATTACTATGAAAATGATTTGTAATTATTTACTAAGGTGAGTTTTGGCACAATTTCTCAAGCATGGGACACCCAGTGCGGATCGAATTCACTGCTCAGTAGTAGTAATCTCTAAGACCAACTTGTTAAACATTGCATCACAACTAAGTGCTTCTGAATTTTTTTTTTTTTTTTTTTTTTTGTATACAAATTTTTTTACTGTAGTTATTAAAGGCAAATAATATGACAAGCCCCCAACCCTTTTTGTCATGTGCTAGAAGGCAGTGACTGAGGGTCTTAGTGTTCTGGGTATGATGTTAAACTTTATCTGATGGTGAAGTTCCAGTTCTGGGGTTTGTGGATACCTCTTCATCACCATTACTCTCAGGTCCTCTTTGACCTGGAGTGGTAGCACCTGTTAGGGTACCATCCATAGGGTTAAATAGAACAAAATTATTTTTTTTTTTTAAATTGTGTACCCATCAAGAATGAATAGAACAAAATGTCTTCAGCATAAAATAACCCTACAAGGGTTGGCATGCCGTAAAATTCAACCAACTAACCAAATAATATTCAAGAGATGCTAATTGAGTTTGAGATAAGAATAAAATTATCATTTGATAAATAATTGTCATCATGTCAACACGGATATATCAATGACAAGTTCTCACCAACCATCCCTATCTATCATTGCCCCTGGGAGACCCTCTGTGCAGCATCCAGAATCCACATAAAGCTGATCGATGTGGGTCCTTGCTAGGCAGCCCACAATGGCGTGCCAGCATGTTTTGTTCCTCTTGCTCAAATGGTTTACGTGATAGGAGGAGGCAAATAGCTATACAGCTGCTTTTTTGTGGATGTTGTTACCACGATTTAAGACCGCACGCAGCATTCTTCTGCAACTTGCATCTAGCTTATTCTCTAGGCACTTTGTTAGGGTCCAAGTGGTACAGCTATACAGTAGTACTGATACAACTATAGCTTGGAAGAATAAAATTATTATTTTCTAATTCTAATTTTACACATTGCATATAAAGTTTTTTTTTTTTTTTTTTTTTTTTTTTTTTAAATAACAAAATTCAAATGTTAACTTATTACATTAAAAAAGTGGTTATCTGAACATTAGCTACATTAATGAGAGTAACCTCCCCTTGTTTCTTTCACTTTGAGGAAGCCTTATCTTTTGGTTTGCCATTTTCATTTCACTGTAAATCTACACTGAAAATACGAATTTGTTCGAATCAATACAACTGTATGTTTTAACACGAAAATATCATAAAATGTGTTCTTAATTGTGCTTGTGCATTATTTGAACTGAATTTAATTGTTATTAAATACATTAGCTACATAAATGAGAGTAACCTCCCTTGTTTCTTTCACTTTGAGGAAGCCTTATCTTTTGGTTTGCCATTTTCATTTCACTGTAAATCTACACTGAAAATACGAATTTGTTCGAATCAATACAACTGTATGTTTTAACACGAAAATATCATAAAATGTGTTCTTAATTGTGCTTGTGCATTATTTGAACTGAATTTAATTGTTATTAATGAAAATGTCCAACCTTATGGCTCATAAGGTCATTAATTATCTTAACAACAGCAACCTTGTGCACCATTTTGATCTTCATGTTTCTAACACACGTGGGCATGCCTACAAAGTCAGAAAACAACACTGCTCACATGACTTTCGGAAACATTTTTTCACGCTCAGAATTGCCGAGGTATAGAATAAGCTGCCCGCGTCCGTTGTAGGCTGCCGAAACACTGCATATTTCAAAGCCTCCATGCTTTCTGTAGTCCACTAACACTATACCTGATACCCCTTTCCATACACATATGCACACATACGCACACATACATGTATATTATTACTGTAAACTGTTCATGTTCCTGACGCTAATACATTATTCTGTGTACTAGACCTGAGACTTTGATGAGTTGTGATGACCTGAGCACTGTACACAATAAATTTCATTATTATTTTATTATAAAAAACATACGGCTTCCTCAAAAAGAAAGAAACAAGAGGAGGTTAATCTCATTTACGTAGCTAATGTTCAGATTACCAAAAATGTCCTAATTTAAACCAGATTTATTGTTTGTAAATAGATGAGGACCTAAGCAATGCCAAGTTACCCCTCTCCCTCATATTCTCTGTGTAATGACGTCTAGGAAATACTGGCATTGTATCCATGACAACCTGATAGGTTTTGAAAAATATCTAAAAATGCATTTTTTTCTTTTGTTTTTATTTCATTAATTGAATGTTACTTTCTTTGTAAATTGCTTAAAACTTTATGCCTTTTAAAAAAAAGTTTTATTTATTTTTTATTTTTTTATTTTCAGAACCGTGTTAATGAATTTCATGCAAAGGGCCTTGATGTAACTCTAGAAAAGCTGCCTTATGCCTTACTTGCTGTTCAAGGTAAAATATTCAAATGACTTTTGAACTTTTAATGGAAAATGGATTTGTTGTTGTTATAGCAGCATTAACCCAGGGTGGGTTGAGTCGCCTCCCCCACTCCATTTAAAGATGGAGTGTCATGGGAATTGGAAATACGCATACAGCGAGAGGTCTGTACCAAAAAGAGACAGAAATTAAACAAACTTTTTAAAATCAGCATTTAATTTTCTTAATATTTTTACAGTAACTCACAAAAAAAAAAAAATGCACCCCATCCCCAGGCATAAGTTTTAATATACTTAGATATTAGTTTGTTGGTTGGTTTTGAAGTCTATCATAATGCAAGTGTAAAGAAAAAAGAAGGTAACTGTGGTGTTGTTTGTTAACCTGTGATTTATTCTCAATTCTTAATATTTTGGGATAAAAATCCCTTCTACAGAAGATCGCCAGAACTGAAGTTGTTGCTAGTGGCTGTTCATTTGTTCTGTCTCATGTCTTCTTTGTGTGGGGGGGGGTGCTTGTTTATGTGTGTGATTGTGTAAGTGTGTGTGTTTATGTGCACGCACTTATGTCTGTGTGTCTGTTCATTTCCTTTTCTTTTTTCTTTTTTAAAATTATCATTCCAGATCTCTAAGCATCTTTTTTTTGTTTACTAACAGGACCATCTGATTCCCTTTTTTTTTCTTTTCTTTCTTTTTTCTTTTATTAATATGTATCTGAGATTAACATTCCAGTAAATATTATTATTGAATTAGAAAGACTAATAAAATTAAATATGAACACAAAAAAGATTACACTTATTTTTACTTTATTCTAATTGATTTCTATATAAAATCATACATAGGATTGCTTTTAATACATTTGAGATTAATATTAGAAATCAATAATACCAAGTAATTATTTATTAAATACGATTTTGTTAAAATCGGTATGCAAATTATTCAAACCATACACTAAGTAAACATTAATTTCTTAATATATAACACACATTGCAGGATTTTAGATACATTAATAATATGGGCCTTTCGGGGTCTGTGTCTATTAATAAAATTATCAGCGTCGATCCCAGGGGGCTATCCCCCAGGCAACACCTGCCCCCTCGATTTAAAGGGGCAGGGCTGGGTTTATTGCCCAGTGCCTGAGGCGCCCCCCTTGAGGGGGAATGCTGATGGGATCAACACATTTTTTGTGCCTACCATCCATGAGCTTTGGCTTGTGGGTGGGCCCACATAAAAATGTCATTGTGTCACGCCCTCATAAGTGGGGTGAGAGGCAAATACCTTAATAATATGGGCTGTTTTGATGCAAATCTATCCCAGCTAGACCTTAGTAGAGACATTGTTAATACATAAGATGCTAATTAAGATTAAATAATGATTATTTGCTAACCATTGAGATTATGACATAAATAACTAAGAGAATTGTGATATTGGTGGTGATGTAGTTTCGGTTACAGACAGACACATAATCTCCATTATAATAAGAAGATGGATCTGATAAATTTGAAAAACTTAATCCAGGTATAAACCTTTACAGACTACATTAGACACGCCCAGTCAATGACTGTATATTTTCCATAGATGACACTATTTTTTATGTGTTTGAGTAGAATTTTTACAGTAATTATTTATGCTAGCAAGAATATGCGCCCCCTCTGAGCATAAGTATTTAAGTTTAAAAGTAATGAAATATCATCATCATCAGTTTGCGCAATTAGCACGGATATCCATGACAATCTCTCGCCAACCTTCTCTATCATTCATTGCCCCAGGGAGGTCCTCTGCGCAGCATCCAGTATCCGTGCAGAGTTGGTCAATGTAAGTTCTTGCTGGGCGGCCCACATTAGCATGTCCATGTGCTGACTTCCACAGGAGAACGTCACCTATGAGTTCGCCCTTGCTCTTCCAGCAGTGTCCAGCATGACCTGTCCATCTTAATCGGATGGTTTGTGAGATTGGGGGCGGGTGGCCATACCGCCACTTCTTTGTGGGGTGCTGTTTCCACGACTTGTTCAAGACTGCATGCAGCATTCTTGTGCAGCTCCCAACTAGCTTATTCTTGAGATGTCTCGTTAGGGTCCAAGTGGTGCAGCCATACAGCAGCACTGATACAACCACAGCTTGGAAGAATTGTCGTTTTAACTTTTCAATGAGATCAGATTTCCATATGACTGATAATCTGTTTATAGCCGGCCATGCCTTTCCTATTCGTGTATTAACATCACTTTCTGTGGATGAGATATTACTACCTAGATATGTGAATTGTTCTACTGGCTTTAGAGGCTTACCGTCAAGTGTGAAGAGGTCTCCTTTCTTTTTAAAACACATGAACTCAATTTTATCGGAGTTCACATAGACGTTGATGTTCTTCGCTACCTTCTCTAGGCTATGTAGTAGTGACTTGGCCTGTGCCGGTATATCAGCAAGAAGTGCTAGGTCATCTGCGTCTGTGATAGTCTGTGCAGGATATCGCCTGCTTCTTGCCTTTTGTAGTGTGAAGCTTTTTTCTTTTATGGTATCTAATGATGTTCAGAGAACGTAGTCTAGGCATATTATAAATATATATGGCACTAATGTATCTCCTTGTAGGACTCCAGCGACTATGCCAAAGAAATCTGTGCCACCTTCAGGTGAGAGTACTATTGTTTTAGTGTCTTTGTAGAGCATCATTATAGCAGTAACCGTTTCTTTGGGGAGACCGTATGCTAGTAGTATTTTCCCTCTGTGTATGTAATCAAATGCCTTGGAGAAATCTACAAATAGCAGCGTTGCCTCTAGATTCTTTGCCCAAACCCCTTCAATAATCCAACAAATAGTCAGGATCTGAGAGGTTGTAGAGCGATTTCTGTGGAATCCGTTTTTTTTCACAAGGATTTTCTCTATTTCGGGTTGTGTGCGATTAAGAAGGGCATTATATATCTTAGCAGCAATAGCAGTAAGAGTTATGCCTCTGTAGTTCTTAGCAATTCCAAGGTCTCCCTTTTTGGGGAATGGGAGGATGCCGCCTTTCGTCCATTTATCTATTCTATTTTGTCTATATACTGCATTGCATAGCCTAAGCAGTATGTCATTGAACTTTCTCATCTTCCATACCTCCGGGGGTATTTCGTCAAGATCTGTAGCTATTCTACCTTTTTGTTTCTAAGATTTGTTGAGTTCTTCTGTTGTAAAATCTCCTAGTTTGATGTCTAGTTGTCTATCTACAATCTTTTGGGTATTATTTTCTATGATTTTAAGGGGGTTCCCCAGCAATTTCTGGAAGTGGTCTTTCCATTTTTGAAGTCTATCATTTTGGCTGGTTGCCTTTAACTTTGATCTAGAGGTATTTTTCCTACCATTAATTTCATTTGCTGTTCACCATGCTAATCGATCAGTCACAAATGAAATATATTAAATTAGAAAGACTAACAAAATTAAAGAAACATATAAAAAGATTACACTTATTTTAATTATATTTTATGTTATAATTACTAGCAAGAATATGCACCCTCCATGCATAAGTATTCAAGTTTTAATGTAATGAAATATATTAAATTAGAAAGACTAACAAAATTAAATAAGAACACATATAAAAAGATTACACTTATTTTAATTATATTTTATGTTATAATTACTAGCAAGAATATGCACCCCCAGGCATAAGTATTCAAGTTTTAATGTAATGAAATATATTAAATTAGAAAGACTAACAAAATTAAATAAGAACACATATAAAAAGATTACACTTATTTTAATTATATTTTATGTTATAATTACTAGCAAGAATATGCACCCTCCAGGCATAAGTATTCAAGTTTTAATGTAATGAAATATATTAAATTAGAAAGACTAACAAAATTAAATAAGAACACATATAAAAAGATTACAATTTGATCTGTGCAGTAAAATGGGGAGCTGATGGTAGGTGTGGTGCTACACTTCATGAAAAAATAATCTCCTTAGTCTAGCACTAGTGAAAAGGGGATAGACTCCCTCGCTGACAACTAATACCAACTATAGGTCACTCCACTGACTTTGCTTAGAAATATATTTATTAGCGCTCAATCTTTTTTACATCTGGTGTCCATGATTATTTAAATAGTAACTATCTTTTCCAGATTATAATTTTTTTTATTTTTTTTAGGGCCATCTATGATCAAAGTATTACAACCTGGTGTAACCTTTGACCTCAGCACGCTACCATTTATGAAAAGTACAGTGACCTCTGTATTTGGAATTCCAGATTGCAGAATAACACGATGTGGCTACACAGGAGAAGATGGTGTAGAGGTGAATTTATTTATCTTTTGAGTGATGTGTTCTCCAAAATTGATGTATTATTATTATCATTATTATTCCATGAATGAATTAATTACACTCCAAAGATTTCTGTAACGCCATTTTCAATTACCTCCCTTAGACATATATTAGTAAAGTTACCTCCCTTACATCTCTGTTACTTGTAATGTATTTAATCAGACTTCACAGCTGATCACAATATTCTAAAGTAAATGCATATACACTTTTTCTTCAATATCTCTATTAATAATGGAGATTCACTTCCGGTTTTTGTCTGTAATAAAAATTACGTCACTGCTTACATCACATTACCCAAAATCGTCATAGCATAGAATAAAATTTATTCTACGATTTTTGGCATGTTCAAATTTTGAGTGTATTTATTCAATAAATACACTCAAAATTTGAACATGTAACATTAGACAGTCCTCATTGTTTTTTAAAACAAGTTTTAATAAATACATGACTGGTATTATATATCTATAGTTTGTTTTATTTTAATACATATTTAAAGTTTACATTTCAAATGGTTTTATTTTAATGAATTTGATGATTTTACTTACATAGGATACAAACTCGCTGACATTGAATTTTTTACTCCCACCCCTCAGGCAATATGTTTCAAAAATCTATTTTTACATCGCCTGGAGGTGGTTTTTTTTATTTTGTACTAGTAATAATAATGATAATAATTGTGTACAAAAATTATAAGAGGATTGATATTTTATTTTTATTAATTTTATCATAAATTTTATGAATCTTATTTTACCTACATGTGAGTAAACTTGGTTTGTAGATTAATTTTGAAGGTTTATCAAAAGGAAGGTCTTCTGAAGATGGGATATTAAACCCTGAAATATTAAGGAAGCATCTTACTTTAACATAACTAGCAAATATATGCACCCTCCGGGTGCAAGTATTTATATTTAATGTAATAAAATATCGTTTTAAATTAGAAAGGCTAATGAAACTGAATAAGAATGTAGATAAAAAGATTTGGAACAGATGGTGTATAATCGAAAAACAGAACCACTGAAACTTACTCTTCCATCACTCTCGTCTTTCATTGTTATTTTTTCTAATTTAAGTATTTAGTTATAAGAGGAAGTAAAGAATAAAATGACAGTTATTTTATCTTGTTAATGGATTTCATTTAAGATTCATTGAAGAGATTTTTGCTTATATTCATTAAAATAAAACCAAACAGTTAAAAATCAATAATACTAATATTTATTAAAATCACATTTTTAATATCAATATGCAAATTAGCCAATAATACTACATATTTATTAAAATCACATTTTTAATATCAATATGCAAATTAGCCTTCCCGTTCACACTGTAAACCGCTATTTTGTTGTATATATAAATATAATGGCATGTTGTTAGTATGTAGATATGGTTTGCAGTATTAATAATGTAAAACAATTTTATTAATAATTGAGGTTTAAATAAAAATAAAATCCTGTAGAATGTGACGTAAATAACTAAGGGAATTGTGACTTGAGTAGTAATATAGTTTCAGTTACAGACAGAAAAACACACAATCTCCATTATAATAAGATTAACACCTGCACAAATTTTCAGAAATTTGTGATGGTTTGACCCATAGATTTCAATCTATTTTAAAATGATATCAATGTTACAGATTAATTATTTTAAGTGGTAATTAATTAAACATTAAGCATGTCAGTGGTGAAGGTGGGGGGGGGGTATATTTCCCATTTGAATTCTAGTTATATTTTATTCATTTCATTTAAAAGGACAACCTTTTCTGTTTTGAATATTGAAATTGCTAAATTTTCTAATTAATTTCTAAGCTAAATATTAAGAAATCGAGGATTTTTGGTGCATTTTAACAGACTGATACTATTTCCTCAAACAATGGTGCAAGTAAGAAATGTAGTTTTTGGTATCAGTATTCATTATACCAACACACAACTTTTGCTGTTTGAGAGAATTCAATATTTTTTTAAAGTAAAACATCACCATACTATACTGTAGACATAAATATAAATTTAGGTTAAATCCTACTTAACGGACATAAATTCCACTATCGTATGCGATTTTAATAAAAATTTTCAGTGTTGATACATTAATGAATAAAAGATATAATGCACCAGTTATTTTATTTAAAAACTTTTACATTTTTTCAGGTCAGTTAACTTTGAACCACGTATTTTTGAGGCATAACACAGATTCACAAACATACATGGTTCAAAGTTAGTTGACCTGAAAAAATGTAAAAGTTTTTAAATAAAATAACTGGTGCATTTTATCTTTTATTCATTAATGAATCAACACTGGAAATTTCATTAAAATCGGTTGATTCCTTGATTTTTAGTATCTTTTTCTTTCGGCGAGGTGACATACGATGGTGGAATTTATGTCCGTTAAGTAGGATTTAACCCACCTGGGATCAAAAGGAGATACATTAGAGTAAAAAGACTGTGTTGCACCAATTTTTCAAAGGGGGGGGGTCCAGCTGTAGGGAGCAGGATTTAATGGCATATACAATTAACCAAATTTAATGAAATTTTCATTGTTGATATATTAATGAATAAACAATATAATGCACCAGTTATTTTTTTTTTTCTTTTCAGGTCAATTAACTTTGAACCACGTATCTTTGAGGCGTAACACAGATTCACAAGCATACGTAGTTCAAAGTTAATATACCTGAAAAAATGTAAAAGTTTTTAAATAAAATAACTAGTGCATTATATCTTTTATTCATTAATGTATCAACACTGAAAATTTCATTAAATTTGGTTAGTTCCTTGATTTTTAGTAGATTTTTTTTCCTGACATATGATGGTGAAATTTATGTCCGTTAAGTTTGATTTAACAAAAAAAAAAATCCCTTTCTATGTCATTTTCAGATTTCTGTAGAATGTGATCATGTTTTGAAATTATTGGATGAATTGCTCGGTTCTAAGGCCGATGAAGTCAGGATGGCCGGTTTGGGTGCCCGTGATACATTGCGTTTAGAAGCAGGTTTATGTTTGTACGGCAATGATATGGATGAGACGACCACACCCATTGAAGCAACTTTAGGTTGGCTTATTGGTGAGTTTTTATTTATACTTTTTTTCTCTTGTCATTTTCAATTATACAATTTCTTTTATTCCTTTTTTTTATGTATAAAAAACAAACAACATTGGGAGTAATGGGCCTTACTCTACCCTACTGGCCCATGTACAAAACACTTTTTTTTTCAAATCCTCAAAAGACAACAAATAATCAGATTGTTTCAAAATATAATTACTTTCTTGTTGGCTTGTAATCATATATGGAGGAAGCGCGTGGTGTAATGGTTAAAGTCATGGAAATGGACTCGTTGCCTCGAGTTCAAATCCTGGAAGTGGTAATTGCATTTCACTTAGCGCTAATACCCTTGGGAAAGGTATGAATCCTACTCTCCCTACAGCTATAGATAAATAGTAGGGCAGACTGGGCTCTTTAACCTTGGTTAGGCAGCCGGTCTAGGAGAAGGAAAACTCTGAAATAAAACCTGTTGAACTCCACTTAAGAAATTGACCTTGTGTCACATCCTGCTCGTGCAGAGGGGTTGGTAAATATATATATGGAGTATAGGGGGTGGTTTTATGTGGGTTTAGACTTTTGGTTGTTTTTGTGTGCATGTTTTGCTGGTTGTTTCTTTTAAACCTCATCCTATTTGGTTTTTCCGAGTTTCCTAGTTATTTCTTGGAGAGGAGATTTTCTCCTGAGCCAGTCAATAACCTTTGTTCCCAGTAAGGTCTCCTTCTGGCACCAGTCTTTTCTCTGCACATGCCCAGGGGTTCTTCCTGTCTGAGGGCTCCTGGGAGATTTTTTTAAATTTAATTTAATTTTATTTTAATCCCCACATATACAAGAGTGTGCAAGACCACCTCATCAATGATGTTCATTGGGATGATGACAAGTTTTCGGTCTTCCAATATCATACTCATTCTCCCAAGCAACGCTACTGAAAGTACAATTTTGTCAGCCGATCATCTAGCAAAAGTTCACCAAACACAATAGCATTCAGTACACGTATATTGAAGTCAGTCAGTCAGTCTACTATTGGTTTGAATAATGTGACTGGCCAAGCACCACTGAACCAGTGTCAAGACAACTGGTACTTATGGGAATTCAGAACAGTCCACTCATGCATTTGGGTGATTCCATTCCCTGAGTCCTGATTGGCTGCTTGGTTTGTAGGATCCTCTGAGGCTCCATAAATCCTGCCACTTTGCAGTGGTCTTTACAGCATACCAGAATCATATTGGGTTACGACTGCTTGCTGTCTTGTCTTGCCAATTCGACGGTAATTGGACTTAGTATGATTATTCTTCAATGTACACACACACACACACACCAGTGTAACTGATCTTTTTAAGCAGTGAGTGACTAATGAGAAATGACATAAGTCTCTTGTCTCATTTGTGATTAAATAAAAGAGCAACAATCGATTGCTTTTCATTTTTCCTCTGGATCTAACACGTTGAAAAGTGCATGATTGCAATGAACATTGTTCGGTTCAAGATAACAGGTAAGGATTTCCAACCCCAACTAATTTGGACAGGAATGTAAATGTATGAAACCAAGAAACTCAATCTAAACTGCCCTGTCAGCTGGGGCGTTAGAATGCACTGACTGCACCTCTGCAGAAGGGTAAGACTCCTCCAATGGGGCCACCTGTTGGTCGTGCGTGGCAACCCATGATGCTTAAGGTGGTTAAGCAGTCCATGACTTGCAATACTCCATTTTGGCCCTTTCTTGAGCTAGATGGGTGGTCGGAGAGACCCCCTCCGATCAGTCGGCTGGTCATGTCAAGCCCTAGCACCTATATGATTGTTTAAAATTTAATCATGTGCAATAAAAGAACCTCATGAGAAACTACACAAAAATGTAAATATGAATGTACAATGAATGCAATTCCCTAACCTCTATGCTTAAAATAACTCTAAACTGGTTGAGATGCCATTATGACAAGTCAATAACAAGCCATATAAACTGTATTGAATTCCCAGTCATAGCAACTGTTGTTTTTTTTATTTGTTTTTTTTTGTTGTCATATTTGTTTCTTTTTCTTTCCCCCACCATCCTATGTATAGGTAAAAGGCGGCGGCAACAGGCTGATTTTCCTGGGGCTTCAATAATCTTGGAACACTTAAAGAATCCACCCAGCAGAAAAAGAGTTGGATTTCTATCTAAAGGACCTTCTCCAAGAAGTAAGTTTATCTTTTTTTTGTTCTCTTCATTTACGTTTTCACTAAATTCTTTGGACTATATGACCTTTAGGCACCCCTTTGTTGATCTCGATTTAGAAGGACATGTTTTTCATTTACACCGTCAATATCCAGTTGTTTGTTAGGGGTTAGGGTTAGTTAGTTTTATAATTTAAAAAAAACTCTAAAAATCATTTGTTAACAAACAACCGGATATTGGGTGCCTAAATGTCATATGATCCAATTCTTTCCAGTCAAAACTCAATTTGCCAAGTCTTTCATTTATACTTTTTTGGCACTCATCATTCTTGACACAATTTCTACACAAACAACTTCTTACCAAAAACAATTAGTTCTTCCTCTGGCCGTTAGACTTCTACTGACTTCAAACCCAGAGTCAACCCATTTCTTCCACCTGTGGTATTGCGGGGAAGGGGCATATCCGTTTCATGTTCCTGTGTTTCTATACTTACAGAATTCTAGGGGTTTTATCTAGTTATTTTAATTACCAGTAGTCCGTTGGGCTAGAAACTGCAAGGTTCCTAGTTTAATACCGGCCCTCACCAACTCAGTGTATGAGTAGCACGGGGATCTATGCAGTAAAGTAAGGAGCTGATGGTTGATGTTTCTCTTCTTTTTTATTCTCTTTCTCTTTCCCCAGAAATTAGATACCCTTTTTTTTTCCTTTATTTTAATTTAATATTACTCTAAGCATTTCATTACCTTATACAGATAAACTTTTCACGGTTATTTCCTATAACTCCAACCTAAAAAAAGGCTGAATGAATTTTATAAATTATTTATTTATTTATTGATCTACTAGTAAAAAAAGAAGACAGGGTTAGTTTAAGGGGAAAATAATGGGTGGATTAATTAGCAGATAAAATTCATTCAGAGTGGTTCCCCTTTTTTAGGTTGGAGTTATAGGAAATAAGCCTTTTCACTTCATCCATATAGATGTATTTACCCAACTTTTCAGCACAATCACAATCCAACACAAGGTCAATGCAGCTCTTACTTAATGCCTATGATATTTGTTATAAGGATCCATCCAAAAGAAGAAGACTTTAGTGTCAAAATGACACCTGACGATTGGGCATTTATGAAGAGAACTGTTTCAGAGCTTACAAAGCAGTTTGCATCAACACAGCTCTTAAAGATTGGATAAGGATGAACACGGGAAGGGGGAGTCAAGAATGTTCTGCAAAGAAGAAGTGTCTTACAATAGAAAAAAATAAAAAATAACCATAAGAACGAGATCAATTGATGATGAAAGACACATTGGTATCTGTTTTTGATGAAAACTGTGAAAGTAGATGTAATTTCCAGGACAGTGAGCAACCTACATAAAAAAGAACTCTATTTACGGATAGAAAACTGTTCTCCACTATGACTGCCACTAGTTGTGCTCTTCCCTGGATGTGAAGGTTAGGAATGGACACAGACCATTCAATGAGACTATTATTCATTGTTTGGTCCAGTTTTTGGCAGAATTCACAGCTTCCCCAAATAAAGTTTGCAGAATATTTGCCAATGTAGCCAATATGATATTTGGTTAACGGTGGACATTCATTCAGATGACACAAATGTAGGCAGTGAATCAGATCACAAACTGTATAGTAGTGACAGTAAGGATGAAGAATTTGATATTTATGGCCTTGATATTCATAGAGGTCTGATCTATATGCTCCCCATTTGTCGAAAAATCATGCGTTATCTGTAAGATGCATCTTACTGAATCTTGAACATGTTGCACAACAATTGTGCAACAAGCTGTTCGAAGTGATTACAACAGGGGTTGATGACACCACAAAGGCGGCTGTCCATCATCACTACAATATCAAAATGGACCCTATAGAAATAACACAAAATTCTGATGTGAATCACTCACAACTGGCTATGGTTAGAATCTAAGCCACAAAGGGAGGACGGGGCAAAAGTTTATGATTACAAACTAAACCAGTACTTGCTAATTTCTCTGTTAATGACTTTAAAAGTCAAATTGAATTTTGAATGCCTGATCAAGTAACCATAAAGTCTTTCTTGATAACCTTGGAGAAGATCATGATAAGCAACTAAAATATTGTACTCATATCATATTGTGTGTAGATCATCCCATACACAAAATCTATAAAGACACTGAGCAGAAGTTTGGGATTCAAAAATTGTTATTGATCACTCTTTAACTGGATCTTCTGTTTATTGTACTTATTTCTATTGCTAAATTCCTTTCCCCAAGTCATGCAGCACACTTTCATTATACAATGATTATAGACAGTAGATGGAAAGAAACAATGTTCAACATGAGGGATTCAAAAAAGCTTTGTATCAAACAGATTTGGATGTATTGTAAAATTGGCAAAGTTATTTGTGGCACATCAGGAGCATATACAAGTTTTCTTTGATGACATAGTTGATATCAACAGCAACAAGTTAGTGCTTGCCATTTCTACATACATTCAGAATGAGTGGTTTGTCCTGTGCTCAGAAATCTACATGATTATTGGAGACATCCTCATATTCCACTTTCTGGTGATTGATGAAATCACCACCAGTGATGTGCCACTTCACAGAAACTGAACTGGGGTGAACATTTTCTTTGAATCCAAATTGATTTTTCTCAAGGAATTAAAGGATGTAAAACAAGAGGGTGAACCAAATGGGATTGAAAAGCTGGAAACTGCAGTAATTGTGAAGGTTATTGATATTGTTAATAAGCGACTTTCAGAGGTAGAACACTTCTAACAAGATGAGAATGCTGACAGAAAGGCACTACAGTATGCATCTATTACAAACTTAGGATGTGAATCCCAGTTTGCTAGATTTTATAACCAAATCAGGGCAAATTTGTGAATGAAGTGACTAACTTATATGGAAAATTCTTATGTGTTGAAGTTAACTATTGCAAACTTCATGTGTAATTGGTGATATTTCTGGGCAAAAACGTCACTAATCTTATTATAATTTTCATCTTTTTACCTGATAAAGAAATTAGAGCTGTTTAAATCAATAAAATGAATGTATTTTCATATTTTGTGACTAAGAAATCTCATGATTAGACACATTACACCACTATTAAGCCATATATTGTCCTTTCCTTTACCAAAAACAAGGATTTCCAGACGCCATTTTGAAAATCCTCACGGAACCAGCCTAAAATGACATCCTAGGTCAAGGATCTCATCAGAAACGTAATCAGCAGCAAAAAATGGCCGTAGAAAACACTTGTCTTATTTAATTTTTAGGAAAAAAGTATTCATTTACCCACTCCTAGTTATAGGCTCTGGCAGATGAAAAATCGGGCGTTTCATTCCTGGCTGGAGGTAGCCTGCTAAGTCTAGCTGCACTGAAGAGACATAATACGTCAAAACAGGATTGATCTGTGTGCTGTAAAGTGGGGAGCTGATGGTAGGTGTACGCTCCATCTCAGATACTAAAACAATCTTCCTGGTTTAGTGCAAGTGAAAAGGGGATAGACTCCCTCACTGTCCAGCTGATACCAACAGTAGGCCACTCTGCTTACTTAACTACAACATGTAGCTTATTGGTTAGCAAGCTAGCTTAGCAGACCATTGTAAGTGAGTTTGATTCTCATTGGGCGCCCCATACTTCTGGCCTTGTGTCACATCCAAGATAAGCTTAGTAAATGACTATATGGGCACCTTACATTGTGTAATAGTCAGCAAGCTAAGTTTGCAGATCATTGTTAGTGAGTTTGATAATATCCATCTTGTGAGTGGGACGTTATCTTCGCATCTTTTCTCATTAATATTGAAGTAAATATGTCACTAGTATGGTCATATGTGATGGGTTGAAACCAGCTGTTAATCTCGGTACTGACTAGCTTCACATACGACCAGATTGGTAGCTTACAAATTACTATTTAGACAGTTCAAGTTGGTACTGAAGATACTAGTATCATAGACTTAATTATATATATATATATATATGGGCCGGGTTAGCTCAGTCGGTAGAGCGTTCGGCTAGAAACCACAAGGTTCCTAGTTCGATACCGGTCCTTGCCAACTCAGCGTATGAGTAGCACAGGGATCTGTGTGGTAAAGTAAGGAGCTGATGGTAGGTGTGGCGCTCCACCTCAGATGCTAAGAACAATCTCCTTGGTCTAGCGCTATTGAAAAGGGGATAGACTCCTCGCTGACTGGCTGATACCGACTTTAGGCCACCCTGTCGACCTTACTTTACTTTATATATATATATATATATATGGGAGTAAATATGGAAATTATATATATATATTATATATTATATTATAATTATATATATATATATTATATATTATATATATATATATATATATATATATATATATATATATATATATATACACGCTTGTTCCTAAATCTTCTGTCTGTTATCATGCTACAACACACTCTGGTTAGATATGAGACTATCCAATTTTTCAAGATGCAATGCAAAAATGTAAATGCAGATTACCTGGTATTGCTTAATCGCAAATTTCTTATTTGTCCCATTTTATTTCACCCAATTTTACCAATGAAACATTCTAAATGGTCTTGGGTCACTTAAATGCTCAACCTAAAATTAAAATCAATTGAAAAAAGAAAGTTACCTGTTTGTTTTATTTGTAATATTGAAATTGTGAATTACAGAATATATTTTAGTAATATCCATCAATTTTATTTATTTATCTTTTAAACCAAGTCACATTACGAATCTTAACATTATTTTTTAGAAATTAAACAATTTTAAGTAGATTTTTGAGTTAAATTGAAAGTTTATTAAAAAAAAAAACTTTTTAAATATAAAGGAGAACAGACGAAATTCTTCAAAACTTGAACAAATTAATAGTTTGCAAAGCGAATAAATAAAATAAAATTATACAACCAGATCTGAGAAGAGAGAAAAAGAGAGCCAGTCACTTCTCTTTTATTTAAGTGTTAAGAAGGGAACACTCTTTCTCACCATGCTGATAGATACATAGATTGCATTACCAAGCAAGCAGCAGGCATTAACCACCTGTAATCAAATGTTAGAAAGAAAACTGTGTTCTTTCTTTTCTTTTCTTTTCTTTGTCCGCTTACGAGAGTAGATACATTAAAGAATATTGAGAGAGTGTATAGAAAAATAAACAGGCAGATAGTAAAGACAGAGATGGGTTAAATTTTTTACTTAATTGCAAATTACGACTAATTAGAAGCAAATTAGATGGAATTTTTTTCAAACAATGATTATATTAAATACTGAATTATACTCCGGGATAAGGTTTGTATCATTAGAATATTTAGGAAAAATTCCTTTAGGAAAGGAAAGTTGATAATCTCAGCTTTAGTATAATAATAGATTATAAATCTAAATACGTTTTTCTCATGGTGTACCTCTCTAGGGGTCAATTGGGGTCATCCAACGGGAATCTACTCGCTTATGCTTTCAACTCCAATGAACCTAACTACAGGGTCTTTTCAACAACCCATGACACCACATAATATGTAACACTAGCATTTTGCACTATGCTAATTAGCATTGAGTAATTCAACAAATATGGACTGGACTGCATTCGATCTTTTATCAGAGTTTTTTCTTGGCGGCAACGTCTATTTCTTCTAGTGGCAAAGATTTCTTATTTCAGCAATTCTCATAATTCTTTCATCTAGCGCTCCCGTCTGACTGATTTTTTTAACAATTCAGAGCGTCTTGTTATAGAAAAAAAAATTGTAGGTATTCTGCAATCATCACAAAAGTTAACAAGTGCAATCCGCCAGTTCCCAAAATAAGTCTACCTCTTGATATCTGACAGCTTTGTTAAACATATCACATTAGTGGTCCGCAGTCACTTTTTCCTATATCTGTAAACACAATAAGTAAAATCAAAATTTATACAATATTTTGATTTTCCCATTTTAACAAAACTATTTCCTATAAATAACAAAAAGAACTTGCCATGTCACAATATATCTGTAGAACACTGGTTAGCTAATAAATCTTGCCAATCATTGCTAGCTTAGTGAGCTTGTCCCTTACTGAGTGCTCTACTATTGTGTCCTTCTGCCAGAAGCCTTCATGTCGTAATCTGGAATCTTCATGTTGTAATCGGGGAGCCTTCACAGAATTTCAAGAAGGTTCCCAAGTCTGACTAGAAACACCTGAAGAAGGTCGAAGGGCACATCATCCGAAACATTGTATAGATAATAATAAGGATAAGGACAATAGTCCAAATAATCCAAATTATCAAACCCCATCTAAAAAAATTCAGGGAAATAGCACAAACATTTGTCAAATATTATCCACAAAAATAGTGGAATTAAGAAATTGTTTTTGGGTTGTTTTTGTTTTTTTCCCCTTCAAGTAATTACAAGATGAGCAAAAATCTAATGAGAAATGTATTGATTTTGTCTTGTATTATAAAAAATACTGTCTGCCATAAAGCGATGTATTTATGTGGGGGTGGGGGAATGAGGTTAATATATTGAGTTTATGTAATATTGTCTTATCTGAGTATAAATTTATTGCACTTGATTAAAAGTATCTTATTTTTAGATAAAGAATTGTTAACCATTATTATTGTTATTAATTTTAACTAATATTTTCTTTAATCTTTAAATTTTAGTGGCTTTTATTGCAACTCACCCTGGTTGTTAATTTATGACAGCAAAAATAGGCACATAGATTAGAAATAATAATAATGATAATTATTTTTATTACTATTATTGTTATTATCTATATATTAATACTCGTGTTCCTTAATTGTGTCTGCCCTGTCGGCTGGGGCGTTAGAATGCACCTCTGCAGAAGGGTAAGACTCCCCCAACTCCCCCTGTTGGCCGTGGGACCCGTGATGCTTAAGGATAGAACCCAGGTAGATGAGCAGTACATGACTTGCAATACTCCACTTTGGCCCTATCTGGGGCTAGACGGGCGGTTGGAGACGCCCCCTCCGATCAATCGGCTGGTCAAGTCAAGCTCTAGCACCTATATGATTTTCCCAACCCTATTGCCCTTATGGCAAGCCCCAACCCCTTTTTATCATAGGAAACTAGAAGGTGGTGGCTGAGGGTAGCTACAGTGTCTGGGAATGTGACGTTAAATCTTATCTGATGGTGAGGTTCCAGTTTTGGAGGTTTGGGGAATGTGGAGCACCCCTTCATCACCATTGCTCCCTGGTCCACTCTGACCGGAGTTGTAGTACCTGTTAGGGTCCATCTATGGGTTAAATAGAAAAATGTATTTATAAAAAAATTATATTATCCATTAAGAATCGATTTATTTCAAAACTTTATCGGCATTAAATAACCCACTGAGGTTGATATGCCGTAAAACCAAACAAACCAAAACTTATTGTATGACTGTTATCATCTTGCAACTCCCTCTGGTTAAAAATGAGACCGTCCAAATCATCCAAGATGAAATGGCAAAAAAATGCAATTCCTGATTATCTGGTATTGCTTATCCTCAGAATTCTTATTTAGCTGAGGTGACAACATTCATAAGAAATAATTTGGTGGATAAGCAACACCTGAAAATTGTGTTTATACATCCACAATAAAAATGAGGACAACAGTCTGAAAAATCAAAATTAGAAAATATCTGTTAAAAAATCTTGTGATAAAAAGCAGGATATTTATCTCTGGTGTCTTGATTCTGAAAATTTGGAAGTGTAAATTTAGTTGTGAGATTTGATAAACTTGATGTCTACATTTTTTTTTTTTTTTCTTTTCTTTTCTTACAGATGGCTGTAAAATATTCGATGAAAGTGGTGAAACTGAAATCGGTGTTGTTACCAGTGGTTGTCCATCTCCATCACTGAAACAAAACATATCAATGGGTTATGTAAAGCCAGAGTTTTCTTCTGTTGGGAATAATGTGATTTTTGATATTCGAAAAAAAAGGATTCCCGGACAAGTAGCCAAAATGCCTTTTGTACCTACAAATTATTTTGTTGTGAAAAAAAAGTAATCCTATGACTCTCTATGACCAAATTAACAAATTTGTAGTTTTTAGTTTTTGCTTTTTACCTGAAACATTTATTTGGAAGACGATGGAATTTAGAAAAACGTTAGAGAAGTTCGAATATTCAAATTTTATCAGAAATTTCTTGCATGATATTCATGAATTCATTCTAATATCCTTATTTTCGGGAAAGAGTAGGGTTTTTTTGGTTTTTTGGGTTTTTTTTTTAAGCTCAGTGGGTAGAGTATTTGCCTAGGAACCCAAGGATCCAGCTTCAATACCGACCCTCGCCAGTTCAATGCATGAATAGCACAGCTTGGATCTGTGCAGTAAAATGGTGAGCTGATGGTAGGTGTGGGGCTCCACCTCAGATGCAAAAACAATCTCCCTGGTCTAGCACTAGCAAAAAGGGGATAGACTCCCTCGCTAATCAACAATGACTTACTTTTTTTTTATATTCTAAATGCACATTTTCAAAAGAGTTGACAGCAAGATTTAAAAATTTTTAACGTCATAGATGATAAACATACGTACTTAGAAGTAAACTTTTTGTGGATTACTGATTCAATATAAAATATCTGGAAACTTGAAATGCAAGATCTTCCATGTTTTTTTTTGGGGGGGGCTGTTGTTTTTTGTTTGTTATTTTTGGTGAGGGGTTGTTTCTTAATTTGATGATTTTCATCTTTGAATATGCCAAAAAAAATTCCTTAAAAACTTGGAACAAAGGAATTATTCAAAGACATAACCCACTTTGCATTTCACTGTGATAAATAAAATTAAATTCTTAAACTCAGAAATATATATATTTTTTGAATAAAACTATTGACCCATGACTGCTGTTTTAATCAATTATGAAGCCATGACTGCATTGTTTTAATCAATTATAGAAATTTATTGAATATGAAAAAAAAAAAAATAAGGAATAATCAATTCATACTTAAACTAAAAATGTCTTGCTGATGATGTTTTACATAGGAGATCAAGTGACAGCAAGTCTCTTTAATACTCCCACACTCTTCTCAATATTATAG
Organism: Doryteuthis pealeii; assembly: GCA_023376005.1. Lineage (NCBI taxonomy): Eukaryota > Metazoa > Mollusca > Cephalopoda > Myopsida > Loliginidae > Doryteuthis > Doryteuthis pealeii. Next base: position 102,416,287 of record CM042153.1, read on the forward strand.
CTGCTTTTAATAATGCTTTCATCTAGATGGCTGTCATTCTTCCTTAGCTATTCTGGTATTCCAACTCTTTCACTTGGCTTTTAAGATCATTCACATGCTCCAACAAATACTAGCATTACTGTTGCTTTTTTATGTTCGATAATTTCTTCAGTTCTATAGGAAGGTCCAGGTACTTATCAGCCCCCTCTGATCAATCAGCTGGTCACGTCAAGCCCTAGCACCTATATGATTATCCCAACCCTATTGCTCTTATAGCAAGCCCCAAACCTTTTATCACATATGTGCTAGAAGGTGGTGGCTGAGGGTCTTAATGTCCTGGGTATGACGTTAAACTCTGATGGTGAAGTTTCAATTTTTGGAGCTCAGGGGAATGTAGAGTACTATTTCATCACCATTACTCCCAGGTCCACTCTGATCCGGAGTGGTAGTACCTGTTATAATCCCATCTATGGGTTAAATATAAAAAAATAAGTATTTGGTAATATACATATATATATATATATATATATAAACAAACAAATAAATAAATATAAATAAATAGATAAATATATAAATAGATAAAAAGAATAAAATTGAAATTGATTGAACAACGGCTATCACCCCTTCCGCGTGGCGTTATAAAAATTTTTAAAAAAAAACGAGACGCGTGGTTATAACGTACAAAAAAAAAAAAACAACACAAAAATTCGTCCATTTCTGTAAACGTCTCTGATAAAGTTACTTTGAAATCGATAAGACTAAACATATTTTTATTTTTATTTTATATGCATTGTAATTGCTTTCCTATCATTAATAAATAATAAAAAAATGAGTTTTTAAAAAAATAAAATGAGTTAAAAACAAGTTGAGTACCCCTCAAGAATGAATAAAACAAAAACGTCTTTTTGCATAAAATAACCCAACACGAGTTGACATCCCACAGAATCCAACCAACCAACCAGGTACATTTTACTCTTTGATCCGCTGAAACAGTAAAAATCTAACCATCTCTTTTGTTTGTTATCTGGTCTGGATTATTTGATCCAGTAGAATCTCAAAATCCCTGATGATTTGTGTCAGACAGATTCTGATTTGTTTCTATCCTGGTCTTATTTCCGTATGCTCAAATCACAGTCATTTACATAACTCCTAATAGATTGCACTTCTCCCTTTTCTAATCATGCCTATTTTTAAACTGTTTCCGATCCAGCTTTACTGCATTCACTTATATTATATGATTGATTGTCTTGTCTTTATCTGCACATACTTAGCATTTGTTATTCTCTTGTGTCCTATCTATTTTTCACTTTTATCTAATTGGTTCTTATGCCATTGTCCTAGACTCACATTAACAGCAATTTAGTTTCTCTATTTAGATTTTTCTTTTTTTGCAACCGTTTCCGTGCCATTTTTTCTGTAATTCATCTTTTGAAATATCTCCGTACAGTTCTTTGTCCATGGGAATTTCCTGTTTCTCTATTCACCCTTTTATCAATTTTGGCTCTTGTAATCCCCCCCTCCCTTTAATCTGCTTTGTGTAGTCCTTTATTATAGAGATAATACTGTCCTCATTGTTTTCATTGATAACTGTTCAAGAGCCGTTTCTTCTACTAGGTGTCATTGACAGATACTTAATTGGGTGACCCCTTAAGCAACAGCACATACTGTAAGCAATCTGAGTCCTTTGTTTATAAAAAAAATGACTTGATTCAGCATGAAATGACCCGAAAGAGGGTTGATATGCCACAAAACAAAACAACTAAACTGAAACAATCCGGTTAACCCATTGGCCCCGATGTGTGTCACATATAGTACAAGAAGAACTGTCCAAAACTGCAATGTGCACTATATATGGTACACACCTATAAAAGTATATATATTCTTAAAATGGCCATAAATCAAATTTGATCATCAAATTTCGGAATACAAAACATTAATACTGTTAAGGAGTGTTCAAAGTAAACAATGATATAACAGAAAATATTTATTTGTTACTGCAAATGACAAAATAATTAAAAAAACTCACATGTTTGCATTTCAATGAATCCTAGTTAGATGCCTTCAAATTATTTACAAAAATCATCAAAGTATTTTGTGCTACTTTGCAGAGGTAAGTTCAAAAAGACTTACCTCTGCAAAACTGCATACAACATTTCATTACTATATCTGGCTTGAGGCTGAAGTCATACGAATTGGAATATGTGTGCCAAGCGGTAATAAGTATTGCATTAGCAATCGCAGCCAACATGTTAAATTTGTTTTTATTGAACAAAGATTCTCCAACGGATGTTAATATTAGTAACAGAGTAGTGACATTCATCCAGAAGTCACATCCAAAAGCCAATTACATCGACAGACAGACAGACAGACACCACAAATACAGTATAAGATTTCTATATAGAAAGAAACTCTGGAAGAGCGTAACAGCAGGTGGTCCTCAGAGAAATTCCCTTTAGGCACGTGTTTTGCCCTTTAACTCCTGACAACCACGGGGTCAGGCCACATCTGAGGCATGACTCACCTGCTGTCCGTTTTTAGTATGCCTTAGGTGGGATTGATTTCTCTGGTTTCTAACACTGCTGTGGCGTGTGCTACGGCCCTGAGAAGGGCTAAGTACCTGTTTCCAGCTGGGTACATAATCGAGCACTCAGACAACCCCGGTGAGAGAGTTCTTTTTTCACGGTCCCAGCAGGATTCAAACCCGGATCACCAGTCTGGCACTCGCTTGAATCTGAGCAAATTAAGCTTTATGAGGTTTGCCTCCATTCCTCCTCAGCCAATAAAATATTATCTTGATGGAAGTGGTATTGACCAAGACAGAAATGAACAATAAATGAATGAAAAAACTGTTCCATCCAGTTTTCAATTAGTTGAAGCATCTCTGTCTCCTATGATTTTAAGTTACACAGGTGTATTCGTTTTATTTCCACCACATCATCAGATCTTCTCCATTGGATGTATTTTCTCTTTAGAATAGATAAGTAAAATAATATATTTCCAAATGCTGTTGAACCTCCCCACAAAAAAACAAAAAACAAGCTGTGGTTTCAGTCATGGTTTCGGTGCTAATTTAACTTCATCTGTGAATTTTTGAGATGAGGCTTGATAATTTGTTTTATTTGGATTATTCGGGCTATTCCATAAAGATGAGGACAATAGTCTGAGTAATTCAAATTTAACTTCACTTTATTTATTTTTTAAATTTTACTTTATTTAAAAAAAAAAAATTTTTTATGTTATTAGGTTTTTTTTTGGTTTTTTTTTAAATTATATTTTTATCTTTTGTTGATAGCGCAGTTCAAGATTACTCTTATTTCTTATTTAGTAATTTCATATTTTTCAAAAATATTTTGTTTTGCTTTTGGCAATATTTTAAAATTTACTCTATTAACTTGCTGTGTATTTTTGGTTCTATAATTCTTTTTTTTTTTTTTTTTTTTTTTTTTTTTTTTTTGTGGTGGGGATGATTGTTTGTATTCAGTTTGTTGACAGTTTAAACCATCCACAAAAAAAATTATTGGATTTTTTTCTTTTTCAACCTGCTACAACCTCCACCAGACAGAAATATTTATTTTAAATTCTTGTTTAAGAGAGGAAAAAAATTCTGAAATTTAGAAAAAAAGAATTTTTTTATTTATCTTTTTTGCAATGTTTGAAATTTCATGATTCTGTTTTTAAGTTTTTAAGATTTTGTTTTAAATCTCTTCACTTTTTTTTTCTTCTTTTTAGTTTATAATCCTGAGAGAGAAAAAAAATATCTTCACTTAGATTAAAACAACATTTTCTTAGCAAACAAGATCCCAAATGTCTTAGAATTTATATATATATATATATATATATATATATATATATATATATATAATGATTTAAAGATCTTCATGAAACAATCCAAATAAAGAATATTTTATCATTTCCTAAGAGAAAAGAAAATATTATATATATTTATATAAAATTATAAAATATATATAATATATTAGTTGAGTTGGTAGAGCGTCCGCCTAGGAATCACAAGGTCTCTGGTTTGATACCAGTCCCTGCCAACTCAATGCATGAGTAGCACAGGGATCTGTGTGGTAAAGTGAGGAGCTAGGTGTGGCACTCCACCTCAGTTTCCAAAATTCTGAAAGTATTATGTAATCAAAAAAGCAAATTGAAACTTGTAATTATTAAATTATAATTTCATACTATAATGATTCACTTGACCAATTTTTATAACAAAATGTCCCCCAAAATTACATCTATATAGTGCAGGAGTTTTTGTGTTTATGCCTCATCATTTTCAATGAATTGGTTACATGATAAATACAGAGTTCAGCCAAAAACCCTTAAATATTTCTTATTGATAGCATTTTATTTTGAAAAAAAAAATTTTTAATAAAAATCAACATAAAAGGATTTTATTTGAATTTTTGAGATGAGGTTTGATAATTTTATTATTTTGATTTTTCAGATTGTTGTCTTCATCTTTATTGTTATATAAAAATCATTTCAACCAATGTGCTCTCCGGCCTTCTTCAGGTGTTTCTTGTTGAACTCTGGAACCTTCTCTTCAAGACAGTTCCCAAGTTCGAGAAGAAACACCTGAAGAAGGCCAGAGGGTACATCGGCTGAAACATTGTGTATATAACAATAAAGATGAGGACAGCAGTCCAAAAAATATAAAACAAGGATTTTTTTTTTTTAAATAGTCAAGAGATGTATGTTCTTATCAAAAACAGAAGTGGATTTTAATTTCATTTGCCTGTGAAAATACAGCTGTATTTTTTAATCAAGAAAAATCACATTTTTACCATGATGCTTAAGGATGGAACCCTGGTGCTGAGCAGTCCATGACATAGAACACTCCACTTTGACCCTTACTTAGGCAAGATAGGCAGTTGAAGAGGCCTCTTCCGATCAATTAGCTGGTAACATCAAGCCCTAACACTTATATGATTGTCCCAACCCTATGCCCTTATAGCAAGATCCAAGCCTTTTTATCATGTGCTAGAAGGCGGTGGCTGAAGGTCCTTGGTATGATGTTAAACTTTATCTGATAGTGAAGTTCCAATTCTGGAGCTCTGGGGAATGTGTAGTACTCCTTAATCACTATTACTCCCAGGTTCACTCTGACCCGGAGTGGTAGTACCTGAGTTTTAAAAAAACAAATTTTCAATACCCATCAAGCATAAAATAACCCAACAAGGGTTGGCATGCCATAAAATCCAATTAACCAAACCAGACCACTTTTCTTTTTTTTTTTATGTAAAATTCACAGATGATTAAACGAGATTTGTTTACATTTTTTTTTTCTCTATTTCTTAAATGTTAACCCTTTTTCCATCCCAAAATGAAATTATTAAATATTCATGTAATCTTTCATGGTAACTACTAAAAATATTTCTACCAACCTCTTTTTTTTTTTTTTTTAATGTAAAATTCACAGATGATTAAACAAGATTTGTTTACATTTTTTTTTTCTCTATTTCTTAAATGTTAACCCTTTTCCCATCCCAAAATGAAATTATTAAATATTCATGTAATCTTTCAGGGTGGCTGGTAACTACTAAAAATATTTCTAAACCACCAACCTCGTTTTGATATCAAAGTCAAAAAGCAGGGAGTCTTTCAAACTAGAAATAGAAGCATTTTAAGTGTAATATATTTGGTAAGGGGAAAGAATCAGATATATGTAATTAAGTAGAGATTGATTTTTTGGGGTATTATTTTTAGTATGAAAATAGATCAAGGGTAAAAAGAAAAAAAATAGATGCTCCCTTTACAGACCATAATTTATCAGTATTACTTTTTTACTGACACTATTTTTCTTGTTCAATTTAACTTTTTTTTTAAAAATCCAATTCTATTTTTCTATTCCCTTATGAAAAGAAAAAAACAACAAAATAAAAATAAAAATTCTGCTGTCACAGAATTTTCCTGTTTTGTTTTTTTACTGACAAGAAGAATATCAGTTTTGCCCCCCGTCCACACCACCATTTTTTTTGTTTTGTTTTGTTTTGTTTGATTTTTATTTTTTTTATTTAGAAGAAGAAAAAAATTGTATTTTGGTTTACAGAAAATTCCCCCAATTTGATTTTTGTTTTTTCTTTTGTAATAAATTGCATACAAAAAAAAGGAAAAAAATATTTTGTTGTTTTTTTTATTCTTTCTGCATTGTTTATTTTATCTATCTTTTTTCTTTCTTTTTTGTTTTGTTAATATTTTATTTTATCTTATTTTTGTTTTTTGTTATTTTTGCTATTTTTTTCTTATTTTTTTTTTTCTTTCTTTTTTTTTTTTTGATTTTGCTTTTTAATTTAAAAAAAAAATTTCTATTTTTTATTTGTTTTTTCTTTTTCTTTTTTAAACTATTTTATTTTTGTTTTTTATTTTCAAATTTTTATCTTATTCTTATTAAATTTTCTTATTTCAGAAACATCATGCAATAAATAAAATACCAACATCAGTAAGACAAAACAAAAAAGGATATTTATTAAAATGTATTCGATGACTCATATCTATTTATTTGATGGCAATAGAAAAAGTGACTGTTTTATTGCCATCAAATAAATAGATATGTAATACCTTTATATATATTTATTATATTATATAATAGCTCTATTCTTTATATCTACTTCTTCCACTCTGCCTCTACCTGGGGGGGCACACATCTCCAGGGCAAAGCGGCCCAGTACTACCTATATATATATATATATATATATATATATATACACACATCTTTTTTTAGTGTTAAAGAAATAAAAGCATCAATAAATCCTGAAGAGAAATTGCAAAGAATATTATAAAGAAATAAAAAAAATTTCAAGGAATTTAGAAAAATAAACAAAGATTTTATTGACCGATTATAAATTGTCTTTGTACAAAGAAATTGAAATCTACAATTGATCTTTTTTTTTTTAAATTTGATAATTTTGTCTCTTCCAATTTAAAACAATGATATCTTGAGATGAAATATGTTATCAATAAAGAAATTATTTTGATTGATTATTTGCAAATTCTTGAACAAGGAACAATTGTTGTTTGTATTCTTGTACAAGAGACAATCATGTCAAGAAAAAAAAAGACATCGTTCAAAGGATTCTATAGCTCAGGACTTACTTACTTACTTACTTTTTAAGTCCTTTTCAACTGGCCAAGGATGGCGGTCAGAAATTTAACGCCTCTCAATCCTGCAATTCTCTTAACCATTTTTAGAACATCTATATATCAATACTCATGTTCCTTAATTGTATAACTGTTATCATCTTGCAATACCCTTTGGTTAAAAATGAGACCATCCAAATCATCCAAGATGAAATGCAAAAATGTAAATCCTGATTATCTGGTGTTGCTTATCTGCCAAATTGATTTCAATATAAAATTAGGATTGCTTTTAATACATTTGAGAATAAGCCAATAATATTAAAAATCAATAACACCAAGTAATTATTTACTAAACACGGTTTTATTAAAACTAGTATGCAAATTATTCACACCATATACTATGTAAACATTTATTTCTTAATGATATATAACACACAATGATACACATTAATGATATATAACACACGTTGCAGGATTTTCTTCGACCACTGAACTATTAATGTAAATTAACGGCATTGATCCCAGGGAGCTATCCCCCAGGCAACATCTTCCCTCTTGATTTAAAGGGGCAGGGCTGGGTTTATTGCCTGAGGTGGCCCTTTTGAGGGGGAATGCCGATGGGATCAATGCATTTTTTGCACCTACCACCCATGAGTCTTGGTTCGTAGATCACATAAAAATGTCCTTGTGTAATGCATGGCAAATAGCTTAATAATGTGGGCTGTTTTGAGGCCTTTGGCTACTGGACTATTAATGAAGTTAACGGCACCCCCCCCCAAGGCAATACCTGCCCCTTGATTTAAAGGGGCAGGGCTGGGTTTATTGCCCAGTGCCTAAGGCGCCCCCCTTGAGTGGTAATGTTGACAGGATGCACATATTTTTTTTGTGCTCACCTGAGCTACAGTTTGTGGGTTGTTCCACATTAATAGGACCTTGTGCCTGACCCACATTAATAATAATATGACTGTTTTTAAGCAAATCTATCTCAGCTAGAATAGAGACATTGTTAATAAATACGATGGTAATTAAGATTAAATAATGATTATTTAATAACCAAAATAACTAAAGGAATAGTGACATAGTTTCAGTTACAGACACATGCACACAATCTCCATTATAAGATGTGAAGCTGTCTCGTATTTAGTCTCTCTACATTTAACAAAAATTGATTAAATGGGTATTCGTTAACGGCAAATAGCAAAAAGTTTTCTAATTGGATGTAAATGAAAAAAATGTATCCAAAAAAAAAAAAAAAATGGCTGCCTTCACTGTATATTGAGGTTATTTGAATGATGCATGATGGGATTGTAATACATTCAAGTTTATTAATCAATGCTGCTTAAAAACACTAGAATTGAAATTGTTTCCAGGTTAATTCATCATGTGATCTCCATATATCACAACTTGCTAATCTAACATAATGAGCTGTCCTGTTAGCATAGCTTAGAATATGTTGACTAGAATAACCTGCAGAGGGTTAATAACACCCTCCTCCCACAAAAAGAAATTTCTTGGATATGGCACTAAACTTCATCTGATGGTGAGGCTCCAGTTCTGGAGATCTGGGAAGTGGAGTATCTCTTCATTGCTATTACTCCCAGGTCCACTCTGACCTGTAATGGTAGTACCTGTTAGAGCTCCATCTATGGGTCAATAGATTTGTTTAAAAATTATTCATATTCACTTGGACTGTGTACAAAAAAAAACTCTTTATTTTGGTATGGATGAAATTTATCATTGTTATATGTCAACATGTGTTTCAACCAAAATTTGCTTACACATACAGTATTCTATTTAGAATTATTTTAAATGTAAAATAAAATGATAATAATGATAGAAAAATACAAAATAAAGTGTGTAAAAATCAAAACCTGATGACCTTTTGTTTATATGTTTAATTTTGTTTTTCTGTTATTATTATTTTATATTTATTCTTATTTTATATTTAAAATATTTCTAAATAGAATACTGTATATGTAAACAAATTTTGGTCAAAACGTGTCGACATTTAACAATAATAGATTTCATTCATACTAAAATATACATATTTTTCTTCCATTTATCTTATTATATATATATATTATATTATTATTATTATTATTATAGTGTGTACAGAAATAACCTTCTCGAGTTTCACCATAAGGATCTTCAGAGTTAAATCCACTGAATTAATCAAGATATTGATTAATTACAGCTAACTCCTGCAGTTAGCTGTAATTAATTAATATCTTGAATAATTCAGTGTATTTAACTCTGAAGATTCTTGAACTCGAGCAGGTTATTTCTGTACACACTATAATAATAAATCCGCTCTACTTACGTATTGAACACTTTATATTTGTTATAACACTAAGTTATCCGAGTAACACTTATACCGACCAAATATTGAGACCAACCCAATATTTTTACTGGTAAGTCATTCCTTTTATTTATTATGTATATATATATATATATATATATATATATATTCTGTATGGAAGAAAAATATATAATATATATATCCATTTATCTTTTCAATATATATATAGATAGATGTTTATAAATATACGTTTGAGAGGAAGTTGATCGGCAAACTATATGCAGATAGGTATAAAAGTCTTTTCTTTGGAATTGGCAGAAAATACTTTGTTGATTTCTGCAAGAATCTCATTTGACATTGACTCGAAGATCCCAGAATGCAATAGTTGAGAAGAACCTGATGAATGGCGCCATAATGTCTGGCTAAACAAGACGCTGCTGTCAAGTGTGAGGATTTGGTAAAGTTCACTTGGAACATTCCATTAGTCGTGAATAAATAACCAGGACGTGAACAGACTGTTTTTGAACCAAGGAAAATAAAATTGAATTAAATAGATAGAGATGCAGTTATCATTTTTAGTAATTGATTTGGAAGAGATGGAAAACACTCATACACAGATTTTATTATAATGGAGATTTGTTATCTCTCTGTCTGTAACCTAAACTATGTCACTGCTTACATCACAATACCCTCTGGAATTGTATACGTTTATCAATGAGTATTTAATTTAAAATCATGAAAAACATTACTTATTAAAACATTAACAAAAAAATTAATACATAGAATACCGCCCTGTCATCTGGGGCATTAGAATGCACCGACTACACCTCTGCAGAGGGGTAAGACTCCCCCAATGGGGCCACCTGTTTGCCATGGGTGGCGACCCGTGATGCTTAAGAATGGAGTCTTGGTGGATGAGCAGTCCATGACATGCAACACTCCACTTAGAACCTTACTTAGGCTAGATGGGCGGTCGGAGAGGCCCCCTCTGATCAATCGGCTGGTCATGTTAAGCCCTAGCATGTGAATGGCAACCCGTGATGCTTAAGGATAGAACCCAGGTGGATGAGCAGTCCATGACTTGCAATATTTCACTTTGGCCCTATCTTGGGCTAGACGGGCGGTCAATCAGCTGGTCACATCAAGCCCTAGCACCTATATGATTTTCCCAACCCTATTGTCCTTATGGCAAGCCCCAAGCCCTTTTTATCATATGGGTGCTAGAAGGCGGTGACTGAGGGTCTACATGTCCTGGGAATGACATTAAACTCTATCTGATGGTGAGGTTCCAGTTTTGGAGGTTTGGGTAATGTGGAGCACCCCTTCATCACCATTGCTCCCTGGTCCACTCTGACCCGGAGTGGTAGTACCTGTTAGGGTCCCATCTATGGGTTGAATAGAAAAACATGAGTTGGTAAACAAAATTTGATTATCCATTAAGAATGAATTTATTTCACAACTTTGTCGGCATTAAATGACCCACAAGGTTGATATGCATAAAACAAATCAAACCAAACCAATACATCTTATTCATTAACAATGTCTTTTATGAAAGTTTGAGTTAGATTTGCGTCAAAATAGCCCACGTTATTATGTTGCATAATTTGTGTGGTGGCGTGGGTTGTTGATGGACCCTGTAGCGAGAATTCTAAGGAGCCGTTGGTTTTCAGATCAGGGAATGAAAAACTACTAGGATGGTTATAGCTCCCTGACCCCAGAGGCGGGAATCTCACACATTATGTGATTCAGTTAGATTTAGTTTCAACCTCAAATTGACACAGAGTAGACATGCTACTGCGAGGCTGATTCTCACCCATGCAGCGAATAAGGATGGGTTAAATCTTGATCATGGAAATAAAAGTCTTGTGTGTTGATTAATTGCATGAGTAAAAACTAGTCCTTAAAAGAAGTCCTTAGTTAGAGACAGCACAAGAAGACGACAAGATGACGATCATAGACGAAGCAGTAAAGCCGAAATGAAGATCAAGTAAGTCTCAAGTCTCTGTCTATCTCTCTCTATCACCAAGTCTCCTCTCTCATGTATATACCCGACAATGGGGTATATATATATTTACCGACCCCTCCGCACAAGCAGGATACGACACAAGGTCAATTTCTTAAGCGGAGTTTAACAGGTTTGAATTCAGAGTTTTCCTTCTCCTAGACTGGTTACCTAGCCAGGGTTAAAGAGCCCAGTCTGCCCTGTTATTTGCCCATAGCTGGAGGAAGAATTGGATTCATACCTTTCACAAGTGTATTAGTGCCATGTGAAATGCAAACAGCTTCATCCAGGAATTGAACTTGGGTCGACGATTCCACTTCCTACGACTCTAACCATTAGACCACACGCCTCCATATGATGGGGTATATAAGGCTAAACAACAATTACTGCATTTAAAATTCTGCAATGTCTGTTATATATCACTTGGGAAAGATATGAGCACCCTCATCTCCCCTTAGCTATGTGTTAAATAGTACCACCACTGTTATTCTACAAAGATGGTTTTGGCATTAAATAACCCACAAAGGTTGATATGCCATTAAACAAAGAAACCAAACCAATACTTTCTACACATGTAGGGTTGGTATCAATTTATATCTAGTCAATATTTTTTTTTAGTTTTCTGGTTTGGTTTGTTGGATTTTATGGCATGTCAACTCTGATGGGTTATTCTATACTGAAGACATTTTTGTTCTATTTACACGTATTCAAAATTTTTTAAAAAACACATTCTTTTCTTCTATTTAACCCATTGATGGTACGTTAACAGGTACTACCGCTCCGAGTCAGATGCAATGTACTCCATATTCCCCTGAGCTCCAGAACTGAACCTTCACTATCAGAGTTCAAAACCAGGACATTAAGACCCTCAGCCACCGCCCTCTAGCACATATATGATAAAAATGGTTGGCTTGCCATAAGAACAATAGGGTTGGGACAATCATATTAATGTGACCAGCTGATTGATCGGAGGGGGACCTCTCAGACCACCCGTCTAGCCTAAGTAAGGGGGAAATTAGAATGTTGCATGTCATGGACTGCTGTCACCAGGGTTCCATCCTTAAGCATCACAGGTTGCCATCCATGGCCAATAGGTGGGGGGGGGTCTTACCTCTCTGCAGAATTAAATCCAGAAATTAATTCTATAGGTTTTTCCGAATTTCTTTCTTGTAAAATTCTGAAGTTTAGGGAGGAATTAAAAGAAAGAAGGAACTTTTGGAATAATTACAATTTGGATTGAACTCTTTGTAAAAATAAAAAAAATAGAATAAACGAGTCTTATAAATTGTCACTACAAAATAGTGTGAACGGTATTTAATTAAGATGTAAATTGCTTATTTACATGCACACACACACACACACACACACACACACATTAAGATAGAGAGATGAGAGATGAGAGATAGAGAAAAGAAAGAGGCAGACCACTTCACTACAAAATAGTGTGAACTGTGTTTAATTAAAATGTAAATTGGTTACTTACATTCATAACATACACAAACACGCATGCACACACACACACACACACACACATTAAGATAGATGAGAGAGAATGAGAAAGAGAGAGACAGACAGACAGAGAGACCACTTCACTACAAAATAGTGTGAACGGTGTTTAATGAACATGTAAATTGGTTACTTATATGCACAATACACACACACACACACACATGCAAAGATAGACAGATGAGAGAGAGAGGGGGGTGGGGGGCAGACCATTTCACTCTATCAGATAAATCTGATTATATAAATTACAATGAAGATGGAGGCACCAAGAAATTGTGAATGTTAACTAAAAATCAATAGAAGACAATTTTACGCTCAATTTGATATTAGGGCAAAAGGTTCTAACGTGGCCGGATTGGTTGTCATATGATTATCCAAGAGGACAAATGTTGCTTGCCAGTTTCACGTTACAATTTTTGCCATCCTTTCAACTGGACATGATGACCCGAGTGTTGCATATCATACTCATCTTGTGTTACATCTTATGTTACATCTTGTGTTACATCTTATGCAAAGTGCACTATAGTAGAGCACACCTGCATACACCAACTTTACTGCACAGATACAAGCTGAGAAACAAAAGGAATATATATATTTACCGAACCCTCCGCATGAGCAGGATGTGACACAAGGTCGATTTCTTAAGTGGAGTTTAACAGGTTTGAATTCAAACTTTTCATTCTCCTAGACTATTTGCCTAACCAAGGTTAAAGAGCCCAGCTTGCCCTACTTTTTACCCAAAGCTGGAGGGAGAATAGTTGGATTGTGTTGCATCTTGCACACAGGTCTACTTGTCTTTTTTACTTTGATATTTAAATTCTGTTTCATCCATCTTAACTTGGGGTGGTCTGTTTATCTCTGGGCTGGTGGCTTTAGCTGGATCTTCTATCATTCTGGATCTGTCTGTCTTTGGATCTGGTAAATATTTGTGAGAATTTGGCTGATTGAATGAGGTCTGTCTCACTCAGTGGTTAGCCAAAGACTGATTTTCTCTTAGCTAACTTCCCACGTTTTCACTCATGAACCAGAAGTGTAGGTCAATACAGAGTTACATTGTACCATTCACAAATCCCTGTATCTTTCTATTAACCATTATATTTTATTTTCTTTAGATCCCATATCCCAAACATGCATGTGAGAATTTGGCTAATTGAATGGGAGCTGCCATTGCAGTCTGTCTCGCTCAATGGTTAACCAAGGACTGATTTCTTTAGCTAACTTTTCACCCGTGAATCGGAAGTGTAGGTCAAAATAAGTCAGAAAGTGCCAATCACTTTTCCTCCTGTATTTTTCCATCAACCATTATTTTAAAATCTATGCTATCACAGGTAAGTTGATCTGTTGCGAATTATTTCCCTTTACAAATGAAGATATTTTTAAAATTGAGTAAAATTATATTGTTACTAGCTGGACTTGTGGATATACCACAGTATGATAATTATTACAACATTTGATATGTTCACTTATGAGCTATTGCTATATAGTTCAATATGTAAAGAGTATAATAATTTTGATTTAACTCTTTCTCAATTTTTTTTCTTCTTTCTTTCCTTCTTTTCATTATGTTCAATTGTGTTATCACTTCGCATCTGATGATTGAAAACTTTAGACACTTGGTCTAGGCTTCCTGAAATAGGCTATAACGCAAAAAATCTAAATCTTCTGTTATATTTTTTACTTATATATATATATATATATATATATATATATACAGAGAGAGAAAGAAAGAGATCGGAGGGCAGGTAGACAGAAGGTGGTGCGTATGTATGTAGATAAGTTATTTACTAATATTATCTTAGTCTGGCACAAAGCCACCTATATGTACTTCCATCTGCCCAATTCTAGGAGAAATGTATCGACCATTGATAAAGTCAGAGATTTTTTTTGTAGCTTTACAAGATTCTTGTAAGATTAGAACCAGTTTTAAAAAGGAAAAAAGAATCAGATGGGGTCTGCATAAAAACGAAATCAAAATTAATCATCTTCCTATTTATCTGCTCTTTAGTAACATATTTTCTTCCAAGATAATCGGAAATGTTCTGTTTTTATGCGGGAGTGAATAAAACAAAAGGTGTGCAACTGCTTTTATTACAAATTGATTTTTTAAAATTTTTCTTAAAAGTTCTGAGGCAATGTTTCACCTGAAGTCATTTCTAACGAGGTCGTTAAATTTTGTGAAAAGAATTCTCTTTTGTCTCAATCCAAGCCAACTAAGTTTTGTCAGTAGATATCTTTTGAAAAAACTTTTATTATATACCAGGTGTGTCAAAAAAGTATTGAGATTTTTTGTACTTTTTGACACACCTTGTATTCTGGGGAAAAAAATAACGTTCCATTCATTCTTCATTTCTATCTTGGTAAATATAGCTTTAAACTTGGTACTTTTTTGACACACCTTGTATTCTGAAAAAAATTAATGAATGCAACGGTATTTTTTTTAGAATCCAAGGTGTGTTAAAAAAGTATTGAGATTTTTTGTACTTTTTGACACACCTTGGATTCTGAAAAAAAATGACCAAGGTGTGTCAAAAAGTACAAAAATCTCGATACTTTTTTAACACACCTTGTATATATATATATATATATATATATATATATATATATATAAGTATATAAGAGAAAACAATTTATTTTTTAACACACCTTGTATATATATATATATATATATATAAGTATATAAGAGAAAACAATTTATAATATAATCATAGCTGATACTGATCAATATTTCGATTTTACAAAAATCATCATCAGAGCTCATTCACTCCATAGTTGTTTGGGTCGGAGAAGAATGTCAAATCAGTTTACAAACAAAAAAACCTTAATACTGAAAAAAAAAAAAAAAATAAAAAAAAAAAATACCCATCCCCTTCCGTTTAAATTGATTCGTCTTGTTTGCCAACATCTCAAAATCCACTACATTTGGATATGTTTTACCGACAAAAAGGTATACATAGAGACATGACCGACATATATATGGCACGAATGCCCACATTGGGGAATAATGTAACAACTTTCGTTCTTTTTTTTTTTTTTTTGCAGTATTAAGGTTTTTTTGTTTGTGAACTGATTTGACATTCTTCTCCGACCCAAACAACTATGGAGTGAATGAGCTCTGATGATGATTTTTGTAAAATCGAAATATTGATCAGTATCAGCTATGATTATATTATAAATTGTTTTCTCTTTAACAGCATTGTGTGATGTTTTCATTCCACCTTTTCATACTCATATTGTCGGATTCATTTCCTTTCTTTTAACTTATATATATATATATATATATATATATATATATATTTGTAAATTTTTTTGAGTGTACAGAATTTTATTAGTGCTTTAAAAAGACCCACTAAAAGATTCATTGTATTAAAAAATGTATATATTTTACAATAGATGGACAAAAGGCAAAAAAAAAGCTAGCAACTCATTTTTTTTTGCCCTTTGCCCCCCCCCCTTCTATTGTAAAATATATATATATATTTTATACAATGAATCTTTTAGTGGGTCTTTTTAAAGCACTAATATATATATATATATATTTATTTATTTATTTATTTACTCAACCCATCCCTCTGCCACAAACAGGATGTGACACAAAATCAATTTTTATGTAGAGTTTAACAGGTTTGAATTCAGAGTTTTCCTTCTGCAATACCAATGTTAAAGAACCCATTCCGGGTCAGTGGACCTGGGAGTAATGGCAATGAAAGGTTACTTCACACTTCCAGATCTCCAGAACTGGAGCCTCATCAGAAGAAGAAGTTTAGTGTCCCTTTTGGGGTGATCCTCCCCCCTCTGGAGGAGATACTGTCAATGTATTCCCAGCCCCATTAACAGGGCATTGAGGACCAGTGGGTTGGTGAGGTTTGTTACAACACTTTTCAATGAAAAGAAAATCATTGATTTTAAATGAAAGCAATCAAGCTTATGTTGTAGAGTAGCTAACACCCCTTCAGCACTCTACCAGATGGACTGGCTCATAGCCATAAAATAGCCTACGATTAGCTAAATAATGTACAGTAAAGTGGGGAGCTGCCAGTAGGTGTAGCGATCCATCTCAGAAAAAAAAAAAAAATCTACCTGGTCTAGCATTAGCGACAGAGGATAGACTCCCTCAGTGTCTGGCTGATACCAACAATAGGTCATGCTACCAACTCCTCCTATCTCTGCTCAGGCCTGTAGTCTGGGGCTTTAGAATACACTGACTGCACCTCTGCAGAGGAGTAAGAACTCTCCCCAATGTGGCCACCTGTTGGCCGTGGGTGGCAATCTGTGGTGCTTAAGAATGGTACTCTGGTGGCTGAGCAATCCATGACATGCAACACTCCACTTTGACCCTTACTTAGGCTAGATTGGTGGTCGGAGAGACCCTCTCCGATCAGTTGGCTGGACTCATCAAACACCTATGGGATTGTCCCAATCCAATTACCCTTATGGCAAGACCCAACTCTTTTTTTTATCATATACGTACTAGAAGGTGATGGCTGAGGGTCTTAGTCTTGGGTATGACATTAAAATCTATTTGTTGATGAAGTTCCAATTCTGGAGCTCCGGGGAATGTGGAGTACTCCTTCATCAACATCCCTCCCAGGTCCACTCTGACCCGGAGTGGTTGTACTTGTTAAGGTCCCATCTATGGGTTAAATGATTTTTTTTTTTTTTAAATTGATTACCCATTAAGAATGAATAAAACAAAATGTCTTTGGCATAAAATAACACAATTAGGGTTGACATGCTGTAAAATCCAACCAACCAACCAACCAACCAGCCAACCAATTCTGATTCTAGATGAGATATTTGTTTTTCTATCTTTTTTTCTTTTTTAAATAAATTGTGTTTGTGTCATTTAGTATCTAAAAGAGGTGAATGGAATCATCTGCTTTTTCATAAAGAATTTCTGACTAAAGGATGGACGAGGGAACCAGTGAAGAATGAATTAATGAAAATGTCTTCGGCATAAAATAACACAATTAGGGTTGACATGCTGTAAAATCCAACCAACCTATCTTTCTATCCCTCTTTTTCTTTTTCTTTCTCTTTCTCTCTCTCTCTTCTCTCTCTCCCTCTTTTTCTCTCTCTCTCTCTCTTCCTCTCCCTCTCCCTATCTCTTTCTCCCTCTCTCTCTCCCCATATTTCTCCTTCCATCTACACCTCTCTCTCTCTCTTCTTCCTCTCTCTCTCTCTCTCTCTCTCTCCCTGCACCACTCTCTTTCTATCCCTCTCTCTCTCTTCCTATCCCTCTCTCTCTTCCTCCCCCCTCTCTCTCTTTCTCTCTCTCTCCATATTTCTCCTTCCATCTACACCTCTCTCTTTCTCTCTTCCTCTCCCTCTCTCTCTCCATGCACCTCTCTTTTTCTATCCCTCTCTCCCCCTCTCTCTCTCTCTCTCTCTGAGACTAGTGACTATTATGGCTATTATGGCTCGGTCTCCACTGTTTATTACCATTCATTTAGTCTTATTTGTTATAACCAAAAATAAATTCCAGTCCTGAAAAAAAACAGAGAGAGAGAGAGAAAGAGAGAGAGAGAGAGAGAGAGAGAGAGAGAGAAAAGGATTTTGAAGTTCTTTGCACTTCCAGCTGTCCAGACCCCAACCCCAACCCCAACCTTAGTTTTTTTGTTTGTTTATTTGCAAGTGACACCACTTCGGCTACAGACTTCAATCGTAGTTGGTGTTTTTTTTTCAGCAGCCACTGGGTAATGACTTTTGAGGCAGGAGGCCGGTACAGTTCTCTGCGAAAAGTACCAAAAATATTAAAAATCTTCATAATATTCACAATATTTTTAGACTCTTATAGCTTTTTTTCTTCACTATATTTTAGGGTCCAATATCTGATGCTGCTGTTGTGGGTCTTGCTTATAATTCCGTCAGGTGACATTTGACACTAAAGTATTTATTTTTTTTTTCTCTCTTTCAGATTGGATATTATTTTTAGTTCTATCACTTAGTCATGTCTGCAAAAGGATTCTGTTCATGTATTGTCACTTTCTATTGGAGAGAAAATGATTTATCAATTGTTAAATGATGCTTATAAATGAGAAACTCATGAATGCCAGTAATGATTCATATCACAAATAGCCTTCCATACATTTGTTAATAGACACAAAATGAATGATCAGTTTGATATTTATATAAGGACAAAATAAATCACTCCTAGCCAACAAAAAAGACAAATCTAAACATTGCAGTAAACTTGTCATCTGTGAATTCTTTTGATAATCTTTTCTGTTTTTATTTCATACAAACAACTTTCTGAATTTCTTAGGAACATTCAGGAAATTTAATGTAATGAAATAAATCAAATTAGAAAGACTAACAAAATTAAATAAGAAAGCATAAAAAAGATTACACTTATTTTAATTATATTTTATTTGGTTTCTATATAAAATCATTCATAGGATTGATTTTAATACGTTGGAGAATAAAACAATAATATTAGAGACTGTAGAATAAACATACTAAGTTCCAATTACCATCAAATTGGTAAGACAAGGCAACAAGGTTAGATCCGTATTAAGTTACAGCTCCTTGTTGCCTTGTCTTACCAATTCGATGATAATTGGAACTTAGTATGTTTATTCTACAAATTTCTACAGAGACCAAGTAATTATTTATTAAAGTCGGTTTTGTTAAAACCAGTGTGTAAATTAACTACACCATATATTATGTAAACCTGTATTTCTTAGTGATATATAAGACACATTGCAGGATATTAAATGCATTAATAACATGGGCTGTTTTGAGGCAAATCTAAATTAAATTTTCATAGAGACATTGTTAATAAATAAGATTTATTCTATGTATCAATGATTTTGAGAACAAATTAGATGCTCATTGAAAAATCATCGGGGTGGCCTAAAGTATTAGCCAGACGGTGAGGGAGTCTATCTCCTTTTAACTAGTGCTAGACCATCACTAATTGGTAAGAGACTTCAGAGAGAGAGTTCTTCAGTGATATAGAGAGATATTAGAGAGAGAGAGAGAGACAGATTAGAGATTTACTTGGTTAGGAGTTGGCCTTACTTTATCACTTGTTGACATCTTTACTTTTCCAGTTGCCATATTCCTGTCTAGTTGAGTTCTTCTAAGGGCTTCTGTTAGGGCTGTTTAAATCAAATGAATTAATAAGACATACTTTTGTTACTTGATTAAGTTTTTATTTTATCTTTATGCCCATTATCACCGCACAGGGAGACCGGCCTCAGCACATCTGAACTCTTTGATGGCTAGGCTGAATCTCAAAAGTCTCACCTCTCACTCCTCCTTCTCCCCTTCCACGTACCATTTGTCGTCCGTTTTAAAACCATGCCATACATCTATGCTGACATCATCATTCAAATTGTTCCGTTACAACACACACACCACCACTCAAACTTTTCCGTAACTAATCACTCAGACCACCATCATGAATCTTGAATCAACATTCAAGAATAATCATCTTTGATTTAGGATCATGGTTGGTTGGTTGGTTGGTTTTTATGGCATGTCAACCCTTATTGGGCTATTTTAGGTTGGTTTGATTTGGTTTGGTTTAATGGCATATCAACCCTGTGGGTTATTTAGTGCCAACTCTATAAAATTTAGAAAATCAACATAATATAATATCTATAACAATAATATAATGAGTAATATAACAGCAAATAATATTTAGCATAAATATATATATATACATATGTATCTTTTGTAAGGGATTATCTTGTGGTAATTCTTTTTTCTTCCTAAAAATAAATTGTCAGTGTATGAGATTACAGTAAGCTATTTTACCTTAAAGTTGCATTCCAGTAAGTGGTTTTGTAGACGTATTTCATATCAGATTCATAATTTTCGATATATTTTTATTTAGTATTATTTGGATTATTCGAACTATTGTCCTCATCTTCATTGTTATCTGTACAACGTTTCGGCTGATGTGCCCTCTGGGATTCTTCAGGCATTTCTTGTCGGACTTGGGAACCTTCTCAGACTCGGGAAACTTCTTTTCAAACTCGGGAACCTTCTTATTGTAATCGGTAGCCATCATGGAACTTTGAACCTAACCCTTTATTCAGTCCACGGGTGTATATTGTTCTCATTCTTCTAACCATAGCTGGGGTACAGGTGTTAAGCTGTGTTAATTATTATTCTATTTTACTGCTTCCCCTGACCAGGATTGAACCTGCAGTCTTGAGATAACTGTCACTTAAAACTGTCTTAACCTAACTCCTTTATCCACTTGGCTATGAGTCTGAGAAGGTTCCCGAGTCTGACAAGAAATACCTGAAGAAGGCTGGAGGGCACATCGACCAAAACGTTGTACAGATAACAATAAAGATGAGGACAATAGTCCAAATAATCCAAATAATGTTGATTATCAAACCCCATCTAAAAGATTCCGAGAAATGATATTTTTATTTCTCACAAGAAGGACAGTACGATATCTATGTTAACATTTTTAAACAAATCTTTATGTTATTTTCATTGAAAAATCTTTTTCTGGTAGGGACGATTTTAGACTAAAGATGTTTTTGTTTTATTCATTCTTGATGGGTATTCAACATTTTATTCAAAATGAATTGATTTAGTATCATAGTTGGTTGGTTGGATTTTACGGCATGCAACCCTTGCTGGGTTATTTCATGCTGAAGACATTTTGTTTTATTCATTCTTGATGGGTATTCAAATTTTTTTTGTTTAAACTCAATCTTTTTTTGAGAATTTTTTTTAGAACTCATTCTCTTCTATTTAACCCATAGATTGGACCCTAACAGGTACTCTCACTCCGGGTCAGAGTGGATCTGGGAGTAATGGCAATAATGGAGTACTCCACACTCCCCATAGCTCCAGAATTGGAACTTCACCATTAGATGCTGTTTAACGTCGACACCAGGACACCAGAATTGATTCTAATATGCAATATTTGCCTTTGTTGCATTCTGTCAATAACAGAGAGAGAGGTGGAGAGGGAGAAAGAGAGAGAGAGGGAGGAGAGGGGGAGAGGGAGGAGAGAAAGAGAGAAAGGGGAGAGGGAGAGAGAAAAAGAGATAGGGAGAGGGAGAGAGAGAAGGAGAAAGAGGGATAGAAAGTGAGGGGGAGAGAGAGGTGGGAGAGAGAGGGAGGGAGGTAGGAAGAGAGAGAGAGAGGAGGGAGGGAGGAGAGAGAGAGAGAGAGGGAGGGAGTAGGAAAAGAGAGAGAGAGAAGGAGAGAGTGAGAGAAGGGAGGTAGAGAGAGAGAGAGAGAGAGAGATTATCTATATGAATTGAATTCTCCACTGGTGTTAGCATCACTTGATGATGTCATATAACAGGTTAACGACAAAGCATTAAGAAACAATACAAAATAAGTAGAGTTAAACACCTGTCCATTATTGACTGACTAAAAAGCTTGTATATATCAATTATTAATGTAGTAAATAAACAATATGTAGCAATATTGACAAATTGTGAAAGGAATGTTGATATAAGATCATCACAGGGTCAGTTGATAAGGAAACATAAGTGTCATGGCTGTGAACACTCATTTTTTAATTGTACAGGGAAATCTGAAAGTATTGTCACACCTGTGGAGGCAATGCAATACTTGCCATTGCTGTAGGATTCTAATTACAGTCAAATTGGCTAAATAGTTAAATTAGGAAAATTTAGCAATAAAAGACAGGACTGATGGAAGAGTAAGTTTCATCTTTTTATCTGCATTCTTATTTAGTTTCATTAACCTTTCTAATTTAACATGATATTTTATTACATTATAGGGTCGGGTTAGTTCAGTCGGTAGAGCGTTCGGCTAGAAACCACAAGGTTCCTAGTTCGATACCGGCCCTCACCAACTCAGCATATGAGTAGCACAAGGATCTGAGGTGCCGCTCCACCTCAGATGCAAAAACAATCTCCTTTGTCTAGCACTAGTGAAAAGGGCATAGATTCCCTCACTGATAGGCTGATACCGACTTTAGGCCACCCCGACAACTTATTACATTAAAACTTAAATACTTGCACCAGGAGGTAGCATATATTTGCTAGTATTAATAATTACAACAATTGTTTTCCTGAACAAAGAGTTTATTTTGTTTTCTTTCTTCCTGTTAGCAATATCACTTGCCAGAACTGTATCAAAACCGTTGACCAAGTCTCAAGGGTATCAGATCAGAGCTTTTTGTTTCTGATCTAAAACCCTTGAGAATTCATTTTTTAACTCATGTGGGGATTAAAAAAAAAATAAAAAATAAAATTAAAATTAAAAAAACAACAAACTCCCATGGGCCTTCACCGGAAGAACCCTCCGTGCATATGCAAAAATAAGGACTGTCCCCCAACCCTCAAAAGAATATCTTGACCATTCGAGTTTAGGCCTTAACTGAGGTAGTCACTTCCTCGGCCAGGGGTATATCCCCTTGCCATGGGCGACTATGTCCAGTCAGTAAAGCGTAAATCATAAAACAACCTTTTGTCTCTGTCTGTTTCTTTTCGTTCCTTGAATTCCTTCCTTTTCAACGTGACCATCAAATGAGATGGGGTAAAAGCAAAAACCCTAAGAACATGCAACCAAGAATATCCAGCTACATTTTAACCTTAAAACACTCAAACCTCTTACAACCTCATACTTATCAGATCTATGTGAGGGTCTGGATCAAGTCACCAATAAGCACCCCAGTTGCAAAATGTTTTCAAAGGAACACAATTTTGCTTTTCACCAGTTGTTCGTAAACAAAATCAACAACACGATTTTTTGACATTAGAATTTCATACAAACCAAATTTACGTTTTTATACTAAAATAGTTTTTGATATTAATTAAAAAAATATTAATTGTTTCAGAGATCTCAATTGGACCTGTATTCTGATTAAATAAAAACTATTTTAACATAAAAACAGGTCTGTCGTTTAAAGTTTTATGATTAATAAAAAAATAACAATATTTGTTTATCTTTAGAGAAAAATTAATTTTTCACATTTGCTAATAACATGAAATAACAATTTTTTTATCAAAATCAAAAACTATTTTAGTATAAAAATGTGTCTTTGGTTTGTACGAAATCATAACGTAAAAAAATCGTGTTGTTGATTTTGTTTACTAACAACCGGGAAAAGCAAAATGACATTCCTTTGAAAACAACTCACAACTGGGGTGCCTATCAGTGACTTGATCCATGGGTCTTTATAACCAATACTGGAACCATCTCTTTGTCTTGCTTGATAATTCCTCAATGTTTTCCACTTATAGGTTAGTGTCTTTTTCTTATGAGAGTCTGCCTTATATGTAAACAGACTATGTACTTTTACTTTTTCTATCTGAGACAAAATCTGTCTGTGTCTTCATATTACTAATCACAACACTTTGTTTCCCCAAACAAAAAGGTTTTTTGTTTTGTTTCTCTTCTTCTTCTTGATAGCAATATCACTTGCTAGAAGTCTATCAAAACCGTTGACGTGTGGCTTGAAAAGAGAACAAAGAAATTATTCTGAGTCTAAAAACTGATTGGATCAATGTGTCAACTTTTATCATCAAACCAGACTGATTTTTTATATCATCATTATGAGCGACCAACATTTTCAACATGGATTTACATGTGTATGTGTGTATATATATATATATATATATATATATATATTATATATTATATTTTTGCTTGAAGGCAATTATAAATGCATGTATCGCATAAAATTCGATAATTATAGAAAATAATCTTGACAAGTAAATCCCGCAAAGGATGGCTCGCTATGCAGAACACCGTACAGACTGTTTCGACTTTATTAAGTCTCTTCAGCGATGTATACTAACGACTCCCCTCCGACAGGAATTGAAACCGGGACTTCACAGGCATAGTCAGAGACCATATCCGTTCGGCCGCCGGTACATAGCGAACAATCCCTGCGAAATTAACCTTGTCAATGATACTATTACACGCCCCTGCCATAGTAGGCAAGTGGACGTTTATTTAGTAACAAACCCGGCCGTAAGCTCTTCGGCGAAGTGAATAAGATTTTTGGATGTTTGTTTTTATAGAAGCAATGTTGAATAAATTATTATTTATATTTTTGCTTGAAGGCAATTATAAATGCATTTTTGCTTGAAGGCAATTACAATGCGTGTATCGCATAAAATTCGATACTTTTTTTATATAGAAAATGAACTTGACAAGTGTAATCTCAGCAAAGGATCGTTCGGTGTGTAGAACATTGTACAGACTGTTTCAACTTTATTAAGTCTCATCAGCGATGTATACTAACGACTTCCCTCCGAGAGAAATCGAAACCGGGACCTCAGCAGGCATAGTCAAAGACCATATCGCCTCGGCCACCTGGTTAAAGTCATGGGAAATGGATTCGTCGCTCCAAGTTCAAATCCTGGATGGGATAATTGCATTTCACTTAGTGCTAATGCCCTTGGGAAAGGTATAAATCCTACTCTCCCTCCAGCTATGGATAAATAGTAGGGCAGACAAGGCTCTTTAACCTTGGTTAGGCAACCAATCTAAGTTTTTTTCGCTGAACAGATTGACTCGCCACTTCTAACACGATTCTCTGCCCAGATTATAGTGGCTTGTCAAACACTTTAAAAAATTATTGAAATAATTTTTTTAACTTTCTAAAAACAATTTCTTTAACAAGAAACTTTCTCCTGATGATGACCTAAGGTCGAAACTAGTTGAGAAAAATAAACAGCATAAAAGGAATATTCCTGTTTGTCTTATCACTTTTTGTTCATCTTATATATATATATATATGATTGTCATCTCTCTCTCTCTATATATATATATATATATATCTTAGAAAGGAAGGAAAAACTCAACATCGTAATTCCATAATAAATTTATTTCGACCAATTTATTATGGAATTACGGTGTTGAGTTTTTCCTTCCTTTCAAAGATAAATATTGCTCTGTATATAATCTAAAAAGTTTATTATACATTGAGCTCTCTGTAGTGATTTAAAGATTCACTGTATTTATACATACTGGATCATACAATAATAATACAGTGTATCTTAGAAATCAGATATAGAATCATCCCTTACTACCAAGTTTTGGATACCTCACATCTATATGGATAATATAATGGATAAAGAGGAGTGTTGCAAATCATTGACTGCTCAACCACTAGGATTCTGTCCTTAAGCATCATGGTTGCCACCAATGGCTAACAGATGGCTCTATTGGGGGGGGGCGTTGTTACCCCCTCTGCAGAGGCGCAGTCAGTGTATTATACAGCCCTAACCGACAGAGGTGCAGAATTTGAACTTGGGTTACTGTATCTGTTTCCTAAGAATGATAACCGTACGCCTCTAATTTTTCTGTGTAATCATTCAAAGAGTTGTAGTGTAATTGAATTTAGTTGGAACTGTGTGACTAATTTCCTTGTATCTTAGACCACAAACTTGTAGAACATTTGTGAGGTGGAAAAACAGAAAATTGAAGTCTTTGATCTTTTTTTTTTTTTTTTTTTTTTTTTTTTTTTTACTTAACAATGATTATTCTCAAGAAAGAAAGAAAAAAAAGAAAGAAAGAATAGAACAAAAGCAAAACATAAGTATTTTATCTACAAAGTGCAAACCAACAAAATTAGCAATTAATTGGGCATTGCTTATCAGAATGTTGTTGTTACTTTTTGGAGTTCTTTTTTTTTTTTTGGTGTGTGTGTATGTGTGGGTGTCAGTTACTCAACTGCCAAATTTCTTTGAATATTTTATGCAGCTTCTCAGCAAAAAGAACAAATTGGACAGCAGATAAAAACAGAGTGGACGGCTACTGAGTGGAATTTGAATTGTTAGCGTCGGTCTGAATGTTGTTATGAACAAAGCCAAGGGAAATCAATGAGTGGGGAAAAAAAACTTACAACAGATTTATGAATGGATATTACACCTTCACGAAATAGATGTTCGATTTGATTATCTAGAAAGTGAAAATGAGTTGGAGATATTTTACCATAGATTTCCATAATACATGTGCACACACACACACACACACACACACATACACAGCACACACACACACGCACACATGTACACACACATACACACACACATGCACACACACATACACGCACACGCACACACATACACACACACATACACATGCACACACATGCACACATGCACACACACATGCACACACACAGCACACACGCATATAACACACACACGCATATAACACACACACGCATACAACACTCACACACACAAAACACAACACACACACATACACATAGAGAACACACAACATGCACACACATACAGAATACACATGCACACATACAACACACATATACACAGCACACATGCATATAACACACACATAAAATAACATAACAAAACACACACAAACAAAACACATGCACACACAAGACACACACATACACAACACACATGCATACAACACACACATACACAACACAACACGCATGCACACACACAACACACATACATACAGACAAAATGCATGCACATGCAACACACACACACAACACAAACACAACACACACATACACAAATACATGCACAACATACACCCAACACACACACACCACACATACACACAACACACACACATACATGCACACATACATGCACACACACACACACCTATCAGTTAGACCCAACTCAGCTGCATGAGGTAGTTGCATAATATTCAATGGCATTAATGTTTGAATCCTAGTAAAAAAAAAAAATCCGGATTTTGAATGCTGATTTTCTAAGCATTATATATCTACCCAACCCCTCTGCATGATTTGGGTGTGACCCAAGGTCAATTCTTAAGTGGAGATTATGTTATTATGGGAACTTTTTAGACTTTTTATTATTTGTTGATATAATGATTGATATAATTATTATTATTGAGTTTTTCACACCTGCTATAGCTGGTTGTTCCCTGGAGGCAAGTTTCCTCAGGTCTCCAGGAATCTTCTGAGTATTCTAGCCAATCTTAACAATGCTATAGTTTGAATGGTTTTGATTTTCCTCTAATTTCCAATTCACTCAAATTCTTTTCCAGGTCTTTGGGGACTATTCCAAGGGCACAAATTACAATTGATTTTTTCAGTTCTCTGGCAAGGTCCAAATATTTGTCTATCTTTTTGCTTTCTTTCCATTTCACTCAGTGGTCAGTTGGAATGGCAAAATCCATGAGATGACAAGTTCTCTTCTTGTTAATCAATACTAGGTCTGGTCTCAGCCAGGATTAGGTGATTCGTTATATATCTCCCAGAGAATTTTATGCGTCTCATTCTCCAGGACAGATTCAGGCTTGTGCATATAACATTAAATTGTATGGTGAAAATTGAATTTCTTGCACAATTCCCAGTGGATCACCTTTCCATTATTATTATTATTATTATTATTATTAATTTCAATTCTTTTTGAGTTTTTCACATCAGCGTTAGCTGATGGTATTTCACTGGAGTCTGAGTGACAACAAGTCTCCTCAGTTGTCCAGGACTCTTCTGAGTATTCTAGCCGATTGCAGCAATGCAGTAGTCTGGATGGTCTCAATTCTTCTTCTGATTCCAGATCTTCCAGTCTTTTTTCCAAGTTTTTGACCATTCCAAGTGCACCAACTACAATTGGTATCACTTTGACCCTCATATTCCACAGCTTTTTCAATTCTCTGGCAAGGTCCAGGTATTTGTCCATCTTTTCATTTTCCTTCAACTTCATTCTGTGATCTGCTGGAACCGCAAAGTCCATCAGTTGACAGATTCTTTTTTTTAGTTTAGTTTTTCACACCTGCCGTTGCTGGTGGTTCACTAGAGGCTGAGTGACAGCAAGTCTCCTCAGGTTTCCAGGACTCTTCTGAGTATTCTAGCCGATCCCAACAGTGCTGTAGTTTAGATGGTCTTGATTCTTCCTCTGATTTCCAGTTCACCCAAATTCTTTTCAAGAGCTTTGGGGATTGTTCCAAGGGCACCAATTACGATTGGTATGACCTTCACCTTTATGTTCCATAGCTTCCTCAGTTCTCTGGCAAGTTCTAAGTATTTGTCTATCTTTTCGCTTTCTTCTTTTTCACTTGGTGGACAAGATCGGTTCTTGGTGAGTGGGGATAATTAACTCTTAACTGTTGAGAATTTTCTATGTCCAGAACCCCATTCCTATAAGGATTTATCTAAAAATGGCCTTTTCATTTAAAGTTACCTGAGATATTTCCCTTAAATCAAAGACTTCTAAATATGTTTAATATTACATTAAAACAAAGGCTATCATTTGGGGCAGACTAGAAAATGTGACTTCTGGCTGGGTGGAATGAGGTAGCATAGGACATTAAGAGTTAAATGTCTTCCCAACCATCAAACAACCCAATATTTGTCTTTTTAATTCCTTGAAAAATTGTCTTTTGTTCAAAAACCAACCCAAACTTTTTGATCATCCAGAAATCAAAGGTGTGACTTTCTTTCTTCCACATTTTTAGATACTACAGGATAACACTATATCGTAACATTTGTTTTGTGACTTTTATTCTGGTTATAGTTGTTTTAAACACTGCAGGTAGACTGTGAATTCAGGAGCATAAATTTTTACCATAGTATACCGGAGAGATCTCAGTGAAATATGAAATGAAGTCCAATGTATGTATTTTTAATTTCTGGAATAGGATTAATACTTGTAATAAAAATCAAACTCTAAGGAAAACATAACTTAATACGTTATTTCATTTATAAGTTGTTTTTTTTTATTCAAAAACACCATTAATTGATGTTGTATGGATTTAAAGTTGTTAGTTATACACATTTTTGACCTCAGCGTTGTTATTTTAAGGATACTGAAATAAACTGAAAATTAGTATTACTTTCCTACAGAAGTTTTTTCTACATTATCAGTGATAGTGGAGGTACCTGTGAGGTAATGGTTATCATTATGTCCTGTTATAGGACCATAATCCTATGTAGATGATTATGGGAACTTTTCAGACTTTCTGATTATTTGTTCAGCTCTAGAGAATTCAGTATGACTGTCAGTTTTGATTGTCTGTGGGTTAAGCTCAATAATATATTGATTCTTTTTGTTGCTGTTCTGTTGTGCAAGACAAACAAATTAAACATATGAGAAGACTCTTGAAGAATTAAGAAAGGTTTATCTACCTTTCTTAATTCTTCAAGAGTCTTCTCTTATTAACCTTAACTCCCTAGACAGCCAAACATTGTCTCTATAAAAATCACCAGAGAGAATAATATCTGAAAAAGTGATAATGCTATTATTTTAAAGTATTATTTTGTTGCATATTTCATTGTATATGTATACTAGCAAAAGTACCTGGTCCATGACCGGGCTAAATTCTTTTTAGGAACACCAGTGAGAAAGGGAGAAAACAGGAGTAAGAGAGAATAAGAGGAAAATATTCTATTAAATTTAAAAAATCCCCAAGAATTCGTATATTACAATGTTTTTTTTAGGAAATGCTTGTTTTTTGTTTACATTTAAAATATTATTCTTTTAAATGTAATCCTAAACTTGTTTTAAAACATGATTTTATTTGAGAGAGAGAGAGAGAGAGAGAGAGAGAGAGAGAGAGAGAGATGAACAGACAGGGTGAAAGAGAGAGTACCTCGCCTGTTGAGTTAAAGTGAAATGTATTAGTCTAATTTATTTCCATTTTGACCCAATTTTTCCTTACTTTATTTTTTCTTACTGTGAAGAGTTGATTGATTTTTGTTTAATTATTAAATTATATCAATTAATAAGTAAAAAAAAAAAGAAAATTTGTTCGTTTCTTAGTTAGAAACACATTAATGTGTCTGTGAGATTTCAAATCAGAATGACATCTCTTTTCGGAGTCGACACGTACATACCAGAAAAATTATTTTATATATATAGATACCAACCCCTCTGCACAAGCAGGATGGGACACAAGGTCAATTTCTTAATTTGTTGGGTTTGAGTTTGAGTTTTATTTAATGGCATATCAACTCCTGTGGGTCATTTAATGCCAGAAAAGGTTATTATGGATTTCAGTCTCTAAAGTAGTGGTTTTATGGAGGTGTAAGGGATCAAATGGGGTAGTCTCCCTTGTCACAGGGTTTGGGTAATCACCTGCATCAGGAGTGCCTTTTTGGTCATGTGATGCAGGAACTCCAAGAAGATCACCCTCTTTTGCCGAAGCTACTGGACAAGTACAGATGTTCTGATCACATCTCTCCAGCACACACATGGTGCATACCATATGGTACAGACCCCACATACAATAAGTGGTTTCCACCAATTTTGTCTCTCTTACACTGCTACGTATGTTTGGACCCTTGTGACATTGTGCCTATGATATTGTGCCTGGGGAACTTTGTTCCCCTATATATGCTAAAATAAATTTTGTATAAATGTAACTAACGCATTGTTGTTGTCCTACTGAAGTATTCTGCGTTGGGTTACTTTTCTTTTAAGTAACCTAATGCTTTATAAGAACCGGAGTTCATACTCTGTAAATGCAAGATAATTATCTCCCTTGTTTTGTTCGGCCATCCTATTGCGTGGGTACAAGCACCGTTTGACACTGGTAAAAGTCACATGTGTGTGTGGCGCTAGTTTTCAATTCTTTTTAGCAGGCAGGAACCGAGGAGACAAGAAGGTTAGTGTCAGCACGGAGCTTTTCCTCCTTTTTTGATTTTATTAGTTGTGTATTAGAGAAACTAAATAGTCCTTTGTATTCTATTATAGTTTCACGTTGAAGACCAGTTGCAAAACAGGAGGATAAGTGACAACTCCCGTATTTTTAAAAATAAAAGTGTCTTCACCAGTCGATTCTGTCATTACTCATTCCTTGCCTGGGTGTTGCTGTCACATACTCTGTGAACCTCTTATAGAGGTATTCGGTTAAGTTTTGTTAGATCTTGTTGAAAATGTTGCCTTTTTTTAGAAAATTTAAAATGTCTTCTGGGTTTGTATTTTTAAAGAGGTTTTTTAGGTTTGTTTGTTTGATAATATTTGGTGCGGCTGTTAGAATTTAGGAGGCTGTGTTTGATTGTGAGCTGTATTTTGCATAATTTGGGCATGATTTGTTGGTAGTGTCAATCGGGAGCTCCATCAGAAATGACTGCCAAGTCAAAACTAAGAATGGCAGCAAGACACGCACAGGTGCAGGTGCAGATGTATGCACAAAAAACAGTATTGCCAATAGCTGCATGAAAAGTTTCCCTTCATTCCCAGCTCTTTGGAGATCTTACTTTTTGATGTAATGAATATGCATACACCTGGGTCTCTCCCTAACAGTAATATGATTGGCTAGTGTCAGCCATAAATACTGAACAATGTAGAGCTACAATGCCTATTACTACGCCTACTACCACGCTTAATACTACTACTACTATGATGACGTCACACGAGTATTACTACTTACCTGCTCGAGTGTACCACGTTGCTACTTCTACTAATATATCCCTTCCTAGACATAATACTTTTGGGATTACCCCACACACACACACACACATACACACACACACACACACATGCAAATGCATGTACACCTACATACATAAATATATATATTTACCATCTCCTCCAAACAAACAGGATGTGTCACAAGGTCAATTCCTTAAGCGAAGTTTAACAGGTTTTGAATTCAGAGTTTTCCTTCTCCTAGACTGGTTGCCTAACCAAGATTAAATAGCCTGGTCTTCTCTGCTATTTACCTATAGATGGAGGGAGAATATATATTTACCAACCCCTCCCCATGAGTAGGATGCAACACATGGTCAATTTCTTAAGCAGAGTTTAACAGGTTTCAATTATGAGTTTGACAATTCAATTATGAGTGTTTACAATCTTGAGTTCTCTAGCGATCATAGCATACATCTCCAGATGTATGTAATTATCAGTTAAATGTTCACTTCTTACTGATAGACACCGACGGCTGAGAGGTAAAGGAATCAGACTGAAGAAAATTCAGTTGGGTTTCGCTCCTGGCTAGAAGTAGCAGCTAAGTCTAGCCACACTGATGAGATGTAAATGTCCAAACACTGTGTCTGTGGATAACTATGAATATATATATATATATATATAGGAAGCGCGTGGTGTAATGGTTAAAGTCTTGGGAAATGGACTCGTTGCCCCGAGTTCAAATCCTTGACGTGGTAATTGCATTTCACTTAGCGCTAATACCATTGGGAAATGTATGAATCCTACTCTTCCTCCAGCTATGGGTAAATAGTAGGGCAGACTGGGTTCTTTAACCATGGTTAGGCAACCGGTCTAGGAGAAGGAAAACTCTGAATTCAAACCTGACAAACTCCGCTTAAGAAATTGACCTTGTGTCGTATCCTGCTCGTGCGGAGGGGTTGGTAAATATATATATATATATATATATTAATGTATGTGGAGGCTGGAAGGAGAAGAACAATTTTATTTGTGATCTTTTCAAGTTTTCTGGCCAACTTTTTAATATTTGGGTGGAATTCGTGTTTGTCTACCTTTCTCCACATATATATATATTTTTTTTTTTTGGAGGATATGTGCTTAATTGAAGTCATACCTAATTTTGAAAACTAATTAGTTAATAATTAATGAATTTAGGCAGGCATATATGTTCAAATGTAAGGCTAAACAAGTCGAAAAAAATGTCAATCCCTGTATGTACATTTCGACTTATACATGTATGTACATTTCGACCTATACAGGGATTGACATTTTCTCGATTTGTTTAGCCTTACATTTGAACATATATGCCCGCCTAAATTCATTAATTATTAACTAATTAATTTTCAAAATTAGGTATGACTTCAATTAAGCACATATCCTCCAAAAATTGTCGGCTAAAAAAAGGCCATATCAAAAATAAACACATTGTTTGTTTACTTACTTTCATATATATATATGTATATATATATATATATAACAAAGATAATCTAATGAGTCAGACGAACCTACTATTAGTTTCGCATAAAGCTCTTCAGGGCTAAAATCTGACTGAGTCATAGTAGGTTCGTCTGACTCATTAGATTATCTTTGTTATTTGGCTCTACTTAGGTATCGAGCACTTTTTACATATTAGCTTTCTCCTAGCGGTTATATGAATATATATATATCTTATATACATATATATGCATATAAATTGTTTTTTCTTTTGGCCAAATACTGTACCAATAGATTATTTTTTGTTGGTATGAATATCTTGGTCCTTTTTTTTTTTTTCAAAAATTTTTTTCTTCCTGGTTGATGTTTGGTAGTATATTTTTACAATCAAACTTTCTGCTGGTTTTTCTCTCTGCAAGGATCTACCAACACGCTTGGTATATTAAATTATATATATATATATCTCGAGTTGTTTAGCCTTACATTTGAACATATATGCCCGCCTAAATTCATTAATTATTAACTAATTAATTTTCAAAATTAGATATGACTTCAATTAAGCACATGTCCTCCAAAAATTATCGGCTAAAAAAAGGCCATATCAAAAATAAACACATTGTTTGTTTAATTACTTTCATATATATATATATATATATATATATATATATATATATATATTATATATATATCCCCTTTTCAATAGCGCTAGACCAAGGAGATTGTTTTTAGCATCTGAGGTGGGGCGCCACACCTACCATCAGCTCCTTACTTTACCGCATAGATCCCTGTGCTACTCATACGCTGAGTTGGCGGGGACCGGAATCGAACTAGGAACATTGTGGTTTCTAGCCAAGCACTCTACCGACTGAGCTAACCGTAGTCACCTCCTCGCTGACTGGCTGATACCGACTTTAGGTCGCCCCGTTGACTTTTACTTTATATATATATATATATATCAGTTTTTAGAAAGGCACAAAAATCCAAGATGAGATTTCTAATCTGTCTTTGTTGCCAACTGATTTTAGAACCATGACTCAGATGATCATCTCTTAACATAATGTTATATCTGCAGTTGACTTGATTCGTGTATCATCAATAAAATCGGGCCATTTATCAGCATTTTGTTATTGAATTGTCTTTACAGAGTGACATCTATTTTGTCTTTTTTAAGTACTAGAAAGAGATTCTATCCTTCCTCGCACACACCATTTTTAATCAATGTGATTGACTATGAAAGGAAAGAGAGAGAGAGAGAGAGAGAGAGAAGAGAGGGGGGGAGCAGACATGAAGCAGCCAAAGAGGGGAGAAGAAGAAGAAGAAGATGTTTGCATGGCAGCTTGGATTTACAAAATGAAAGACTCTATAATCATTCGAGAGTGCATGTTAGTGGTGACAGGATGTCTACCGCCCTGAAAAATACTTCACTTTCTATTGATCGGCGTCGGATCTATGAAAAAAGATTTGTTGCATCATAAATAGCAGGAGAGAGAGAGAGAGTGTGAGAAAGAGAGAGAGAGAGAGAGAGAGAGAGAGAGGAGAGAGTGTGTGTGTGAGAGAGAGAGGGAGAGAGAGAGAAGAGTGTTGTGTGAGAGAGAGGAGAGAGGAGGAAGAGTGTGTGTGAGAGAGAGGAGAGAGAGCGAAAGGGAGAGTGTGTGTGAGAGAGAGAAAGAGTGATAGATAGATAGAGAAAAAGAGACAGAGGAGAGGGAGGGAGAGAGAGAGGCAGAAAAGAAAGAGAGAGAGGAGGAGAGGGGGAGAGAGAGGGAGAGTGTGTGAGAGAGAGAGAGAGAGAAAGAGAAAGAGAGAGATAGAGAGAAAAAGAGACAGGAGAGAGAGAGGGAGGGAGGGAGAGAGAGGCAGAAAAGAAAGAGAAGAGAAGGGGCGAGATAGAGAGAGAGAGAGAGAGAGAGAGAGAGAAGAGAGAGAAGAGAGAGAGAGAGAGAGAGAGAGAGAAGAGATGGGGAGGGGGAGAGGGGAGGGAGCGGATTTTACGACAGTCTATGAAATAATGTAAACAAGATTCTTCATTCACTGACCATCTGGTTCAGACTTGCAACTACTTGTCTCATTTTTTATGCAAAGGAAAAAATAAACTGAACCATTATTTAAATCAGTTAAGTGTGTAACAGGAATTGATTTACTAAACACACACACACACACACACACACACACACACACACACACACATCTATATATTGATAAGTTCATTCCTAAATCTGCCATCTGTTATCCTGCAACACCCTCTTGTTAAAAATGAGACCGTCCAAAACGTCCAAGATGCAATGCATATCATTCATGTGTATTATCGCAATTGTAGTGTGTATTATTTATGTGTTTCATTGGACGAGTCCAACTTTCTTGTAAAGGAAATATCTTCCCTTACAACAATATAAATCCAACTATTCTTCCTCCAGCTATGGGTAAATAGTAGGGCAGACTAGACTCTTTAACCTTGTTATGATAACTGGTGCAGAAAAAGAAAATTTGAATCAGTTGTAGACCTGGAGAGGGATGAGCTCCACCAAGCTATCTCTACCCATGACTCATTAGACGAGTAGTGCTCCCACAACCAAATAAAGTTACGAGACCTGTGCGATGCAAGTTTTACTCTAAAATGAATTGAGTGAAGACTTATGTTGTTGTATTTTTCTTTTTGCTTTTACATTATATGAAAAGTCATGCAATCTATATATTAATAAGCTTGTTTCTTAATCTTCCATCTGTTGTCATCCTGCAACACCCTCTTGTTAAAAATGAGACTTTCCAAATTGATTTAGATATTATAAACACCTCCCCCCATATTTTTATCGGCAACTATAGTTGACTATAAATATTGTTAAAATTGTTCAATTTTTTCAAGTAATGCAATCTATATATTAATACGCTAATTAGATAATCTAAAACTTAGCGCTAATATCCTTGGGAAAGGTATGAATCCTACTCTCCCCCCAGCTATGGGTAAATAGTAGGGCAGACTGGGCTCTTTAACCATGGCTAGGTAACTAGTCTAGGAGAAGGAAAACTCTGAATTCAAACCTGTTAATCTCCGCTTAAGAAATTGACCTTGTGTCGCATCCTGCTCATGCAGAGAGGTTGGTAAATATATATATATATTAATACGCTTGTTCCAACATTTTCCATTGGTTATCATCCTGCAACACCCTCTTGTTAAAAATGAGACCATCCAAATTGTCCAAGATGCAATGCAAAAATGTAAATTCAGATTATCTTTTGTCGCTTTATCGCAGATTAGTTATTTGTCCCATTTTATTTCACCCAATTTTAAAAATGAAATACTCCAGATGGTCTTGTGTTGTTTAAATGCCCAACGTAAAATTAAAATGAATTGAAAAGAAAAAGTTACATGTTTGTTTTATTTGTAATATTGAAATTAATAGTGAATTACGGAAGATATTTTGATTATTTTGATCCTAATTTACGTTATGCAACTATATTGATCTTGAAGTTTTGTAGAATTAAATACTTACAAATGATATGTGTATTAAGTATTATATCAATTGTTATTGTATATTTTTGCATTATTTATTGCAAAGACAACGGTAGGATTTATATGTAATGAAATTGCAAATCATCGTTTCTGGCTTGAATAGCTCCCCTTGTTTTTTTGTTTAATTTGCATGGAAATTCCATGAGGCCAACAAGTATCTATTATTATATTAAAGCTGTTATAAATTAATGATTGCTTGCTAAAGGCTTTTTTTCCTATTTAGTTTAATGACACAAAATACACCCCAAAATATTCCTTAGTTTTGGGATTAGGTTATGTTTGAAAAAAATTCCATTTTATTCAGTTCTAATTAGTTGTAATTTGCAATTAAAAAAACACCTATCTCTTAACTCACATTCTGCCTGTCACTTTTCCCCTCTCTATATATATCTTAATTAATTACTTTTTATATATGTTAAGTTTCCTCTGTGAGTATAAAGAGAGAAATTGGAGAGTGTGAGTGGTAGATGAACTTATTTGTATGTTAATTTTCAACAGTTAACGGCTGGCTTATATATAAGACAGGTCAGTTTTTGACTTAATTGTAAATTTTAGCAAAATGATTTTAATGTCTTTTTTTAATTCTCCAGTTGTATTTATTTTTTTAATTTAATTTGTTTTGTAAACTAACTTTCTTCCTGATTACAATTATTTACCCAGAGCTCAATTAGTCATTTTTTTTTGTATATATATATATATATGTTAGGGTAGCAAGGACAGGGAGTCAATAGCGTTTGGTTACAGACAGTTTCTCCCCTATGCGATTATTCAAACCAAGTCTGGGTTGACTCCATATCCATGTTAGCCTAACTTAGATATAAATGCTCTATCAACAAGATTGAGACCTATTTATATATATATATATATATATATATTTTCATTCACTTCCTGTTTCTATGGTTACAATCCCACACTGTTAAAAATATATATAAATTTTTTTTTTTTTTTTTTAATTATTTTTTGTTTTTGTTTGAATTTATATATATTCAGCTCTTTCGGTTTTTTTGTGATATGCTTGTCCATAAGTGAATTGAGACCCATCTGATGAGATGAAAATTTGGGGAGCCGGTTTAAATCAACTTAGATTTATATGGGCCCCAATTTTCGTCGAAATAAATTTATTATGGGATTACTGTATTGAGTTCTTCCTTCCTTTATTGATAAATATTGCTCTGTATATAATCTAAAAGGTTATTTTACATTGAGCTCTCTTTAGTGATTTAATGATTCACTGTATTTATACATACTGGATCATCAATATTAGTACAGTGGATCTTTGAAATCACATATAGAATCATCCCTTACTACCAAGTTTTGGATAAATCTCTTATATATATATATATATATATATAAGTCATCCACAGACACAGTGTTTCGACCAGGAGCAAAACCCAACTGACTTTTTATCAGCCTGATTCATTAACCTCTCAGCCATTTGATAGCTGCCATTAAAGAGTGGTGTTTAAACTATTAAATACATACATTTGTTTATACATTTTACAATCACGGCAGAGATCCAGTCTGTAAACAACAGACGATCATTGCTTTATGCTGGCAGTGAAAGTTAATTAAATATATATATATATATATAGTGAAACATATCCCTTTTGGCCATATTTTTTCCCTTTATTAAAATCTTTTACTGTCTGTTTAAACAATCAAGTTTAAAAGAGCACTAAACAAATATTTTGGCAGATTGGTTTCCATGCAATTAAATATATATCCAAAAATAATATATATTTATTCATTATTAATATACATATATATATGTGTGTGTGTATGTATATATATATATATATATATATATATTTATGTGTATATATATATATATATAATATATATATATGGAGGCGCGTGGGTTAGTGGTTAGAGTTGTGGAAAATGGACTTGTCGATTCAAGTTCAATTCCTAGACGAAGCTGTTGGCATTTCACATAGCGCTAATACCCTTGGGAAAGGTATGAATCCATATATTCTCCCTCCAGCTATGGATTAAATACTAGGACAGTCTGGGCTCTTCAGCCTTGGGTAGGTAACCAGTCTAGGAGAGGGATAACTCTGAATTCAAAATTCCTGAGGTCCGTCGTTGATTGGGTTTGTGGCAACCCTTGATGCACCAATTCTTTCCTATCGACTGTGCCAAAAAGTGTGGATGGTCCAACACAAGCCTTCACCACTATAAACAAATCCCTGTGTGGGAGTTCATTGTGTGTATGAACCCTCATATGTCGAAAATCGACGGGAAAGTCCATTTTTTTTTCTATATAATATGATATAAAAAAATTGATGCAAATGAGAAAAGTTTAAGAAGATAAAGTACTTGATGCCGTTAGAGTAGAGCAGGTATACAACCTAGAAATAATATGAAATTATGAACACAAAGTCCATTACTTTAAGTTTCATGGCGTGTGTATAATCATCAGACGGAAAAATGAGAAAAGTGGCCAATCTATTGTATTATATGGTGTGAAGTCACGTATTAAGATGAAAGTACACATAACACTCACATGTTGGAACCACTCCTAAATAAACAACATATACAAGAATATACATATTACCAGATTAGTTTCTATGCAATTAAATATACACAAAAAATAATATATATATATATATATATATATATTATTATTAATATTGTTCTATCACAGATATTGAGCACTCTCCTAATAATACTGTATATCTTGGCTTACTACTGTCTCATCAAGTGAGATAGTGTTAACCATACACTGTGGTAATATATATCTTTGTTGGTGTCTTTCTGTCTGCTAAAGACAATAGCGTGTATCGAAAAATTTTATCTGCATTTGCTCAAGTGACTGAACAGGCCAATTTTTGAATGGCAGTCTCTGGTACAGTGACTACATGCAGACAGTAATACTTGCTGGGGCTGCTGTTTTCTCTCCTTTCTTCTGGCTCTCTTTGCTGTAGCAGCTACTTTCCTCTCTGTTTATTGAAGTCAGTTAGTCTACTGTTGGTTTTAATAACAGCAGCTAAGTAGAACTCAAGCAGTGTCCAAGACAGCTGGTATAAATAGGAATCAAGAATGATCCATTCATGAATCTGGGTGATTTGGGTCATTCCATTCCTTGAGTTCTGATTGGTTGCTTGACTGCTTGATTTGAATAACATTGTGGAGTCTTATATATACTTTGTCATTTTGCAGTGGACTTTGTAGCATTCGAGTTTGTATTTAAGTTACAATCGCTTGCTGCCTTGTCTTCCCAGTTCGACGGTAATTGTTTCACTCCTTTTCTTGCTTTGTTTGACAAGGAGGCACCAAGCCACTTGGTTTTCTGCACCAACTTTCCATGTGTTGGTGTTGATGTCGCATGTCTTTCTTGCAGACATCTTTAACGCATTGGCATGGTCTTTCTACCAGTCGAGAGCCTTCTACTAATTCGCCTTACAGTAGGTCTTTGGGGATGCGGCCTTTGTCCATTCTCCTGTCATGACATGACTAAATCAGTACATTACTGCTAGGTACATTAATTGTTTCACCGAGTTTAGGAGTTTACCATCGAGTGTGGAGATGTCTCCTTCATTTTTAAAACACATAAACTCAGTTTTATCGGAGTTCATGTATAGGCCAATGTTCTGTGCTGCCTGTGAAGCAAGGATTTGGCTGTGTAACATGGATTTTATACTCAAACAAGAACAACAACTACAATGTGGAACATGTCAAACACCTTTGACAGTTAAACACTTATTCATGGAATGCAGGTTTCTTGCTCACATCAGAAACCGTTATTTTAAAGCAAACAATATGAAAGATCTGTTTGAAAATGTCAACATGGAGGATATTCTCTCTTTTTTGAGGGAAATAAAATTATACCATAGAATATAGACATGAAACAAATCAATACCATACAACATAATCCCCAATAATGCTAACACATTGTTAAAACCAATTACTAAAAAGTATAAATATAAATATATATGTATAACTTCCTAACCGTTAGGCATGGCATAACCCCAGATGGGTTGACATGCCATTAAAATCAATAAACAAACAGACAAATGGATTTGGCTTGTGCAAGTGTATTTGCAAGAAATGCCAGATTATCAGTGTTGTCCACATCTGTGATAGTTTTGCGGGGTATTGCCTGCTTCTTGCCTTTTTTAGCGTGAAGCCTTTATCTTTTATGGGATCTAATGATGTTCGAAGTATGTAATCTAGGCATATTATGAATATATATGGTTCTAGCATATCTCCTTGTAGGACTCCAGTGACATTATCAAAGAAATCTGTGTCACCATCAGGTGAGCGTACCATTGCTTTAGCATTTTGATAGAGCATCATTATGGCAATATTTCTTTGAGGAGACCATATGCTAGTAGTATTTGCTCTATTTTCACACTGTGTATGGAATCAAATGACTTGGAGAAATATACAAATAGTAGGGTTGCCTCAAGATTCTTTGCTCAAACCCCTTCTATGAGTCAATAAATAATAAGAAAATATATATATATACACACATATATACATATATTTTAAGGATTAAAATAAGGATGTTTTAAGGATATCTGCAAGAATGATCTCAGGTGCTTGGGCATTACCCCTTCTAGCTGGGAAAATTTGGCACAGGACCGCTCTCGTTGGTGGGCTGTTCATGTCTGAAGTCAACCTGGCACAACACCATGAACCCAAGAGGTCCAGAAGAAAGCAGTGGCAACAAATCATCAGCACATCAACATCTGCAGGGACAGCCTTCACATGTGACATCTATTATGTAGGCTTCTGAGACTGCAATGTCAATACCAAATACATATATATATATATATATATATATATATATATATATGTATATATTATTATAGACTCTCTCGTCAATTTTTCGACGCATGAGGGT
Organism: Doryteuthis pealeii; assembly: GCA_023376005.1. NCBI lineage: Eukaryota > Metazoa > Mollusca > Cephalopoda > Myopsida > Loliginidae > Doryteuthis > Doryteuthis pealeii. The sequence continues at coordinate 102,458,251 of CM042153.1, forward strand.
TCACACACACAATGAACACCCACACAGTGATTTGTTTATAGTGGTGAAAGCTTGTGTTGGACCATCCACACTTTTTTGGTACAGTCGATAGGAAAGAATTGGTGCATTAAGGGTTGCCACAAACCCAATCAACGACTGACCTCAGGAATTTTGAATTCAGTTATCCCTCTCCTAGACTGGTTACCTACCTAAGGCTGAAGGGCCCAGTCTGCCCTATTATTTAACTCATAGCTAGAGGGAATTTTTGAATTCAGAGTTATCCCTCTACTAGACTGGTTACCTACCCAAGGTTGAAGGGCCCAGTCTGTCCTACTATTTAACCCATAGCTGGAGGGAGAATATATGGATTCATACCTTTCCCAAATGTATTAGCGCTATGTGAAATGCCAACAGCTTCGTCTAGGAATTGAACTCGAATCGACGAGTCCATTTCCCACGACTCTAACCACTAGCCCACGCGCCTCCATGTATATATATATATATATATATATATATAGCTTACAAAAACACATGCACGCACACACACATACACACATCTGATATTGTAACGTTATGGCTTTTCGTTTTCACGGTACCGATTAGGAATATGTTACGTACGGTACCCGTTCGTAATATTTAACGTAGTGGGACCAGTTAGTATTTAACGTTAGGGCCTTTTCTTTCTCGGCCTACTACAATTCGTATCTTCGTACCGTACAGTCGTTTGTTTACAAACACGAATCTAGTTGTAGCAGTCAGTCTTAGCTAGCCCCAAAATCTTCCTCCACTTCTTTCGTTTATGGTCAAGGGAAGATATCACTTTACGTACGGCCGTCGCGTGCCCTTCGTTACGGCCAATTTGACTTGTTGACAAGTATACATGCTAATGACTTTCATTCATGAGTACGATTTCTTTGGCGTGTAGTAAATAAAGATGTGGACAGTATTTCTTACTTTTCAGGAATTTATTTACTTAATGAAAGTTATTGAGGGAAAGAGGTTGTCGGCTTCCTTAAATATGTTTTTAGTGATGCTCTTAACTTCGTTCCAATTATCAGGCTTCACACTTAAAATATGTTTTCAACTTCGTCCAGTGTAAAATATTACATCTCAGGTTTCACACAACTCCAACTGATCGTGATTCTATTCACGGGTCTCTTAAATAGCATTTCTAAATAATCTTCCAGAAGCTTCCTTCTCTAGAATTTTCGACCACCTTCTGGACCAAATCGAAGGTTCGATTCCTTCTATTCTCACTGGTCACACAGAGTTCACGAAGCCTAAGATCAAAGACTTCTCTGTAGCCCAAAAGACTGGTTTTTTCCTAATCATAGACTTATCGTCTCGTTTCTCTCGTTAAAAAGATATTATCTTTCCTAACTACTTTTTCGGTGATTCCAAAAAGACCACCCAGTAATATAAGATAATCGGTAGTACATTTTTCTAAGTCTGGCACAAGGCCACAAATATAGGTGCTGGGCGGCGATTACATAACAATATGACCCACAGACAAATATCAAATCCTTCTTTTAGTCAACCGACTGACCCTACAGAAGAAATCCCAACACTCAAACCCACCCATCAGTGCCTCTCCCCTCACCCATTCACCTTTTTTACTATAAAAGAAAATGTATGTGTGTCTGTGTTCAATAAAGCTGAAGAAGCTTGATTCAATATGAGGCAAAATATACATTAAATTTTATACTGTTTCTGTGTTTATATCCACAATTTCCTCTAATCTCTACCACATTTTCTCGGATTCACTCAAATCCCCCACACGCCATCACACTTACATATATATATATATATATATATAGGGCCGGTTTAGCTCAGTCAGTAGAGTGTTCGGCTAAGAATCACAAGGTTCTTGGTTTGATACTGGCCCTCGCCAACTCAGCATATGAATAGCACAGGGATCTGTGCAGTAAAATGAGGAGCTGATGGTAGGTCTGGCGCTCCACCTCAGATGCTAAAATAATCTCCTTGGTCTAGTGCTAGTGAAAATGGGATACACTCTCTCGCTGTCTGGCTAATACCGACATTAGGCTGCCCCCGACGACGATATATATATATATATATATATATATATACTCACTGGAAACAGGAGGTAACTTGACAGATGACAGTTTGATCTATCTGTTCAAATTCCCTGAACTTTTGGATAGCATCCAACAATAATTTCACACAGCTGCTGCTACTTCAACAAAAACATCATCATCAGCAGCAGCAGCAGCATTAAGTGTACCTTCAACAAAGCCTTTATCAGTTGAGTTGTTTATACTGTATCTTCCACTTTATATAATTGATAGATACACTTAAGCTAAAAATCACTTAACATGCCACTAAGCATTTAAGTAACAACAATGTTACAATGTCGAGTGTTATGAAAATAAATAAAAGCCAGGAAATTTTGTGATAATTCCAGAAAATCTCTGAAGTTGCTGCTGGTCTAGTATTGGGGTAGGTTACTGTTGGTCTTACATTCATTAACTCTATGCTGGATGTTGTCTACAGGACTTACCAAGAGTGATTGCTGATAGGGACGGATGGTGAAAGAGAGTCAAGGGAATCCATGCTGTTGACACACCTTTATGATGATGATGTCTTAGAACCTTTTAAACTAGGCCAACTATTTACACATACAAAGTTTGAATCTTGTATATAGGGTGTGACCCCCCCTGATCTGTGGCTAAAATTTAGATATCAGAAAGTCGTATGATACACAAGTATATTGTGACAATACCCGGTCTGCATTCACTGCACCTTCGTTGCACAATGTCTATGACCCCCCCCAAAAAAAAAGAAGCTGGATAAGAACTACACAAGGATGCTGTGTGCTGTATTGGACAGATATTGGAAGCAGTACAAAACAATAGCACTTACCTCCTGTGCCACAAACCATTCAAGTAAGACATGCTGGGCATTTTTGAGAAGTAAGAATGACAACCCTTGACTGACCAGCAGAAACTTACATTCATTAGCTCTATGCTGGATGTTGTCTACAGGACTTACCAAGAGTGATTGCTGATAGGGACAGATGGTGAACGAGAGTCAAGGGAATCCATGCTGTTGACACGCCTTAATGACGATGATGTCTTAGAACCTTTTAAACTAGGCCAACTATTTACACATACAAAGTTTGAATCTTGTATATAGGGTGTGACCCCCCTGATCTGTGGCTAAAATTTAGATATCAGAAAGTCGTATGATACACAAGTATATTGTGACAATACCCGGTCTGCATTCGCTGCACCTTCGTTGCACAATGTCTATGACCCCCCCCCAAAAAAAAAAAAGAAGCTGGATAAGAACTACACAAGGATGCTGTGTGCTGTATTGGACAGATATTGGAAGCAGTACAAAACAATAGCACTTACCTCCTGTGCCACAAACCATTCAAGTAAGACATGCTGGGCATTTTTTGAGAAGTAAGAATGAACTCCTACACATGGACATACCAATATTGACTGACCAGCAGAAACTTACATTCATCAGCTCTATGCTGGATGTTGTCTACAGGACTTACCAAGAGTGATTGCTGATAGGGATGGATGGTGAAAGAGAGTCAAGGGAATCCATGCTGTCGACACGTTTGATGACGATTATGTCTTAGAACATTTTAAACTAGACCAACTATTTACACATACAAAGTTTGTATCTTGTATATGGTGTGACCCCCCCTGATCTTAGGCTAAAATTTAGATATCAGAAAGTCGTATTGGGCTAGGCTGAGCAGCTATGGTGACACTAGTAGCATTCATATATAGACTACCTATGTTCCAAAAAAAAACAAAAAAAAGTCTAACTACAGTTCCAAACCCAAGACAACGCCCTGTCGGCTGGGGTTGTAGAATACGCCGACTGTACCTCTGCATGATTGGTTGGCTGGCTGGTTGAATTTTACGACATGTCAAACCTTGTTGGATTATTTTATGCCGAAGTTGTTTTGTTTGATTCATTCTTGATGGGTATTCAAAAGTTTTTTTTATTTTTTCTATTTAACCCATAGATGGGACTATAAAGGATTTATTTGTCTCATACCCCACCTGTATGGACTGGGAACAAGGCCTCGTTTTAACGTGGGCCCACCCACAAGCCAAAGCTAATGGGTGGGACTATAAAGGAGTGGAGTGCCCCTTAATAACCATTACTACCAGATCCACTCTACCCTGGAAATACAGTTTAAGTGTTATATATCTCTCACTCTGTTTGGTATATATATGGAGAGAGCATCTATTAAGATTATGAGATATTAGAGGATCTATTTAACCCATAGATGGGGCTATAAAAGAGTGGAGTGCCCCTTAATCACCATTACTACCAGATCCACTCTGCCCTGGAAATACAGTTTAAGTGTTATATATCCCTCACTCTGTTTGGTATATATATGGTGAAAGCATCTATTAAGATTATCAGATATTAGAGCATCCGTGGTTATACTCCCATAAATCTTTCTTATTTTCCTGCTTGAGTCGCTGGTTGGTACCTTATGGCTGGTTTTCTTGCACTCAGTCTTTCATTTCCACAGATTTTGTAAAATGTCTCTCCTTGAACCGGGTATATAAATGGGGAGAGTTCTTTTCTATTAAGACGATGAAAAATGAGATCATCTGTGGTTATATCCCCACATCTAGTATGGAAGCGCGTGGTGTAATGGTTAGTCATAGGAAATGGACTCAACACCCCGAGTTCAAATCCTGGATGTGGTAATTGCATTTCACTTAGCGCTAATACCCTTGGAAAAAGGTATGAATCCTACTCGCCCTCCAGCTATGGATAAATAGTAGGGCAGACTGGGCTCTTTAACCTTGGTTAGGCAACCGGTCTAGGAGAAGGAAAACTCTGAATTCAAACCTATTGAACTCCACTTAAAAAATTGACCTTGTGTCACATGCTGCTCATGCGGAGGGGTTGGTAAATGTATATATATCCCCACATCTAAATCTTTATTTTAGTTGTCTTTCGGGGAGACATTTATGGTTATGTCTCCTGCATATTTAAGTTTTTTCTTACTTGAATAGCTGGTAGGTAACTTATGGCTGGCTTTCTTATCTTCTGTTTCTTGTAGCTGGGGCATTTTTTCTAACTCCAATTTATTGTCGTCTGTAGTCTGTAGCGAGGTAGTTCTCATATACAGGGTGCAGCATAAGTATCGCCCTTTGTATAAGTGGAACAAAATTAAAGCCTTTTTGATTATCCTTTATTTTTTTTCGAACATGAATGTATTGCCACAGGTTAATGGATTAATATAATATATTAACAAAATCGATATAATGCTTATTCAGTTTAATAATGTTCAATACAAATGAAATCAAACCAAATTTAAGAAGAAAAAAAATTCCAAAAGATATAAAGTTTTAGAATTTAGTCATTTATTTGAGATGTTCAAAATGTTCCCCTTCATGTTCCATACAATTCTGAACTCTACCAGCAACACTTTTACAAACTTTTTGACACATTTCAATGGTAATTTCATGAAATTTATCTGAAATTGCATTCTTTAATTGTGGAATTGTTTTCGGCTTAAGATAGTAAAGGTGATCTTTCAATACACCACACAAAAAAAAGTCTGGTAGTGTTAGGTCTGGTGAACGTGATGGCCATTCAATTAATCCTTTTCGTCCTATCCATCTACTTTCAAAATTTTCATTTAACCATTCCCTAACTCATAAGATATGAAATTAAAAAGGGTGTTACTTATGCTGCACCCTGTATACTTATACCCCTCATATATACTTATACCCCTCCCATATATACTTATACCACCCATATATACTTATACCGTATATATTTATACTTCCCATATATACTTATACCTTATATACTTATACCATATTTACTTATGCCATTATATCATACACTGAATGCAATTCTCTAACCTCTAGGGATTAAATAACCCTTAGTTGAAATGCCATTTAAATCAATCAATCAATGAATACAATGTTACATATAAGTCATCGGGTTGGCCTAAAGTTGGTATCAGCCAATCAGTGAAGGAGTCTATCCCCTTTTCACTTGCGCTAGATGAAAGAGATTGTTTTTAATGTCTAAGGTAGAGCGCCACACCTACCATCAGCTCATTACTTTATCGCACAGACCCGTGAGCTACTCATATGCTGAGTTGGCGAGGGCTAGTATCAAACCAGGGACCTTGCGATTCCTAGTCAAGTGCTCTACTGACTGAGCTAAACCGAACCTTTTTATGTTACATACACTTATACCATATATACTTATACTTTCCATATACTTATACTTTCCATATATAAAAAAAAGTCCTTAGGGCAGCCTAATGTCGGTATTAGCCAATCAGCGAGGGAGTCTATCCCCTTTTCACTAATGCTAGACCAAGGAGATTATTTTAGCATCTGAGGTAGACCGCCACACCTACCATCAGCTCCTCACTTTACCGCAGTGATCCCTGTACTACTCATACGCTGAGTTGGCGAGGGCCGGTATCGAAGCAGGAACCTTGTGATTCCTAGTTGAATGCTCTACCGACTGAGCTAAGCTGGTACTTCCCATATACTTATACTTCCCATATATTGTAGTAGTAAAGTCAACGGGGCGGCCTAAAGTCGATATCAGCCAGTCAGCGAGGGAGTCTATCCCCTTTTCAATAGCGCTAGACCAAGGAGATTGTATTTAGCATCTGAGGTGGAGCGCCACACCTACCATCAGCTCCTTACTTTACTGCACAGATCCCTGTGCTACTCATACCCTGAGTTGGCGAGGACCGTATCGAACTAGGAACCTTGTGGTTTCTAGCCGAACGCTCTACTGACTGAGCTAACCATGTACTATACTTATATATACTTCCCATATATATATACTTATACTTATACTTATACTATACCCATATACTTATACTATACTTATACATATATATTATACATATATACTTATACTTATACCATATACTTATACTTCCCATATACTTATACTTATATATACTTATACTTATACCCATATACATACCATTTATACTTATACTTCCCATATACTTATACCATTTATACTTATACCATATACTTATAACCATTTATACTTATACTTCCATATATATACTTATATATACATATACTTATACCATTTATACTTATACTATACCCATATATATACTTATACTTCCCATATACTTATACCATTTATACTTATACTTTATACTTATACCCATATACTTATACCATTTATACTTATACTTCCCATATACTTATACCATTTATACTTATACTTTATACTTATACCATTTTATACTTATACTTCCATATACTTATACCCTTATATTTATACTTATACTTCCCATATACTTATACCATTTATATACTTATACTTTCCATATACTTATACATTTATACTTATACTTCCCATATACTTATACCATTTATACTTATACTATCCCATATACTTATACTTATACATTTATACTTATACTTTCCATATACTTATACCATTTATACTTATACTTCCATATACTTATACTTATACTTATACTACATATGTACTTATACCATATATACTTATACTTCCCATATATACTTATACCATATATACTTCTACTTTCCATATATTTATACTTCCCATATATACTTATACTATTTATACTTATACTTCCCATATGTACTTATACCATATATACTTATTCTTCCCATATATACTTATACCATATATACTTATACTTTCCATATACTTATACTTCCCGTATACTTATACTTCCCATATATACTTATACCATTTATACTTATACTTCCCATATACTTATACTTCCCATATATACTTATACCATTTATACTTATACTTTCCATATACTTATACTTCCCATATACTTATACTTCCCATATACTTATACCATTTATACTTATACTTTCCATATACTTATACTTTCCATATATTTATACTTCCCATATATACTTATACTATTTATACCTCCCTGCTGAGAGAAAGAAAGTATCTAAAAACCTTTCTTTTTTTTTTCTCCTTATATTGATAAGTTGTCTTCTTTACTGTAAATGTTTTGATTCAAGTCCAAGATCAATTTCTTTCCTCCTTATTCTGCCAAATTTCGGAAGGAATGCTTAACGGAAGTGTATGCAATTGTAGAGCATAACTGATAACCATTTCTTTTGATTCTTTAAAGAAAAAAAAACCCATTGACCCCCTTTGACCTTTGTACTCTCTCTCTCTCTCTCTCTCTCTCTCTCTCTCTCTCTCTCTCTCTCTCTCTCAACATCGGAATTAAAGAGAAAAGATGAAAGCAAGAAATACCTGCTGATCATCACATGTCGTCAATTGAGCAATTCCAGGAAGAAATAATTCCGACTGTTTCCCCCATTTGATCAACTTTGGAGGTGGCCTATTGAGGAGGAAACGTGCCCAGGATGAAACATGTTTGGCCAAGAAACATGAATCAATTATTTATAAAAATAAATCATAATGTTTGATATTGGAGTAATGTTGTCTGGTGAATGTTTGCAATATATGGTGGCAAAACACTTTAACTTGTCATTGAGGGATCACAAATCAATGCTTTCTTATGCTTTAAAAAAATATTGAAAAAACTTTAGAAAAAACATTTGAAAAACATTTTAACTAAAACATTTAAAAAGTATTTTAACTAACTTGTCATTGAGGGATCACAAATCAATGCTTTCTCATATTTTAAAAAACATTGAAAAAACATTTGAAAAACATTTTAACTAAAACATTTTAACTAAAACATTTGAAAAACATTTTAACTAAAACATTTTAACTAAAACATTTGAAAAACATTCTAACTACCATGTCACTGAGGGACTACAAATGAATGCTTTCTCTTGCTTTAAAACCATTGAAAAAACATTTGAAGAATATTTTAACTAAAAAATTTCCACTAAAACATTTGAAAAACATTTTAACTAAAACATTTATAAAACATTTCTCTGAATGTTTGAGATGAGGCTTGAAGATTAGTATTATCTGCGTTATTCAGACTATTGTCCCCATCTTCATTGTTATTTGTACAACGTTTCGGCCGATATACCCTCCGGCCTTCTTCAGGTATTTCCGAAGTCCGACAAGAAATACCTGAAGAAGGCCGGAGGGTATATCGGCTGAAACGTTGTACAAATAACAATGAAGATGGGGACAATAGTCCGAATAACGCAGATAATATTTATAAAACATTATGACTAACTTGTCACTGACAGACTACAAATGAATGCTTTCCCTTGCTTTAAAAAAGCATTGAAAAAACATTTGAAAAACATTTTAACTAACTTGTCATGGAGGGATCACAAATTAATATTTTGCTTTCTCATGCTTGCTTCTGTTGAGATGCAAACAAAACTGAATCCCCTGTTAACCACAACTTGATTAAAGGACAGTCTTGGTTGCTGTTTATTTCTTGATTCAAAAACAGACTCATAAAACAAGACATCCAAACAACCTACCATATTTGACGGCATATAAGACGCACGGGCATACAAGACGCACCCAAATTTCAGCAGGTCAGATTCAGGAAAAAACGTTTTTAGTGTATTTAAGCATATATTGTTGAAAACAGTCTAGCTATGAATTGTGACTTGGATCCCTGCCGGATGCCCCATTAAAATCCCTAAATATAAAAAGACCTTGCATTGATCCAGTCACTCTGAAAATAGAAATTTATGTCTACAATATTAAATGGAAAAAATTCCATGTTGTTATCATTTAAATTTTATCTTCATGAGTTTAAATCAAATCTTCATTATGTTTGCTCAAAAACCAAGCCCTGGTGATGTTTAATGTATATATATATATTTACTTTGTCATTAATTGTTTTATTTTCAAAGTTTCCTCCGGACATACACATACACACAACTGCCTTTTATATATGTATAGATAGATTACGTATTGAACAGGCTGATTGTTGATTAACTTCATTGATCTAGAGGGAACCAATTGGTTTAAAATTTGCATAGGCAAGAAACTGTCAGTAGCCAAGTGCCATTGACTCCATGTCTACGCTATGAAATATTTGTCTTTGTCATCAAATATCCATGAGCTGCCATCAGCAAAAAATATAACAACAGCTTAAAAATTGGGACCAATATTGCTGAGATCTTTCTCAGCCAGGAATGCTGTTCAAGTGAGGAGGAACTTTTCTAATCTATTTCAAATGGCAGTTAAGAAGAAGAATCTCTGCAAAAGAGACACGGTGGTGCCACACTCAAAGAACTGCAGCTACCCCACACCCTACCGCACCCCACCCTCTAAAAGAAAAAAATAAGAGAGATTTTTCTTGGAAGCAACAATACAATTTCTCTGGTTTTACCTGACTTTTTCAGTAATACTGAATAGTTGTCATTAAACTATTGTGTTAAAGTTCAAGTTAAGTGAAGGGCACCAGGTTAACTTTTTTTTTTAATCACTAATGGATTTGGCTAAATGGTAAAGCAGTAGGTAATAAGGGCTGAGTCTTGTACTTCTAAAATTGGTTGGTTGGTTGGTTGGTTGGTTGTATTTTACAGAATATCAACCCTTGTTGGGTTATTTTAATCCAAAGACATTTTGTTTATTCATTCTTGTTGGGTATTCAATTTTTTTAAACACATTTTTTCAAAAATCATTTTCGGATATATTCAACCCATGGGATACTAACAGGTACTACCAATCAGGGTCAGAGTGGGTCTGGGAGTAATAGCAATGAAGGGATACTCCAAACTCTCTAGAACTGGAGCCTCGCCATCTGATGTAGTTTAGTGCCATTTCCACCTTCAATCTGCAGAGTAAAATCCTCTTTTAAGTTTAGTATTCTCCCATCTCTTTCACATGTCACTTTTTTACACTGTGAATACCCCTGCTATCTTTTGTTTTGTCTGTGAACCAGCCCTGAAACTGGTACTTGATCCTTTTGCAAATATTCCATCATACAGGTAGAAAATACCAATAAAATTTGGTACAGCCATGTAGGAAATTTGGTAGGCAAAGAGTTAAGTTTAGTATTCTCACATAGTTTAGTATTCTCACATAGTGTAGTATTCTCACATGGTTTAGTATTCTCAGAAGGTTTAGCATTCTCACATGGTTTAATATTCTCACATAGTTTAGTATTCTCACATGGTTTAGTATTCTCACATGGTTTAGTATTCTCACATAGTGTAGTATTCTCACATGGTTTAGTATTCTCACATAGTTTAGTATTCTCACATAGTGTAGTATTCTCACATGGTTTAGTATTCTCACATAGTTTAGTATTCTCACATGGTTTAGTATTCTCACATGGTTAGTATTCTCACATTAGTATTCTCACATAGTTTAGTATTCTCACATAGTTTAGTATTTCTCACATGGTTTAGTATTCTCACATGGTTTTAGTATTCTCACATGGTTTAGTATTTCACATAGTAGTAGTATTCTCACATAGTTTAGGTATTCTCACATGTTAGTATTCTCACATAGTGTATTCTCACATGGTTTAGTATTCTCACATGGTTTAGTTTTCTCACATAGTTTAGTTTCTCACATGGTGTAGTATTCTCACATGGTTTAGTTTCTCACAATAGTGTAGTTTCTCACATGGTTTAGTATTCTCACATGGTTTAGTATTCTCACATAGTGTAGTATTCTCACATGGTTTAGTATTCTCAATGGTTTAGTATTCTCACATAGTGTAGTATCTCACATGGTTTAGTATTCTCACATGGTATTCTCACATGGTTTAGTATTCTCACATGTTTAGTATTCTCACATAGTGTAGTTTTTCTCACATGGTTTAGTATTCTCACATGGTTTAGTATTCTCACATAGTGTAGTTTTCTCACATGTTAGTATTCTCACATGGTTTAGTATTCTCACATAGTGTAGTATTCTCACATGGTTTAGTATTCTCACATGGTTTAGTATTCTCACATAGTGTAGTATTCTCACATAGTTTAGTATTCTCACATGGTTTAGTATTCTCACATGGTTTAGTATTCTCACATAGTTTAGTATTCTCACATAGTTTAGTATTCTCACATAGTGTATATTCTCACATGGTTTAGTATCTCACATGGTTTAGTTTTCTCACATAGTGTAGTTTTCTCACATGGTGTAGTATTCTCACATAGTGTAGTAGTTAGTATTCTCACATTGTTTAGTATTCTCACATGGTTTAGTATTCTCACATAGTGTAGTTTTCTCACATAGTTTAGTTCACATGGTTTAGTATTCTCACATAGTTTAGTATCTCACATGGTTTAGTATTCTCACAATGGTTTAGTTTTCTCACATAGTGTAGTTTCTCACATGTGTAGTATTCTCACATGGTTTAGTTTCTCACATAGTGTAGTTTTCTCACATGGTGTAGTATTCTCACATGGTTTAGTTTCTCACATAGTGTAGTATTCTCACATGGTTTAGTATTCTCACATAGTATCTCACATAGTGTAGTATTCTCACATGGTTTAGTATTCTCACATGGTTTAGTATTCTCATAGTTTAGTATTCTCACATAGTGTAGTATTCTCACATGGTTTAGTATTCTCACATGGTTTAGTTTTCTCACATAGTGTAGTTTCTCACATGGTGTAGTATTCTCACATGTTTAGTTTCTCACATAGTGTAGTTTCTCACATGGTGTTAGTATTCTCACATGGTTTAGTATTCTCACATAGTGTAGTATTCTCACATAGTTTAGTATTCTCACATGGTTTAGTATTCTCACATAGTTAGTATTCTCACATAGTTTAGTATTCTCACATAGTGTAGTATTCTCACATGGTTTAGTATTCTCACATGGTTTAGTTTTTCTCACATAGTGTAGTTTTCTCACATGGTGTAGTATTTCTCACATAGTGTAGTATTCTCACATAGTTTAGTATTCTCATAGTATATTCTCACATGGTTTAGAATCTCACATAGTGTAGTTTTCTCACATAGTTTAGTTTCTCACATGGTTAGTATTCTACATAGTTTAGTATTCTCACATAGTGTAGTATTCTCAATGGTTTAGTATTCTCACAATGGTTTAGTTTTCTCACATAGTGTAGTTTTCTCACATAGTGTAGTATTCTCACATAGTTTAGTATTCTCACATGTTTTAGTATTTCTCACAGTTTAGTATCTCACATAGTTTAGTATTCTCACATAGTGTAGTATTCTCACATTCTACATGGTTTAGTTTTCTCACATAGTGTAGTTTTCTCACATGGTGTAGTATTCTAGTATTCTCACATAGTTTGTATTCTCACATGGTTTAGTATTCTCACATGTTTAGTTATCACATAGTGTAGTTTCTCACATGATTCTGTTTATTATTCCGATAGTTTATTATTCTCACATATTTTAGTATTCTCACATAGTTTTATTATTCTCACATGGTTTAAGTTTAGTATTCTCACATTGTGTAATATTCTCACATGACCTCTGTTTAGTATTCTCACAGTTTAGTATTCTCACATGGTTTAGTATACTCACATGGTTTAGTATTCTCACATAGTTTAGTATTCTCACATAGTTTAATATTCTTACATGGTTTAGTATTTTCACTTAGTTTAGTATTCTCACATAGTGTAGTATTCTCACACGGTTTAGTTTCTCACACGGTTTAGTATTCTCACATGGTTTAGTTCCCACATAGTTTAGTTTCATATAGTGTAGTATTCTCACACGGTTTAGTATTCTCACATGGTTTAGTATTCTCACATAGTTTAGTATTCTCACATAGTGTAGTATTCTCACATAGTTTAGTATTCTCACATGGTTTAGTATTCTCACATGGTTTAGTATACTCACACGGTTTAGTATTCTCAAATAGTTTATTATTCTCACATATTTTATTATTCTCACATGGTTTAAGTTTATTATTCTCACATGGTGTAAATATAAATCCCTAAACAGAAATATTCCAGTAAAAATGAATCCATTGGTGAATTGGACATTGAGTTTTTCATTTAGTAATTCTCTTTTCTTCTAACCTCCAACCTGATGAATCTAAAACTTGGTTATCTTTTCCCTTTTATTTTTTTTGTTTTTGTTTTATTTTTCTCAGACAAAGCCACAGAAGATTAAGAAATGTTTCAAAGATGCCAATGGATTCCATTCTGAAATCTCAATGTCTCCAACATGCAATTAACAATTCTTGCAGTCAGCAAATGTAAAATAAGGAATACAGGACAGATCAATAACTCTTAGACGGAGGTGATCATTGCTGAACTGCTTTAGGAACCCAATTCAACAGAAAAAGAAAGAAAAAAAAACGAGAGAGAGAGAGAGAGAGAGAGAGAGAGAGAGAGAGAGAGAGAGAGAGAGAGAGAGAGAGAGAGAGAGAAAACAAAAGGTGAGTGAATGAATGAAGGGAAAAGAGACTCAGAATATGATTTTCCATTTAATAAGATCTTCATCTAAAATTGATTTATTATAATAAGCAGCTTATGCATAGGATGTCGGGTTTAGTGAGGGAAGATGTACTTGTTATATAATAGAAGAAAAGTATATAGTACAAATATTTAATGAAATTATATGTATGTATAATTATGGATGAATGTGGAAATAGTGTGTGTAAATATAAAAAGGACTATAGATGCATAAAAGGAAGACATTTTATGCACATATTGATCTTAGACATATATATATATATATATATATATATATATATATATATATATAATATATTATTGGGAAAAGGCCAGCTGGTGTAATGGTTTAGAGTCCCTGCCTGTCAGCTTGACAGTCAGGGTTCGAATCATGCACAAAGTGGTCTCCTGTCTATAGCTCTGCTGATGAGGCCTAATAGGCCGAATGTACATACAGAGATTGATTTTTTCTCGATTTTTTTAGCCTTACATTTGAATAGGTATGCCCGCCTAATTAATTAATTATTAATTAATTAATTTTCAAAATTAGGTACGACTTCAATTGAGCACATATTCTCCTAAAAAAGCCATATCAAAACACATTGTTTGTTTGTTTACTTCTCATATATCTATATCTATATCTATATCTATTATATATAATATATATATATATATATTATATATATATGTATGTATATATGTATATAGATATAGATATATGTGCAGAAAATAGAAAAACATGAAGTATTCCAAAAAGATGAATTTATTTTTTATGATGAAGTTGACATTATAACATTTCAGTTTTTAGCAAACCTTCATCAGGACTTGAGATGGAAGAAGTGTTGTGTGGGTAAGGGTAACGAGATGATGAAGGTCCTGAGTTTTGGGAGGACTACTATTAGAAAAGAGAGGAAGAAGAAATAAGAGAGAGTAAAGGTTTTTAAAAAAAGTGATGAACACAAAACGGTTTGTCGGGAATTTGACCAGGGCATGACCCCCCCGAATGGAGAATTGAAAGCCAGCCGGAAGTTTTGGGTGTTGTCCGGAACCAGAAGTCACGTGGTCACGAAGAACGACGAAGAAGAATATCGGCCTCTTTTTGCTTTCCGAGGCGTGGGTACGGACGGGCCTCTGGTCCCTAGTGTGGGATTACAGTGATTTAACAGTGTCCTCTCTCTCTGTCTTTCTCTCTGCTTTTCCTCCTCTTCCAAAACAACCCATGAGACAAGCCCAAAAATAAAAGCTAAGCAGCTTGTGACGATATATTTCTCGTGTTCTACCTTTTTATCGACAAGACGACCGCCGCGTACCAAATACCTTTAGTGTCATGAATCTGGAGGCACGTTGACAAGACATTTTTAGTTTTAACTAGAAATGCCATAACAAGACAACTTCAGTTCCAGTGATCTTTTGAAAAAGAGATTTTATCTCGAAAATTCAAGAATAAAATACAGGTTAACACACAACACCATTGTTACCTTATTATTTTTTTCTTTACACCTGCATTGTGATAGCTTTCAAAATCAACCTCCAAACCAATATATACACAATGCTTCAAGTAAATTATAAAACTCTCTTATATATATATATATATATATATATATATAGATAGATAGATAGATAGATAGATATATGAATTTTTTTCCTTGTATGTTAGAAAGCATATACTTGTATTGGCATATAATGAATTGTATGCATGCAAATATTTGTGTGTATGTATGTGTGTGTGTGTATAGTAACTACAAGTATATGCATCATAATGTGCTCCAGATTAGTGACCTTGAGCCACACTAAATTTAGTATTAATTACTTCGTATAAATTTAGTATGTACACCTATATATCTATAAAATATTTTCTAAACCTAATTTAGTCTGTTAAAAGGACATAGTGGAATACTTGGAGAGAATCAAACTAACTTACTGGTTAAGGGATACTCCAAACTCTCCAGAACTGGAGCCTCACCATCTGATGTGTTAGTGTCATACAAAAATGAATAAAGAAAAAAAACCCTTTGAGAAAAGATTTATGACATATAAAATATTCCATGTCAACTGTTTGAACATGGAGTTTTTCCCCTAAAACCTCCTAAAATAATTTCTACCTTTTAAACTGCAGAGAAAATCCTCTTTTTAATTTAGTATTCTCACATGCTTTGACACTTTGCCTTCTTTAAAACATGGCTCTCACTGCTGTGATCCTACCACAAACCACTCGCAGCAGCTCTCGCACTTGTTGGAAAAAAAAATAGATCTTTGAAGTAGTACCAATTTTGAGGAAATGGCAATCAAAGATCATTGACAAAAATGTACTGAAAATTCCTCAGTTTTACAAAATTTGGCAAAAAAATTGATCAGAAAATCTAACAATTTCAGTATTTAAACCACGGAATGTTGTTATTTTATTCTATCAAAATTACATTAAATGACGAAATTATTACTAAAGTTCAAATTAGAAATATGCCCCCTGCTCCATTATTGCAAACTCAAGGATTTTTCAGTGCATTTTTATCTATGATATTTGATGTTATTTCCTCAAAAATTGGTATAAGTTCAAGATCTAATTTTTGGTATCAGTACTTAATATATCAATACACAACCTTTGGTGTTTCATATAATTTGATTGTTTTAAAAAGTGAAACATTAACCAACCTATTCTTGTAACATAGTGGGTCTTCGTTTCTTATATATGGGCTTGTTTCTTTTGTGTTGTAAAATGACCCTTAAATGAAGTTCTGTGGTAATCTGTGCTGATTAAAAAACAAACTTGTGCAACTCTTGTCAACAATATTTATTATGGCCGTGATCATCTGTAGTAGACGTTAATGCAAAGATATAGATAGAAAGATTGTTTATAATAATAGAATCCATAATTAGATTTAGTAAACTTATGACTCTCTCACCTGTCAGTTAGTGTCAAGCTTAACGAGAGAAAGAAAGAAAGAAAGAAAGGCCAGTTGCTTTTCTCAGATAGGCTAATCAGGCCTGCCTCGTGTTTTGTCTCCAAACACTTTCTCATCTTTCGCTCACTCCTCTCTCTTCAACTATTCAACTCTGATTATTTCTTACATTATTATTTTAATAAATGTAGGGCCAGGTTAGCTCAGTCGATAGAGCGTTCGGCTAGAAACACAAGGTTCCATAAGTTCGATTACCAACCCCTGCCAACTCAGCCCGTTAAGCTTTAGTATTACTTCACATGGTGATCTACAATTCTCACATAGTTTAGTATTCTCACATTTAGTTCCTACATGGTTAGTTTCTCACATGTGTTATTCTCACATGGTTTAGTATTAATTCTCACATAGTTTAGTATTCTCACATAGTGATAGTTTTCTCACATGGTTAGTTTCCACATGGTAGTATTCTTCACATGGTTTAGTATTCTCACATGTGTCTCAGTTATATTCTCACATAGGTTTAGTATTCTCACATGGTTTAGTATTCTCACATGGTTTACTATTCCAATAGTTAGTTTTCCTCACTGGTATCATCTCATGTTAGTATTCTTCAGCTTTAGTATTCTTCACAATAGTGTAGTTTTCTCACATGTTTAGTATTACTCACATAGTTTAGTATTCTCACATGGTTTAGCTATCTCACATGGTTTAGTATTCTCACATAGTGTAGTTTTCTCACATGGTGTAGTATTCTCACATGGTTTAGTATTCTCACATAGTTAGTATCTCACATGCGGTTTAGTATTCTCACATGTTAGTATTCTCACATAGTTTTAGTATTCTCACATAGTGTAGTTTCTCACATGTTAAGTATTCTCACATGGTTTAGTTATTCTCACTGGTTTAGTATTCTCACAAATGTGTAGTTTCTCACATGTGTAGTATTCTCACATGTTTAGTATTCTCACATAGTTTAGTATTCCACATAGTGTAGTTTTCTCACATGTTTAGTATTCTCACATGGTTAGTAATTTCTAGTTAGTATTCTCACATAGTGCTATTTCTCAGACATGGTGTAGTATTCTCACATGGCTTATAGTATTCTCACATGGTTTAGTATTCTCACATAGTAATTAGTTATTCTCACATGTTAGTTTTCACATGGTTTAGTATTTCTCACATGGTTTAGTATTTCTTTTCTCACATAGTGTAGTTTTCTCACATGCCGTGTAGTAATTCTCACATGCGTTTAGTATTCTCACAGTTTAAGTATTCTCACATAGTTTAGTATTTCACATAGTGTAGTTTTCTCACATGGTTGTAGTATTCTCACATGGTTTAGTATTCTACATCGTTTAGCTACTCACATAGTGATAGTATTTCTCACATGGTAGTATTCTCACATGTTTAGTATTCTCACATAGTTTAGTATTCTCACATGTGGTAGTTTTCTCACATGGTGTAGTATTCTCACATGTTTAGTATTTCTCACATAGTGTAGTTTTCTTCCATGTTAGATTCTCACATACGTGTAGTTTCTCACATGTGTAGCTATTCTCACATGCGTTTAGTATTCTCACATAGTTTATAGTATTCTCACATAGTGTAGTTTTCTCACATGGTAGTAGTATTATCTCACATGTTTAGTATTCTCACATAGTTAGTATTCTCACATAGTTGTAGTTTCTCACATGGTTTAGTATTCTCACATGGTTTAGTATATCTCACATGGTTTTATTCTCACATAGTGTAGTTTTCTCACATGGTGTAGTTATTCTCACATGGTTTAGATATTCTCACATGTTTAGTATCTCACATAGTTTAGTATTCCATCACATAGTTTAGTATTCTCACATGGGTAGTATCTCACATGTTAGTATTCTCACATAGTTTAGTATTCTCACATAGTTTATTCTCAAGTTTAGTATTCTCACATGTTAAGTATTCTCACATAGTGTAGTATTCTCACATGGTTTAGTATTCTTCACATGATTTCTGTTTATTTTCCAGATAGTTTATTATATCTCACATATTTTAGTATTCTCACATAGTTTATTATTCTACATGGTTTAAGTTTAGTATTCTCACATTGTGTAATATTCTCACATGACCTCTGTTAGTATACTCACAGCTTTAGTATTCCACAATGTATGTTTAGTATTCTTACATGTTTTAGTATTTTCACTTAGTTTTAAGTATCTTTACATGGTTTAGTTATTTTCACTTTGGTTGTATTCTCAAATAGTTTATTATTCTCACATATTTTATTATTTCACATGTTTTAAGTTATTATTCTCACATGGTGTAAATATAATCCATAACAGAAATATTCCAGTAAAAATGAATCCATTGGTGAATTGGACATTGAGTTTTTCATTAGTATATTCTCTTGTCTTCTAACCTCCCAACCTGATGAATCTAAAAACTTGGTTATCTTTTCCCTTTTTTATTTTTTTGTTTTTGTTTTATTTTTTCTCAGACAAAGCCACAGAAGAAATTAAGAAATGTTTCAAAGCATGCCAATGGATTCATTCTGAAATCTCAATGTCTTCCAACATGCAATTAACAATTCTTGCAGTCAGCAAATGGTAAAATAAGGAATACACGGACAGATCAATAACTCTTAGACGGAGGTATCATTGCTGAACTGCTTTAGGAACCCAATTCAACAGAAAAAAAGAAAAAAAAATACGAGAGAGAGAGAGAGAGAGAGAGAGAGAAGAGAGAGAGAGGAGAGAGAGAGAGAGAGAGAGAGAGAGAAAAGCAAAAAGGTGAGTGAATGAATGAAGGAAAGAGACTCAGAATATGATTTTCCATTTAATAAGATCTTCATCTAAAATTGATTTATTATAATAAGCAGCTTATGCATAGGATGTCTGGGTTTAGTGAGGGAAGATGTACTTGTATATATAATAGAGAAAAAGTATATAGGTACAAAATATTTAATGAAATTATATGTATGTATAAAATGGATGAATGTGGAAATAGTGTGTGTAATATAAAAGACTATAGATGCATAAAAGGAGACATTTTATGCACATATGTGATCTTAGACATATATATTATATATATATTATATATTATGGAAAAGGCACGTGGTTAATGGTTAGAGTCCCTGCCTGTCAGCTTGACAGTCAGGGTTCGAATCATGCACAAAGTGGTCTTCCTGTCTATAGCTCTGCTGATGAGGCCTAATAGGCCGAATGTACATACAGAGATTGATTTTCTCGATTTGTTAGCCTTACATTTGAATAGGTATGCCCGCCAATTAAAATTATTAATTAATTAATTTTCAAAATTAGGTACGACTTCAATTGAGCACATATTCTCCTAAAAACCATATCAAAACACATTGTTTGTTTGTTTACATTCTCAAAATAATATATATATATATAAAAAAAAGACCTGACTGCATTGATATCCGTCACTCTGGAAAATAAAATTTATGTCTACATATTAGAAATGAGAACAACCAAATTCCATTGCTTAGTATATACCATTTATAATTTCACTACTCCCTTATCATGAGTTTAAATCCAAATCTTCATTATTTTTGCTCAAAAACCAAGCCCTGGTGATGTTTAATGTATATATATATATTTACTTTGTCGGTTAATTGTTTTATTTTCCAAAAGTTTCCTCCGGACATACACATACATCACAACTGCCCTTTATATATGTACTATATATAACGATTACTTATTGAACAAGGCTCAATTGTTGATTAACTTCATTGATCTGGTGGGAACCAAGTTGGTTTTAAAATTTGCAATAGGCAAGAAACTGTCAGTAGCCCAAAGTGCCATTGACTCCATGTCAACGCTATGAAAAATATTTGTCTTTGTCATCAAATATCCATGAGCTGCCATCAGCAAAAAATATAACAACAGCCTTAAAAATTGGGACCAAATATATGCTGAGATCTTTCATCAGCCAGGAATGCTGTTCAAGTAGAGAGGAACTTTCTAATCTATTTCAAATGGCAGTTAAGAAGAAAAAAATCTCTGCAAAAGCAGACACGGTGGTGCCACAACTCAAAGAACTGCAGCTACCCCCCCCCCCCCCCCACCCTACCCCATCCCACCCTCTAAAAGAAAAAAATAAAGAGAGATTTTTCTTGGAAGCAACAATACAATTTCTCTGGTTTTACCTGACTGTTTCAGTAATACTGAATAGTTGTCATTAAACTATTGTGTTAAAGTTCAAGTTAAGTGAAAGGCACCAGGTTACTTTTTTTTTAATCACTAATGGAAATTTGGCTAAAATAGGTAATTAAAGCAGTAGGTAATAAGGGCGAGTCTTGTACTTCTAAATTGGTTGGTTGGTTGGTTGGTTGGTTGGATTTTACAGAATATCAACCCTTGGGTATTTTATTATTTTTTTAATCACTAATGGATTTGGCTAAATGGTAAAGCAGTAGGTAATAAGGCTGAGTCTTGTACTTCTAAAAATTGGTTGGTTGGTTGGTTGGTTGGTTGGTTGGATTTTACAGAATATCAACCCTTGGGTTATTTTATTATTTTTTTAATCACTAATGGATTTAGCTAAATGGTAAAGCAGTAGGTAATACTGTTACATAATAATTGGATCCCTAATACATTTTTAAGGTAGTGTAGAAATCATTATGGCGATCAGTATAGCTGATGGCCTTGAGGGTGAGTGATGGCGCTTGACCTCACTCTGACCTTGCTTTCTGGGGATAGACCGTGAGAACCGGAAACCCCATAGAAAGCCCCCTTCCGGTTTAAGGAGTAAGCAACTCAGTTAGTCAGTTAGAACTTAGAAGCCGAGCTAGCAACATGTAAGCCTCATCTGCGCAGATTGTCTGGGTGGGGATCTGGAATAAAGTAACATCAACATAAATCGAAGTCTTGTGTTTATTACTAAAAACTAACAATGACACAGGGCTTCTGATAAGGAATGATCCCCAACAGAAACCAGACCCGGAATCCTCAATAGAAGACCAGACGAGACTTTAGAAGATATATCAGACCAAGATAGATGATAGACGATCAGAACTAAAGCCAGCCAGAAGAATAGACGACAGAGTAAGAATTAAAGAAAGGTATATAATGTTATATGCTGATTTGGCTTAGTGAAAAGACCAGTATATAACATATACCTATTTAGTGCCGTTAAAGAAGGCGCTATGCAACAATACGTGCTGAGTCTTGTACTTCTAAAATTGGTTGGTTGGTTGGTTGGATTTTACAGAATATCAACACTTGTTGGGTTATTTTAAGCCGAAGACATTTTGTTTATTCATTCTTGTTGGGTATTCAATTTTTTTAAACACATTTTTTCAAAACTCATTTTCGGATATATTCAACCCATGGGATACTAACAGGTACTACCAATCAGGGTCAGAGTGGGCCTGGGAGTAATAGCAATGAAGGGATACTCCAAACTCTCTAGAACTGGAGCCTCACCATCTGATGTAGTTTAGTGTCATTCCCAGGACACAAAAATGGATAAAGAAAAAACCCTTTAAAAAAAGATTCATGACATATAAAATATTCAATTCCAACAGGTTGAATATGAAGTTTTTTTTCTAAAACCTTTTTAAAAGAATTTCCACCTTCAATCTGCAGAATAAAATCCTCTTTTAAGTTTAGTATTCTCCCATGGTTTAACACTTTACCTTCTTTAAACCATGGCTTTCCCACCTCTGTGATCCTACCTCAAACTGCTGTCAGCAGCTCTTTCACATGTCACTTTTTTATACTGAAAATCACTGTGAACACCCTTGCTATCTTTTGTTTTGTCTGTGAACCAGCCCTGAAACTGGTACTTGATCCTTTTGCAAATATTCCATCATACAGGTAGAAAATACCAATAAAATTTGGTACAGCCATGTGGGAAATTTGGTAGACAAAGAGTTAAGTTTAGTATTCTCACATGGTGTAGCATTCTCACATGGTTTAGTATTCTCACATAGTGTAGTTTTCTCACATGGTGTAGTATTCTCACATGGTTTAGTATTCTCACATAGTTTAGTATTCTCACATAGTGTAGTTTTCTCACATGGTTAGTTTTCTCACATGGTTAGTATTCTCACATGGTTTAGTATTCTCACATGGTGTAGTTTCTCACATGGTTTAGTATTCTCACATTCTCACATAGTGTAGTTTTCTCACATGGTGTAGTATTCTCACATGGTTTAGTATTCTCACATAGTTTAGTATTCTCACATAGTTTTCTATTCTCACATAGTTTAGTATTCTCACATGGTTTAGTATTCTCACATGGTTTAGTATTCTCACATAGTTAGTTTCTCACATTTAGTATCTCACTAGGTATTCTCACATTGTAGTATTCTATTCTCACATGGTTTAGTATTCTCACATAGTGTAGTTTTCTCACATGTAGTATTCTCACATGTTTAGTATTTCTCACATAGTTTAGTATTCTCACATAGTGTAGTTTTCTCACATGGTTAGTATTCTCACATGGTTTAGTATTCTCACATGGTTTAGTATTCTCACATAGTGTAGTTTTCTCACATGGTGTAGTATTCTCACATGGTTTAGTATTCTCAACATGTTTAGTATTCTCACATAGTGTAGTTTTCTCACATGGTTTAGTATTCTTCACATGTTTAGTATTCTCACATAGGTATTCTCACATTTAGTATTCTCACATGGTTTAGTATTCTTAGTATTCTCACATAGTTTAGTTTTCTCACATGTAGTAAGTATTCTCACATGGTTTAGTATTCTCACATGTTTAGTATTCTCACATAGTGTAGTTCTCACAGTAGTTTCTCACATGTTTAGTATTCTCACTCACATGTAGTATTCTCACATATATTCTCACATAGTTTATTCTTTAGTATTCTCACATAGTGTAGTTTTCTCACATAGTATTCTCACATAGTAGTTTAGTATTCTCACATAGTGTAGTTTCTCCACATGGTGTAGTATTCTCACATAGTTTAGTATTCTCACATAGTTAGTTTTCTCACATAGTTTAGTATTCTCACATGGTTTAGTATTCTCACATGGTTTAGTATTTCTCACATAGTGTAGTTTTCTCACATGGTTAGTATTCTCACATGTTTAGTATTCTCACATAGTTTAGTATTCTCACATAGTTTAGTATTCTCACATAGTTTAGTATTCTCACATGGTGTAGTATTCTCACATGTTTAGTATTCTCACATAGTTTAGTATTCTCACATAGTTTATTATTCTCACATAGTTTAGTATTCTCACATGGTTTAGTATTCTCACATAGTGTAGTATTCTCACATGGTTTAGTATTCTCACATGATTTCTGTTTATTATTCCAGATAGTTTATTATTCTCACATATTTTAGTATTCTCACATAGTTTATTATTCTTACATGGTTTAAGTTTAGTATTCTCACATTGTGTAATATTCTCACATGACCTCTGTTTAGTATTCTCACAGTTTAGTATTCTCACATGGTTTAGTATTCTTACATGGTTTAGTATTTTCACTTAGTTTAGTATTCTTACATGGTTTAGTATTTTCACTTTGTTTAGTATTCTCAAATAGTTTATTATTCTCACATATTTTATTATTCTCACATGGTTTAAGTTTATTATTCTCACATGGTGTAAATATAAATCCCATAAACAGAAATATTCCAGTAAAAATGAATCCATTGGTGAATTGGACATTGAGTTTTTCATTTAGTAATTCTCTTGTCTTCTAACCTCCCAACCTGATGAATCTAAAAACTTGGTTATCTTTTCCCTTTTTTATTTTTTTGTTTTTGTTTTATTTTTCTCAGACAAAGCCACAGAAGATTAAGAAATGTTTCAAAGATGCCAATGGATTCCATTCTGAAATCTCAATGTCTCCAACATGCAATTAACAATTCTTGCAGTCAGCAAATGGTAAAATAAGGAATACACGGACAGATCAATAACTCTTAGACGGAGGTGATCATTGCTGAACTGCTTTAGGAACCCAATTCAACAGAAAAAGAAGAAAAGAAAAAATGAGAGAGAGAGAGAGAGAGAGAGAGAGAGAGAGAGAGAGAGAGAGAGAGAGAGAGAGAGAGAGAGAGAGAGAGAAAGAAAAGGTGAGTGAATGAATGAAGGGAAAAGAGACTCAGAATATGATTTTCCATTTAATAAGATCTTCATCTAAAATTGATTTATTATAATAAGCAGCTTATGCATAGGATGTCGGGTTTAGTGAGGGAAGATGTACTTGTATATATAATAGAAGAAAAAGTATATAGGTACAAAATATTTAATGAAATTATATGTATGTATAAAATGGATGAATGTGGAAATAGTGTGTGTAAATATAAAAAGGACTATAGATGCATAAAAGGAAGACATTTTATGCACATATTGATCTTAGACATATATATATATATATATATATTATTGGGAAAAGGCCAGTGGTGTAATGGTTAGAGTCCCTGCCTGTCAGCTTGACAGTCAGGGTTCGAATCATGCACAAAGTGGTCTTCCTGTCTATAGCTCTGCTGATGAGGCCTAATAGGCCGAAATGTACATACAGAGATTGATTTTTCTCGATTTGTTTAGCCTTACATTTGAATAGGTATGCCCGCCTAATTAATTAATTATTAATTAATTAATTTTCAAAATTAGGTACGACTTCAATTGAGCACATATTCTCCTAAAAAAGCCATATCAAAACACATTGTTTGTTTGTTTACTTCTCATATATATATATATATATATATATATATATATATATATATACGTATATATACATATATAGATATATGTGTAGAAAATAGAAAAACATGAAGTATTCCAAAAAGATGAATTTATTTTTTATGATGAAGTTGACATTATAACATTTCAGTCTTTAGCAAACCTTCATCAGGACTTGAGATAGAAGAAGTGTGGGTAAGGGTAACGAGATGATGAAGGTCCTGAGTTTTGGGAGGACTACTATAGAAAAGAAAGAAAGAAGAAATAAGAGAGAGTAAAGGTTTAAAAAAAAAAAGTGATGAACACAAAACGGTTTGTCAGGAATTTGACCAGGGCATGACCCCCGAATGAAGAATTGAAAGCCAACCGGAAGTTTCGGGTGTTGACCGGAACCGGAATTCATGTGGTCACGAGGAATGATGAAGAAGAATACCTGCCTCTTTTTGCTTTCCAAGGCATAGTGTACAGACGGGCCTCTGGTCCCTAGTGTGGGATTACAGTAATTTAACAGTGTTCTCTCCCTTTTTCTCTCTGCTTTTCCTCCTCTTCCAAAACAACCCACGAGACAAGCCCAAAAATAAAAGCTAAGCAGCTTGTGATGATATATTTCTCGTGTTCTACCTTTTTATCGACAAGATGACCGCCGCGTACCAAATACCTTTTTAGTGTCATGAATCTGGAGGCACGTTGACAAGACATTTTTAGTTTTAACTAGAAATGCCATAACAAGACAACTTCAGTTCCAGTGATCTTTTGAAAAAGAGATTTTATCTCGAAAATTCAAGAATAAAATACAGGTTAACACACAACACCATTGTTACCTTATTATTTTTTTCTTTACACCTGCATTGTGATAGCCTTCAAAATCAACCTCCAAACCAATATATACACAATGCTTCAAGCAAATTATAAAACTCTCTTATATATATATATATATATATATAGATAGATAGATAGATATATGAATTTTTTTGCTTGTTTGTTAGAAAGCATATACTTGTATTGGCATATAATGAATTGTATGCATGCAAATATTTGTGTGTATATATGTGTGTGTGTGTATAGTGACTACAAGTATATGCATCATAATGTGCCCCAGATTAGTGACCTTGAACCACACTAAATTTAGTATTAATTACTTAGTATAAATTTAGTATGTACACCTATATATCTATAAAATATTTTCTAAACCTAATTTAGTCTGTTAAAAGGACATAGTGGAACACTTGGAGAGAATCAAACTAACTATACTGGTTAAGGGATACTCCAAACTCTCCAGAACTGGAACCTCACCATCTGATGTAGTTTAGTGTCATACCTAGGACACAAAAATAAATAAAGAAAAAAACCCTTTGAGAAAAGATTTATGACATATAAAATATTCCATGTCAACAGTTTGAACATGGAGTTTTTCCCTAAAACCTTCCTAAAATAATTTCTACCTTTAAACTGCAGAGAAAAATCCTCTTTTAAATTTAGTATTCTCACATGCTTTGACACTTTGCCTTCTTTAAACCATAGCTCTCACTGCTGTGATCCTACCACAAACCACTCGCAGCAGCTCTCACACTTGAGCCTTTTGAAAATATCCATCATACTGGAAAAAAAAATAGATCTTGAACTAGTACCAATTTTTGAGGAAATGGCATCAAAGATCGTAGACAAAAATGCACTGAAAATTCCTCAGTTTTACAAAATTTGGCAAAAAATTGATCAGAAAATCTTACAATTTCAGTATTTAAACAAGGGAATGTTGTTATTTTATTCTATCAAAATTACATTAAATGACGAAATTATTACTAAAGTTCAAATTAGAAATATGCCCCCTGCTCCATTATTGCAAACCCAAGTATTTTTCAGTGCATTTTTATCTATGATATTTGATGTTATTTCCTCAAAAATTGGTATAAGTTCAAGATCTAATTTATGGTATCAGTACTTGATATATCAATACACAACCTTTGGTGTTTCATGTAAATTGATAGTTTTAAAAAGTGAAACATTAACCAACCCTATTCTTGCAACATAGTGGGTCTTCGTTCTTATATATAGGCTTATTTCTTTGTGTGTGAAAATGACCCTTAAATGAAGTTCTGTGGTAATCTGTGCTGATTAAAAACAAACTTGTGCAACTCTTGTCAACAATATTTATTATGGCCGTGATCATCTGTAGTAGACGTTAATGCAAAGATATAGATAGAAAGATTGTTTATAATAATAGAATCGGCATAATTAGATTTAGTAAACTTATGACTCTCTCACCTGTCAGTTAAGTGTCAAGCTTAACGAGAGAAAAGAAAGAAAGAAAGAAAGAAAGGCCAGTCGCTTTTCTCAGATAGGCTAATCAGGCCTGCCTCGTGTTTTGTCTCCAAACACTTTCTAATCTGCCTTCGCTCACTCCTCTCTCTTCAACAATTCAACTCTGATTATTTTCTTACATTATTATTTTAATAAATGTAGGGCCGGGTTAGCTCAGTTGGTAGAGCGTTCGGCTAGAAACCACAAGGTTCCTAGTTTGATACTGGCCCTTGCCAACTCAGCGTATGAGTAGCACAGGGATCTGTGCGGTAAAGTGAGGAGCTGATGGTAGGTGTGGTGCTCCGCCTCAGATGCTAAAATAATCTCCTTGGTCTAGCGCAAGTGAAAAGAGGATAGACTCCCTCGCTGTCTGGCTGATACCGACATTAAGCCGCCCCGACGACTTTTATTATTTTAATTCCATTGTATATTGTTATATTGTATTATATAAGTACTTTGGAATTTTAACCAAACATTCTTTTTCAATGTTTTGATTCTCTCGAAAAAATATTCAACCTCGGTATTTCTTTGATTTGGAATTTCAAACAAACAGTTTAAACAAACAATTCACAAAATGCATTCTTCCTTTGAAAATATTTTTTCCTAAAATATTTCTTTCTTTCTTTTTCACCCACAATTT
Source organism: Doryteuthis pealeii (assembly GCA_023376005.1). Taxonomy (NCBI): domain Eukaryota; kingdom Metazoa; phylum Mollusca; class Cephalopoda; order Myopsida; family Loliginidae; genus Doryteuthis; species Doryteuthis pealeii. Next base: position 102,487,019 of record CM042153.1, read on the forward strand.
ATTTTTGCTAAAACTGATTCTTTTGAAACCCTTAATTATCCCAGCCCCCTAATTATGTAACACTCTACATGGTTTAGCTCAGTCGGTAGAGCGTCCGACTAGGAACCACAAGGTTCCTGCTTCGATACTGGTCCTTGCCAACTCAGCGTATGAGTAGCACAGGGTCTGTGCAATAAAGTGAGGAGCTGATGCTAGGTGTGGCGCTCCACTTCGGATGCAAAAACAATCTCCTTGGTCTAGCGCTAGTGAAAAGAGGATAGACTCCCTCGCTGATTGGCTGATACCGACTTTAGGCCACCCCAACGAGTTTCCTTTTTTTTTTATATGACGATTATTACAATTTACACTCCTACTCGTCTAAGTTGATCATGCACACATTTCGAAATGGATCCTACCACGTCACATATAGAGATTTACCTTCAACATTATTTCTTTTAATTGACCCTGCTATGTAACACCTTTCCCAAGGGTATTAGTCCAAAAGTGAGTGTAATAGTGCAACTGGAGTTTGAATTCATTTAATAAGATGTTGCAGTCCAGTATATTAGCCACTATGCCAGGGGCACTCCCCCACCCATTCTGGATCAGACCAAGGCAGATGACTTAAAAAGATTCTTTACAGACTCACTGACTGTCCCATAAATCAGCAGTGAAAAGGGGATAGACTCCCTCGCTGTCTGGCTGATACTGACTTTAGGTCGTCCGGACGACTTTACTACATGGCCTCTACACCAGGAATTCTGCTACAATATTCCCCAACGCCACTACAAATCCGTCTCTTTCTGGACATCAATTTTCTTGTCAGATTTTTGTATGTTGCAGTTTATTGAACGGATTAATTTAGCATCCATTTGCAAATTGCTTTATCTCAAAAGTTTCTCATATTTTCAATATGGACTTCAAATGTGAGAAATTCTTCAGCTTATCAAAGATCAGTCTAATTTGTTGATACAAGAAAAAAAGAAAAGCGGTTATTTCCTATAACTCCAACCTAAAAAAGGGGAACCACTCTGATTAACTGATAAATTATTTATTTATTTATTGATCTACTAGGAAAAAAGAAGACGGGGTTAGGATGAGGGTTAGGGTTAGGTTTAGTTTAATGGGTAAATAAATAAATAATTTATCAGTCAATGAGAGTGGTTCCCCTTTTTTTTAGGTTGGAGTTATAGGAAATAACCAGAAAAGCTTATTTGATTTCATGCCAATCTTGCTTTCAGTATAATATTTAGAATTTTCTTTTTTTTAAGCAAAACATTTAAATATTTAGCAGATATCTATAGATCTAAGATTTTATTATTTGTAATCTTTATAACAAAAATATTGATCTCGACAAGTATTCCTCTAAACATCTTTTTTTTAAAAAAGCAGCAAACATATTGATATTTAAGAATAACTTAGTCTGGCACAAGGCCATAAATGTAAAACAAACATAGAGATAAAACGCATTACAGTAGTGATGGTAGGTAAGTTGTTTGGTTGGTTGGATTTTATGACATGTCAAACCTTGTTGAGTTATTTTATGCCAAAGACATTTTACATTATTCATTCTTGATGGGTACTCAATTTAAAAACTCACTTTTTTCTATTTAACCCATTGATAGAACCCTAACAGCTACCATCACTCTGTGTCAGAGTGGACCTGGGAGTAATGGTGATAAAGGGGGACTCTACAGAACCGGAACTTTACCATCAGTATATATATGTATATATATATATATATAATTATATTATATATATATAGAGAGAGAGAGAGAGAGAGGGGAAAGGAAGGGAGAAGGAGGGGGAGGGTATAGATAGATAGACAAATGAATACACACACATTGATTTTTATAGATAAAGCACATGTATTGGTCTGCATCCTATTATCAATTATAATTGCTGCACAAGTACTACCACACTGGGTCAGAGTGGACCTGGGAGTAATGGTGATAAAGGGGGACTCTACATTCCCCAGAGTTCCAGAACTGGAGCTTCACCATCAGAACAAGTTTAACATCAAACCCAGTACACTAGGACCCTCAGCCACTGCCTTATAGCACATGTATGATAAAAAAGAGTTGTGGTTTGCCATGAGGGCAATGGGGTTGGGACAATTAATAAGTGCTAGGGCTTGATGTGACCAGCTGATTAATCAAAAAATGCCTCTCCGATCGCCCGTCTAACCTAAGTAAAGTGAACTGTTGAATGTCATGAACTGCTCATCTACCATCTGCTGCTTGGGCAACTAGTAGTATTCCATACACCCTTGCCAAAATTCACATCCATAGTCTACAAAGGTTCATAGATATAATTTCACACACTACAAACAATCAACTCCCCCCCTTTTCATCTGAAAGATTTATTTTGTGAAATTATTATTATTCAAAAAAGTATTTGTCTATAAAATATATAATTAGTTAAATTTATATATTGAGGGTGAAGTGAGCAGATTCCAGACAACTGAATACTAAGAAACTTTTTACTTGAGAGAATAACTAGGATTCTTGGAAAACTTGATGTACATTTGATAGAATATTTGACCATTTGTATATTCAGGATTCACCCAGCAAGGTCCTACATTGAACAACTCTGTGCGGATACTGGATGCTGCGCAGAGGACCTCCCTGGGGCAATGAATGATAGAGAAGGTTGGCGAGAGATTGTCATGGATATCTGTGCTAATTGCGCAACATGATGATGATGATGATGAGTTGTTTTGATATCTGATATGAATATCTTCTTATTATAATGGAGATTGTGTGTTTTTCTGTCTGTAACCGAAACTAAATCACTACCCAAGACACAATTCCCTTAGTAATTGACGTCACATTCACCATGAATTTATCCTTATTTTAACCTCAATTATTAATAAAATTGTTTTACATTATTTATACTGTTAACCATATCTACATGATATTTTCCCATTACCCCACTTGTACGGGTCAGGCACAAGGCCCTATTAATGTGGGACCACCCACAAACCGAAGCTCATGGGGTGGCGGGTGAAAAATTGCGTCGATCCCGTCGGCATTCCCCCTTAAGGGGGGCGCCTCAGGCACTGGGCAATAAACCCAGCCCTGCCCCTTTAAATCGAGGGGGCAGGTGTTGCCTGGGGAGATGGGCCCCCTGTGATCGACACCGTTAATTATAGCAATGGTCCAGAGGCCGAAGCCACTGTTAACCATATCTACATACTGTATTTACCGCGTACCCCACTTGTACGGGTCAGGCATAAAGTCCTTATTAACGTGGGACCACCCACAAGCCGAAGCCCATGGAGTGGCAGGTGAAAAATTGCGTCGAACCCGTCGGCATTCCCCCTCAAGGGGGGCGCCTCAGGCACTGGGCAATAAACCCAGCCCTGCCCCTTTAAATCGAGGGGGCAGGTGTTGCCTGGAGGGGATGGCCCCCTGGGATCGACGCCGTTAATTATATCAGTGGTCCAGAGGCCGAAGCCACTGTTGACCATATCTATATACTAATAACATGCAATTGTATTTATATATACAACAAAATAGCGGTTTACAGTGTGACGGGAAGGCTAATTTGCATATTGATATTAAAAATGTAATTTTAATAAATATGTGCTTAGTATTATTGATTTATAATTGTTTGGTTTTATTTTAATGAATATAAGTAAAAATCTCTTCAATGAATCTTAAATGAAATCCATTAACAAGAAAAGATAACTGTCATTTTATTCTTTACTTCCTCTTTTAACTAAATACTTAAATTAGAAAAAATTACAATGAAAGACGAGAGTGATGGAAGAGTAAATTTCAGTTGTTCTATTTTTCAATTATACTCCCTCTGTTTCAAATCTTCTATTATACTCCCTCTGTTTCAAATCTTTTTATCTGCATTCTTATTTAGTTTCATTAGCATTTCTAATTTAATACGATATTTCATTACATTAAAACTTAAATACTTGCACCCGGAGGGTGCATATATTTGCTAGTATATTTAAAATACTTTGTCTCGAAAATTAAATATATTTGAATTGCTATTAAATTTATTTTAAGAAAATAAACCAATGAGCATAATTATATTCTGCTTTGCTTGGAGAATGCTATTTTCTTTCCATTAAACTTAAGATTAACTTAAAACAAGTCAAGAAAAAATATGGAATAGTTATTGTAGAGGTGACCTGGTGTATTAAGAATAACGGAGAATAAATTTGTATGTATTTAACATTGGGAAGTTTGCGTGAAACTACTCCACAAATAATATTTAAATTACGAATAAAAAATATGACACAGTTTAGGCAGAGAATACGAAGAAATGATAAAATAAATGCATATGATTAAATGGTAACAAATAAATTTATTCGGAGAATAAATTTGCAATAATCAACAAAATTGAATGTTGAAAAGAAATAGTGTAGATATGATGTAGAAAGGTTTGCTATGAAATGTAAAAGTTCGTCAAGAAATGTGTAATGGTAAATGTGAAATGTTTATGTAGTCAAAAGTTTGGATACGTGTGCTAGAAATGAGAATTAATTTTGTCCATACGACCTGCTGAAACGGATTCCTGATGTTGAATGAATTGTAGTAGTAAACGGGTTTTTAGTTGTGTTGAGGCGGTGGATTCGTTTGTTCGGACACCTGTTTCTCAGTCGTGTTCTATCTGGCCACGAGATGGGATCTGTGTGTGTGTTTGTTTGTTGTCGTCGGATGTTTGTCCTGTTTGATGGTGCGATGAAGTCTGTGTAATTGCCGATTTCTTCTCTGTCTTTTATAATTACAAGATGATATCAAAAAATAATTCATTTTTGGCGCAAATGCGCGGACGTAGTAGAAGACAACTCTAAACCAATCGAATCTGACTTTTGTATAAACATTTGTTTTAATCACTTTTCCTTAAGTTTAGGAAAAGGATTGTGTTCGTGTGTTTGTTTTAATTTCTTTCCCTTAAGTTTGGAAAAAGAAATGTGTACGCGTGTTTATTCTTATTTTGATATAAAATATAGAATTGTATTCTATACTATTTATAATCAAACGCACTAATAACCGTTTCCTAGTTTAAATCATTGATCAGTCGTGTACTTTGGCATCACAGGTTGCCACCTATGACCAACAGGTGACCCAATTGGGGAAGGTCTTACCCCTCTGCAGAGGTGCAGCTGGTGTATTCTAAAGCCCCAGATGACAGGGCTAAGTAATGGTATGTGAGACTCCACAGTAAGGCCCTTAAGCAGCAACAGCAGTAACTTATATTAGCCAATGACAGAAGGGTAAAACATTTTGATTTTATTATTCTTAGATATTTACAATTGACTTATTATTGATTATTCTTAGATATTTACTCTTTATTATTGCAATATTATCGAGTTAGGCTAGGTACAAATATTGGTTGAAAATGGCACCTGGTAAAAATTGTAGAAAGATGTAGTATCAGTTTTAATCCTTGTCCGCTGATCTGTCATTAGAGAGTTGTATAATCCTTGTGTGTTGGTCTGTCCTTCTGCAGCTAGTTATTCTAGGATAAATTTTCAACACCTTTAAATAGTAAATTAAATATATATTTGTTTTTTTTTGATTGGCTGATTAAAAATTGACCAACCAGATACCTTTGCAATTTTGCATGTAAGAAATGGGAAATATTTTGTTTTAGCCATTTTTCAGGAAAAAAAAGGAGTCTCATTTATTATCAAATATGACAACATTCAAATAATCTGTCAGATTTTAATTCTAATTACTCAACTGGATTCATTAAATTTGTTTTTTTATTAATTGGCTTTGTCAACCAATTGTTTTTCTATTCTCACTATTTTTGACATGTCATGTTAGCGGCCATTTTGTTTTTTTTACATGATTTGATTATAATTTTTTTTATTTTTCATGTTTGATAATTTTTTAAAATTTGTTTCTTCTTTTGACAGTTGTTCAAGAATTATTAATGTTACAGCTTCAAATATCTCTCATGAAACTTTTCAATCATTCATTCATTCATTCTTGATCGTCTTTATTATGTGCAGATATGCTTCCATTTTGATTTGGTTGTTACACTTCTAGAAAGTTCTGAAATTTATTTGTGTAGCAATATAATAAACAGTTGTCTCCTTTGGAGAATGGGCATGTCTGTTCGGGGTCTCATATCAGATGACAATCTCAGAAATTATTTTTGTCCTCTTTTACCTCTGTTCTTTGAACAGTACAGACATTGTCCCTTCCCTTGCTATGGAAATATAAAGCCAAAATAGCTAGAAAAAGAGAAAATTCTGAATTCAATGCAGAGTGGTTGGTAAATATGTATACTTACTGTAGTGAAAGACACAAGTTCGACAATTCCAATGAAATTCACATACAATCCTTTGGTACCTCAAAATCAAGGGCTTATCATCTTAAGAGATCACCCCAGGCTTATCATCCCAGGAGATCCATAAGGACATGAGTAGCGGAAGTGAAAGGCAAGATGAACTGCCAGCCCCCTTTGATGAGGTTGCCCGTCCCCATTGATCAAAGAGACAATGTTTGTGATGTAATGAATATGCATACACCTGGGTCCCACCCCCTCACAGTAATGTAATTGGCTAGTGTCAACCATAAATACTGAACCATGTAGAAGTACAATGCCTACTACTACGCTTAATACTACTACTACTAATACGACGACGACGCAATAGTATTACTACTTACCTGCTCAAGTGTACCACGCTGCTACTGTTATATACTGACGTTTTCACAGTACCAAATCAGCATATAATGTTATATACCTTTCTTACTTCTTTACTTCTTCTATATCTTGGTCATCTATTCTTCTGGCCGGCTTTGGTTCTATCTTCTAACATCTTGGTCTGGTCTCTTCTAAAGTCGGGACTTTCTTGGGGACTTCGGGTCTGGTTTCTGTTATGGATTTCTCTTTATCAGAAGCCCTGTGTCATTGTTAGTTTTTAGGTAATAAACACAAGACTTCGTTTTACGCTGATGTTACTTTATTTCCAAATCCCCAACCCAGACAATCTGCGCAGATGAGGCTTACATGTTACGAGCTCGGCTTCTAACTTCTAACTAACTGACTGAGTTGCTTACTCCTTAAACCGCAACAGGGTCTTCTACGCCTTCCGGTTCTCACGATCCATCCCTGCAAGGCAAAGTCAGAGTGAGGTCAAGCTCTGTCACTCACTCTCAAGGCCATCAGCTGCACTAATCGCCATTATGATTTCTACACTATTGCCATAATCATTAGGTATCTAATAATTATGTAACACTACTTCAATTAATATATCCCTTTCTGGGACGTAGATTGCTATGTTGTGTTTATAGAAGAGGATGACCGTTGTGAACCCAAGAATGTTCACTTACAAAAAATATGGTTGCAATGGTGGCTGAGCGGTGTTTAGAATTTATTTATGCAAATGATCGTTGTTCTGCATAGCAAAATGACTAATGTTTCTGGGTTCCTTAACCTCTTGGCATAAACAAAACAATAGATGGGTTGACACAATGTGGAAATCAATCAATTAATCTGATACAATTTGCCTATTATTTTGTTTTCATATTCAATAAACTCAGCGTAGTCCAATACAATGCCAAATTAATGTTGAGAAGATTTTGTATCCTGTTTATTTTTCAAGTGAGAAAAATCTGGCTGCTTGCCTTAAAAATCAGCATTTAAAAACATCACTTATACAGGGTGGTAGTGAAGATAAATGTTGTTTTTGTTTTTTTTTGGAGGGGGGGGGCAAACAAAATTTAATAAAACTCCAATGACAGGAATCTTTGTCATGGTATAACAAAATGGCTAATGTGCTGGACTGAGACATTGTAGTAAGCAAGTTCAAATGTCATATATATATATATATATATATATATATATTTACCAACCCCTCCGCACGAGCAGGATGTGACACAAGGTCAATTTCTTAAGCGGAGTTCAACAGGTTTGAATTCAGAGTTTTCCTTCTCCTAGACCGGTTGCCTAACCAAGGATAAAGAGCCCGGTCTGCCCTACTATTTACCCATAGCTGGAGGGAGAATTGGATTCATATCTTTCCCAAGGGTATTAGCGCTAAGTGAAAATGCAGTTACCGCGTCCAGGATTTGAACTCGTGGCGATGAGTCCATTTCCCATGACTTTAACCATTACACCACGTGCTTCCGCTTTAGATAGATAGATAGATATAGATATAGATATATAGATATAATACTGGGTTGTTCTTTATTCTATGTAGTAAGGATTTTGACTATAAATTAAATACACATTGATAAACTTATGCAATAATGGTATCGTTACATAAGCAGTTGCATAGTTTTGGTTACAGACAGACAGACACTGAATCTTCATTATGATAAGATTGTACATTTATATCTACATTTTTTGTGTAGTTGTTTCTTATGAGATATTTTTAAACATAGCTTGGTTGAACATTAATAATTTTCAAACAGATCTATTTGACCCATAGAGAGAATCTTCATGGCGTAGGGGCTAACGTGCTGGACTGCAACATTGAAGTAAGCAAATTCAAAATGCTAGTCTCGCTATAACATTCCCTTTCGGACTAATACCTTTTGGAAAGTTATGAATCACCTCACCCCCCCACCCCCCGCCCTGATATAGACTAAATAGTGGATTTTGCATTAAATAACCCAAAAAGATTGATATGCTATTGAACAAAGAAACCTTGACCACTCCGGGTCAGAGTACACCTGGGAGTAAGAGCAATGAAAAGTTATTAGCCACCCCTCCCCAAGATCTCCAGAACTAGAACCTCACCATCAAATGCAGTTTAGTGTTATACCTAGGACACCTGTTTGTGGGGGAGGTCTTACCCCTTTACAAGGGATACAGTCAGATAATTCTATGTCTTACTTGGAGGACTGCTTGCATTCAAGTAATCATTGTTAGTTATTAATTAGTCTTTCATATGAGAAAGGGAAAGGCAATATGATCAGGTAAGTATATTGTTGTAAGGGCAGAGAAGAAGAAGAAGAAGAAGAAGAAGAAGAAGAAGAAGAAGAAGAAGAAGAAGAAGAAGGAGGAGGAGGAGGAGGAGGAGGAGGAGGAGGATTACTAGTAAGAATATGCACCCTCCACTGGGCATAAGTATTTAAGTTCTAATGTAATGAAATATATTAAATTAAAAAGACTAACATAAACTAAGACTAACATAAGACTTAGATAAGAACGCATATAAAAATATTACTTATTTTAATTGGTTACTATATAAAATCATTCAAGGATTGATTTTAATACATAGTAGAATAAAATAATAATATTAGAGATCAATTGCATAAAGTAATTATTTATTAAACCCAGTTAACAAATTAACCACACCATATATTATTTAAACCTTTATTTCTTAATGATATATAAGACACTTTGCAGGATTTTAAACTTACTGATAACATGGGCTGTTTTGAGGCAAATCTAACTCAGATTTTAATAGAGCATTTGTTAATAAATAAGATCTATTCTGTGTGTTAATGATTTTGACTATAAATTAAATACTTATTGATAAACTTAGGCAGTTCCTGAAGGTATTGTGAAGAAGAAGAAGAAGAAGAAGAAGAAGAAGAAGAAGAAGAAGAAGGAGGAGGAGTGTGAGGAGTAGGAGGAGGATTACTAGCAAGAATATGCACCCTCTGGGCATAAGTATTTAAGTTTTAATGTAATGAAATATATTAAATTAAAAAGACTAATGAAATTAAATAAGAATGCATATAAAAAGTATTTTAATTGATTTCTATATAAAAACATTCATAGGATTGATTTTGATACACTGGAGAATAAAACAATAATATTTAGATATCAATAACACCTAGTAATTATTTATCAAACCAGGTTTTGTTAAAACCAGTATGCAAATCAACCATACCATATATTATGTAAACCTTTATTTCTTAGTGATATATAAGACACACTACAGGATCTTAAACCCACTGATAATATGGGTTGTTTTGAGGCAAATCTAACTCAGATTTTCATAGAGACATTTTTAATAAATAAGATTTATTCTATGTATTAATGATTTTGACTATGAATTAAATACTCATTGATAAACTTACGCAATTCCTGAGGGTATTATGACATAAGCAGTGACATAGTCTCAGTTACAGACACAGACACCAGATCTCCATTATGATAAGATTATTATTATTATTATTATGAGGTTTTCCCACCTGCCATAGACAGTGGTTCACTAGAGGTCTCCAGGATTCTTCTAAGTATTCTAGCCAATCTTAACTGTGCTGTAGTTTGGATGGTCTCGATTCTTTCTCTGATTTCCAATCCATCCAAATTCTTTTCTAGAGCTTTGGGCACCATTCCAAGGGCACCAATTACAATTGATACAACCTTCACCTTCATGTTCCAAAGTTTCCTCAGTTCTCTGGCAAGGTCTAAGTATTTGTTTATCTTTTTGTATTCTTTCAATTTCACTCAGTTGGCGTCCAGGATGGCAAAATCCACGAGATGACAAGTTCTTTTTTTCTTGTTAATCAACACTAGGTCTGGTCTCTGGCCGGAATTAGGCGATCCGGCTGTACTTCAAACTCCCAGAGAATCTTATTCGTGTCACTCTCCAGGACCGATTCAGGTTTGTGCATGTACAATTTAGTTGAATGGTGAAAATTGAATTTCTTGCACAGTTCCCTGTGGATCACCTTTCGCACCCAGTCGTGCCTAGACTTGTACTCTCTCTCTGTGCTATTTTGCTGAATTCACTAATTATATGATTAATCGTTTCGTCTTTTTCTCCACACATTCTACATTCTGTTGTGTCCTATTATTATTATTATTATTATTATTATTATTATAAGGTGTTTGTGTCATCATGTTGTCAGCGTGATTAGCACAAGTTTGAATGATGATTAAATTGACATGGCACTTCTTACTTTATAACAAAATTCATATATACTGAACACTTGACTGTGTTCTGGCAGTTGGTACAGAGTGTATTCGGTTACGCTCAGTCTTTTTTTTGTCTGGTGACTGCACGCTAGTCATAGCCTTCTTGTGAAGATGGTATGATGTTCATTCTACAGTATGGAATTAAAAAGGTTAAACATTTCATTAGTTTGAAACAATGAAAGTGATGATAAATATGAGAATCAGAAGAAGTAGATAAAGATTAATAAAAGAAGAATAAATCAAACAAGTGCTCAACTTATCAGCGTCTTTGCGAGAGAGAGAGAGAGAGAGAGAGAGAGAGAGAGAGAGTCATTTGTTCTGTCACTCCAATGGAAATGAGGCTCTTCTGATAAATGGTGCCTTCAAATCATTGTCTCCTCCCAATTCATGGATCCCCACTAAAAGAGCCGCCTAGATTAGTTAAATTGGTAAGGTCTTGAACATTTGCCATATTAAACATTTTATATATTATCATCATCATATCGGTCATTGCACAATTTAGATGAAGTTTTGGGATAGGATAATGTTTGGGTGTTTTAAGGCTTAAATGTATCTGGATATTCTTGGGTGCGTGTTCTTCGGGTTTTCCTATTTTATCCCATCTCACTTGATGGTCACGCTGAAAAGAAGGAATTTAAAGAACGAAAAGAAAGAGACAGAGACAGTAGGTGTTTTATGATTTAGGCTTTATTGACCGGCCATAGTCGCCTGTAGCAAGGGGATATCCCTCTGGCTAGTAGGAGTGACCAGACCCAGTTAAGGCCTCAACTCGAAATGACCGAGAGATTCTTTTGGGGGTCAGGGGACAGTCCTTTTTGTCAGGCATGTGCAAAGGATTGTTCCGGTGAAGGCTCCTTGGGAGTTTGTTGGGTTTTTTTTGTTCTTTTTATTCAAATTTTATTTTCATTTTATTTTAATCCCCACAAGTTAACATCACAGTCAACACATGAACAGTGATTGATGATTTATAGAATTTGGTGCCAAACCAAAATTCCTCTAATGTTTACATCCATTAATTTGATTGATCAGAAAAATTAATTCAAAAGTTACATCTTACTGAACCAAATGTAATAATAATTAACACAGCTTAACGCCTTTATCCCAGCTATGGTTAGCAGAATGAGAACAGGATACCCACGTGGACTGAATAAAGGGTTAGGTTCAACGTTTATGGATAGTATAAATTGTTGATAAGACCCTGTAGTTAATTTAAAATAGGTTCGTTGGAGTTAAAAGCGTAGGCAGGTAGATTTCCATTGGATGACCCCAAATGACCCCTAGAGAGGCGCGAATCTTGTGCACCATGAGAAAAATGTAACTAGTAGAGATTCAGATACAATCGGACATTGAAGCAGAGAGCACGTGTAACTCTCTGCTGGGTTTGTTATCTCCCTGGATGGAAGAACATGGGCTAGAGGAATAAATCTTGATCAAGGAAAAAAGTCTTGTGAGTTAATTAATTGCATGACTAAAAGTTAGCGCTTAGAAGAGACTAGACAACATGACGGCCAGAGAAGAAGAAAAGGAAACAGTCACACAAGATAGCATGAAGAAATGAATCAACAAGTAAGTCTCAACTCTTTCTTTCTCTGATCTCTCTCTCTATATCACCCAAGTTTCATTTCTCAATTATATACCCGATGTTCAACGATGGGGTATATAACACTTACTGAACCAAATTTTTCCTAAAACTCAGATAAAATAAAAAGATAATTCTTCCAAGCTGTAGCTATATATCAAGGAATACACCCTAAAGGTGCCCCTGACCACATTGTCAGTGATGTAATCAGAAGATCATCAGGCATTTCGGGTCTTGCAACATCATACACCTTCACCTGGGTGATACAGCTAGTGTTGATCAGCCACCAGCTTATGGTCAGGAATTGAGATCTCAGCTGCAAATAAACTATATGGCAGATTTTGAACTGAGAAGCGCCAGCAGAATCTCCAAATCAAACGCAACTGGGCTCTCCTTCTCTTAAAGAAAGGAGGAATCTCAGTGCTATTGTATGGTTGAACAACTTGGACTATTGTTATAGGTGATATAACCTATGGACATAAATGAAATGCGCCGACGATTACTATAAGTAATAGGAACAATTGTGGCTTGAGACGCGGCAAATGCAAGTCAGCTCGTAATTGTATTGGTCAGACGCAATCTCCACTTTCTTTGCTGTAAATTTCTACTCCTTGTTTTTCAATACATTTGTATCCATTGTTACCAGTCGTTTGTCTTATTTTTGACCCTTAAGACCCCACAACAACTATAACAAAATTCTTGAAAAAAAGCTAGATGGGAACTATACAAGTATGCTGCATACTGTTTTAGACAGTTTTTTGATCATACACACATTTCGAAATGGATCCTACCATGTTACATATAGATATTTACCTTCAACATCATTTCTTTTAATTGAGCCTGCTATGTAACACCTTTCCCAAGGGTATTAGTCCAAAAGTGAGTGCAATAGTGCAACTGGAGTTTGAATTCATTTAATAAGATGTTGCAGTCCAGTATATTAGCCACTATGCCAGGGGCACTCCCCAACCCATTCTGGATCAGACCAAGGCCGATGACTAAAAAAGATTCTTTTCAGACTCACTGACTGTCCCATAAATCAGCTTGTACGAAGCAAATTGAGTTTAATACTTTATTTTTGGACAGAGACAATGCTTGACCGATCATCGAAAGGAACTAAAATTCTACACAGAAAACATTTTTGGTTTCCAGACTCTGAGACAATCTTTTGTCCATTAATGATTATTTCTACAGCAATTGAAGGACGAAGCAATGATCATCTTCAGTTTATGAGAAAGCATTCTTCTATGTCTGAATAAATGGATATTTTATGTATAATCAAGATAGTGTGTCTGTCTGTAACCGAAATTACATCACCACCAAGGTCACAATTCCCTTAGTTATTTACATTATATTCTCAATGCTTACTAAATAATCATTATTTAATTTTATTTAGCATCTCATTTATTAACAATGTCTCTATTAAGGTCTGGCTGAGATAGAATTGCCTCAAAACAGCTCATATTATTAATGTGTTTAAAATCCTGAGATGTTTGTTATATATCATTAAGAAATAAATGTTTACATAGTACATGGTGTGAATAATTTGCTTACTGGTTTTTACAAAACTGTTTCAATAATTATTATTGACTTGTGCAACGAAAAGTTAATATATGATTAAAATTTGTTTTTTAATTAGTGAATACGTGTATCTATATTGGTAATTTATTTGTTTGTTTTTAATATGATCTTAGTGATCATTGGTAAAATGTCATAATAAAATGAAATAAAATAAAGTGTGTTAGTATTTTTTGTTGGTTCTTTTTCTAGTTCAATCGTGAAGTTTATGGTGGGTTCAACTTGGTTTAATTTTTGAGTAATGTGGTGTTTTTACCCACTAATGAAAAATACCAACATCCTTTAATAATGATAATGAAATTTATTGCATACAGTGCTCAGGTGCAATACAACTCCTCAAAGTCTCATGTCAAGTACACAGAATAATGTATTAGTGTCAGGAACATGAACAGTTTACAGTAGTAATATGCATGTATGTGTGCGCGTGTGTGCATATGTATGTGGAGAGTGGCATCAGGTATAGTGTCAGCAGACTACAGGAAGCATGGAGGCTTTGAAAGAGTCATTGCTTTGGCAGCCTACAACGGATGCGGGCAGTTTATTCCATGTCTCTCTAATTCTGAGTGTGAAAAAATGTTTCCGAAAGTCACGTGAGCAGTGCTGTTTTCTGACTTTGTAGGCATGCCCGAGTGTGTTAGAAAGATTACTTTATTATGACACAAACATTTTTTAACAATGATCACTAAGATTATTTCAATTACAAAAAAATAGATAAATTACCAATACAAATACATGGATTCATTAATTTAATAAAGAAATTTAAGCATATACTAACAACATACTAATTATTGAATTAAATTTAAATTAAATTTATAAATTTAATTATATATTAATAGGACACTTTATTTTATTAAGACATAAAAATGTTAACAATGATCACTATGATTATATTAAAAACAAATAAATAAATAAATTACCAATACAAATACACATATTCATTAATTTAATAAACAAATTTGATTATATGTTAAGAACAGAATCCCAACTGTCCACTTCAATTTGATTGCACAAGTCCATAATATTCTTTTAAGAAATTTTAAAATTCCCCCAAATATTAAAATCAAATTCCCCCAAATATTAAAATCATAATTCCCCAAATATTAAAAATCAAAATTCCCCCAAATATTAAAATCAAAATTCCCCCAAATATAAAAATCAAAATTCCACCAAATATAAAAATCAAAATTCCACCAAATATTAAAATAAAATTCCACCAAATTAAAATCAAATTCCACCAAATATTAAAATCAAAATTCCACCAAATATAAAATCAAATTCCACCAAATAAAAAATCAAATTCCACCAAATATAAAAATCAAAATTCCACCAAATATAAAATCAAAATTCCACCAAATATTAAAATCAAAATTCCCAAATATAAAAATCAAAATTCCACCAAATATAAAAATCAAAATTCCACCAAATTAAAAATAAAATTCACCAAATATTAAAATCAAAATTCCACCAAATATAAAAAATCAAAATTCCACCAAATATAAAAATCAAAATTCCAAATATTAAAATCAAAAACCAAAATATTAAAATAAAATCAAAATTCCACCCAAATATAAAAATCAAAATTCCACCAAATATTAAAATCAAATCAAAACCAAATATTACTCCATTTCTCCAACTGTAAGCGTACTTTATTTTATTTTACTGTTTTACCATCATCATCAACTTCACCCCACTAACATTTTTTCTACACCTGCCTAAGCTACTGGCTCACTGAAAAACATGTGACAGCAAGTCTCTTTATATTTTCCAGCTTTCTTTTCTTTTTACCCCCTAACAAAAAAATACTAACACACTTTATTTTATTTTATTTTATTATGACACAAACAATTTTTTAACAATGATCACTAAGATCATATTAAAAACAAACAAATAGATAAATTACCAATATAAATACATGTATTCACTAATTAAAAAACAAATTTATTAATATATTAACAACAGAATCTTAACTTTTCTTTGCACAAGTCAATAATTGTATTACTTATGAAATTAAAATGTCCCCCTTTTTTCAAATGTCACTCTTCACATTTTTTTTCGAACACTTCAAAATTTTCTGTATTTTGACCATTTTAACTTTAAATATCAAACATTTTACCCTGAGGAAGGTCGTTTTTCTTTCTATACTTAAATATTTTATAATTTTTTATTATTATTATTATTATTTTATTTCATATTTAAAATAATAATAAATAGAATACAATGTGTACATGGACAAACTCCTGACTGAAACTCGTGTTGGTAATTCATTAAATTAATTTTATCCATTCAACATTTTCTTTCCTTTATTTATTTATTCTTTCAACATATTGTCGGATTCATTTCAATTTTTCAACTTATATATATATGTATATATATATATACATATAGGTTTGAATAGTTTTGAACCTGGTGACTGTAGTTTCTTGCTATATGATCATCAGGCCAAGAACTCTTGGTTGACTCTGTGTCTAAGCTATTGAAACTTAGGTTTCTCTCATTCTTAAAAAAACCAATACATTTATTTTTTATAACCTTATAATCAATATATATATATATATATATATATACTTTGGTGTAGTACCAAGTTTCTTGGTACAAGGTGATTCTAGGTTGGTCCTATTCTCTACCAGTAGTTTGTTGTAGAGTTCAGGTTCCGTATGAGATACCCATGAGTGGAAATGGTCCATAACCACAATACCCATGGTATTTAAGGCCTTTTTATTCACAAATATATATATATATATATATATATATATAAGTGCTTAATTGGAGTCGTACCTAATTTTGAAAATTAATTAATTAATAATGAATTAGGCGGGAATTCATTATTAATTAATTAATTTTCAAAATTAGGTACGACTCCAATTAAGCACTTATTCTCCCAAAAATTATCGGCAAAAAGCCATTCTAAACAAACCGTGTTTACATATATATATATATATATATATATATATTTGAGAAAGTTTTGTAGAAAAAACAAGAAGATGTTAAAAGTTTTGCTGACAGAAATCTGTTTCGACATCATGAATATGTCTTTATCAAAGCAACATTGTAAGTGGAAAAACGAAATAAATATATCATTAATTACAAGGCACAGAACACTCTCGATCAGTACCGGAATTTTTTTTTTAATTTTAAAAATACGTATTTATTGTTAAAAAAAAAAAAATTTTATTTAAAAAAATTATAAGCATTTTTATCATAAAAAAGCTCAAAATATATATATATATCAACATAGTTATGTCACTATAGATATATGTATTTTTGCTTGTACAATTTCACTAAGCTTTTAGTCTTATTGATTTTCTGGGCTGTAGTTGACTACTAATTTATTTTGGCTAAGAACAAAAAATAACAAAATTCTACAAATATTAGGATAGTCTATTCTACTCAGAAACTTTTTCTGCTTTTGCTTTTTTGTGTCTGGTAATAAAAATCATAAAAGACAATTTTCATTCATTATCAGCAATTATAAGAGTTTATTTCTATGATGTAACACATCAAGTGATGGCTTGAATTTTATGGTAATAGGAATCTCAGTCTTTGATTAAGATGCTTAAAGCTGATCCAAGATTTGCCTTCACACAATCTTTGGGGGTTTTTTTTGTTCTTTTTTAGAATTTTATCAATATAAGACTGAATTCAGGTTAATGTACAGGGTGCTTCGAAAAATTCTTGTCACCCCTACCAAAAGGAAAACTCTGAATTCAAACCTGCACCTGCCCCTGCATGTGCCTCACTGCCATGCCCAGTCTTGGCTTGGTAGTCATTTCTGATGGAGCTCCCAATTGATGCTACCATCAAGTGTGAAGTTTGTGCTGTTATTTTTTTTTTGAATTCAAAAGATATTAAACCGATTGAAATTCATATTATCAACCAAAAACAACCTAATTAGAAATGTTGGGTCAGTAAAATGGTAATTCTGGGTGGACATGAGTCAAATAGGGTTATCTTCCCTTGCTGCAGGTGTTCGCTGATAGGTGGCTAGAGTATTTAGGCAGCAGCCTGGCAATTCTAAATTCTCTTTCTCTGGGACAGGCAAACACTTCATGTGGTTTAGGTGCCTGACACCTCTGCCCTTTAAGAGGGGGGCTTGCCCCCCAACCACCTATCAGTAAGTGACATTCTTTACGACATAAGTCCTACACCTACTTTCTTTATGCATGTTTATGTATTTGTCCTGAATGTATTTCTGTTTGCTCACGGAATAAAGTCTCTTATTATCTTATAACTTTGTCGGAATATTTTACGTACACACATGTACCCACGTTGGAAGGTTACTTTAAACCTTCTAACTATAATATAAGAACTTTACATCTTATAGAAGTAAGTAAAGCCGGTATACTTATGACATTCCCATATAGGGTAGCCTGGGTTGGAAATCCATCTAGGACAAGGAAATAACTGTCATAAAACCTCCAATGCCTAGCGGCTATACCTAATTCTAAGGGAAAGCTAGGGGAGTAAACCTGAAAATTAAATCCGATGCTGGAGTCCCTAAGGTGGTGTGATGCTGAAATTAAGTGCAATCCAGCAACTCCTACGACACTATTGTTGCCAAACTGCATTGTTTGTTTTTTGCCTTTACTTTGGACCACAACAACAGTGTGGAGAGGGGGGACCTGCTGCCTGGGTGACAGGTCATCCTCCATATCAACCTGCCCAGACTACGTGGTTCCACTTGTTTTTGGGCCATTTTCTCTAGTCGATGGATGGATGCCAACATTAATGTTAGCAAAATGGCCTATTGTCTGTAACAATTGGAATTAAAGAACACAAGTATTAATCTATACATCTATAAAGGGTTTTTGTGTGTATATATATCTGGAGGAAACTTTGAAAATAAAACAATTAACGACAAAGTAAATATATGTATACATTAAATAACACCAGGAATTGGTTTTTGAATAAAAATAATAGATTTGATTTATATTTGTGAAGATAATTAAAAAATAAAATTTAAATGATAACAGCATGGATTTTTTTTCCATTTAATATTTTAGATAGTAGACATTAACATTTCTTTTCAGAGTAGCTGGATCAATGCAAGGTCTATTTTTTTTTACATAGGGATTTAAATGGGGCATCCCACGAGGATTCAACTCACGATTAAAATCTTAACTTAATAAAATCCTCCTCTACCCATGTGATGCTAGGTAGCCACTTCTAGTTTAATAGCAAAAATATAATAAGAAAGAAAGAAAGAAAGAAAGAAAGAAAGGAGGGGAAAGATATGGATAGAGAATGAGAACATGGAAGTGATAACGCTAATCTGTTTTAATCGAACATATTAAAAAGATGAAAAGAAGGAAAGAAAGAAAAAAAGAGTGGGAAAGAGTTAAATCAAGTTTATTATACTTTTTACAAATTGAACTATTTGCAATAGCTCTTAATTATAAATATCAAACCTTTCAATAATTAAATTATCATACTGTGATATATCCACAGGTCTTGCTAGCCGTTTATATTCTATTCAGTACTGTTGCTGCTTAAATAAATGAACACAGAATTTAAAAAAAAAACCCAAACATTCTATAAGTTAAGAATAACTTGTTTGAAATTGGTGCGTTTTCATAGTCAAGGGAGACAACTAATACAGGCTTGACATTATCTTTACTCACAACAATGAATATAATTTAAAGTGTCATATGACAGAAACGCTTTTCAATTAACTGGACTGCACTTATTGTAATCAGTCAATAAAAGAAGTGAGCTTATTGCTGCACTGTTGGTTTTATAGTCATTTATCTCTCTCTCTCTCTCTCTCTCTCTCTCTCTCTCTCTCTCTTCTTCTTCTTCTTCTTCTTCTTCTTCTTCTTCTCAATAGATGAAAATGTTCTAATGGCCACTGTTGTAAGATCACACGAGCAGCTGATAAGCTTCACCAATATCTATAGCAATTGTTATTGGAACTAATTGGATCAAAATTGATAGAGATATAAAATGATAATCCCCCTTGAATGCTTTGTGACTAATTTCTATAGAAAAAAAAAAAAGGCAATAAGTAATGTTATATCAGCGGATAAGCATCACCAGATAATCAAGATTTACGTTTTTGCATTTCATCTTGGATGATTTGGATGGTCTTACTTTGAACCAGAGGGTGTTGCAAGATGATAACAGTCGGGAGATTATGGAACACGAGTATTGATATATAGATAAGACTGAATTCAGTTTAATGTGCAGGGAGGTCTGAAAGTATTGTCACCCCTACTAAAAAATAACACCTAATTAGTGGTAAGTAAATTCGTAAGTAAAGTGGCCTATCAGCAGGAAAGTGAGAATATCAATAGTTTTTTGTGATTTTAATTGAGATGTTTACTTTGTTAGTTTTAGTCTGTAGGGATTCAAATAAAATCAAAATAAAATTAAATAAAAGATTAAAAAATAACCATTTCCCATGAGCCCTCAGACAGGAAGAGCCCTCTGAGTATTAGTATTATCTGCATTATTCGGAACTATTGTCCCCATCTTGTTATTTGTACAACGTTTCGGCTGATATACCCTCCAGCCTTCTTCAGGTATTTCTTGTCGGAATTGGGAACCTACTTGGACTCGGAACCTTCTTTTCGAAATCGGGAACTTTCTTGTCCTAATCGGGAGCCTCTGAGTATGTGCAAAGGAAAGGCCTCCTTCCTGGCACCAAAAGGAAACCTTAATAATAATCATCTGTATCTATAAGATGAAGCTTGTAGTCCTCATCTTTATTGTAGTATTTATAAACACAATGATAAGGTCACTGGAACCTCGGCCTTGTTTAAGATGATGACTTATTGTAAGAGAATTAAAAAAAAACAATTAGAACTGTTTTAAGGGGTCAAATAAGAACAAAACGACAGGTAACAAATGTAGGAAAATGTATTAACAAAAAGTAGACAAATACAATACAGAGAAGTGGGAATTACGTCCGACAAATAGAATTGTGAGCTGACTCGCATTGGCTTACTCTCAAGCCACAATTGTCCCTGTTACTTATAGTAACCCGTCGGGGCATTCCATTAGTCTTATAGGGTGTATCACCCATAACAAAAACAACATTTAATATGTTTACTTAAGAGCTATTGCCAAATAGTTCAATATGTAAAAAGTATAATAATCTTGATTTAACTCTCTCTCACTTTTTTTTTTTCTTTCTTTCCTTCTTTTCATCTTTTCATTATGTTTGATTGAAACAGATTAGCGTTATCGCTTCCGTGTGCTCACCCTTATCTCTCTCTCTATCTTTCCCCTTCTTTCTTTCTTTCTTTCTTTCTTCCTTTCTTGTTATATTTTTTCTATGTATCATGTCCTTTCTTTCTTTATAATAAAAACTGAATGGTTCATTATATGGCTGGGTGACAACACTCATAAGAAATAAGAATTCGGCGGATAAGCATCACCAGATAATCAAGATTTACGTTTTTTGCATTTCAGCTTGGATGATTTGGATGGTCTTAGTTTGAACCAGAGGGTGTTGCAAGATGATAAAAGTCAGAAGATTATGGAACACGAGTATTAATATATAGTTAAGACTGAATTCAGTTTAATGTTCAGGGGGGGTCTGAAAGTATTGTCACCCCTACTAAAAAAATAACACCTAATTAGTGGTAAGTAAAATCGGCAAAGTGGCCTATTGTTGGAATCAGCTGGAAAGTGAGAAAATCTATCCCCCGTTTCACTAGCGCTAAACCAGAGAGAGCTTTTGTAAAATAGTTCAATATATATATTTACCAACCCCTCTGCACAAGCCGGATGTGATACAAGGTCAATTTCTTAAGCGGAGTTCAACAGGTTTTGAATTCAGTTTTCCTTCTCCTAGACCGGTTGCCTAACCAAGGTTGAAGAGCCCAGTCTGCCCTACTATTTATCCATAGCTGGAGGGAGAGTAGGATTCATACCTTTCCCAAGGGTATTAGCACTAAGTGAAATGCAATTACCACACCCAGGATTTGAACTAGTTCAATATATGTTGTCGTTGGGGTGGCCTAAAGTCGGTATCAGCCAATCAGAGAGAGAGTCTATCCCCTTTTCACTAGCGCTAGACCAAGGAGATTGTAATTGCGCCTGAGGTGAAGCACCACACCATCAGCTCCTTACTTTACCACACAGATCCCTGTGCTACTCATACACTGAGTTGGTGAGGGCCAGTATTGAACTAGGAACCTTGTGGTTTCTAGCCGAATGCTCTACCGGCTGAGCTAACCCGAACTCTCTCTCTCACTCTTTTTTTCCTTTCTTTCCTTCATGATTGATTGAAACAGATTAGTGTTATTACTTCCGCATGCTCACCACCTCTCTCCATCTTTATTTCTTTCTTTTTTCTTTCTTATTATATTTTTTCTCTGTAGCATATCCTTTTTCTTCCCTTTCTTTCTTTTTGATAAAACAGAATGGTCCATTATTTAGCTGAGTTGATGACACTCATAAAAAATAAGAGTTCAGTGGATAAGCAATGCCAGTTAATCAGGATACACATTTTTGCATTTCATCTTGTATGAGATGGATGGCCTCATTTTTAACCAGAGGGTGTTGCAAGATGATAACTGTTGTACAATTAAGGAACATGAGTATTGGTATATAGATTATCAAGCCTCATCTTAAAAATTCAAACAAATAACATTGTGTTTCAAAGAATGTACAGGATTGAAAGATCGAAAAGCTGACCAACTTTTTATGCAGCTAAAGTTCTCAGTTGTCTGTCTGATTGTTTAATTCACTCTGCCAGAAAATTTCTTTTGAATATTTATAGTACAATTTTATAGCAATTTACCCATGAAATAGAATAAAATGAAAAACAAAATGGAATTTATCAAAAGCGAAAATAGAAAAAAGGAAAGTTACCAAAAGTGAATTAAGGAAAATTTGAAATGGAATATTTGTCCTATTACATTTTGTATTACTGTATTTGATGGCATATAGGATGCCCTTTTTTTCCAAAATTTTGGCTCAAAAAATTGCCCTGCATCTTATACATCATAGGTGAAGTTTGAGACCTCCCATAGGCCTCTATTATTTACTCCTTTTGAGTTTTCACATCAGCATTAGCTGATGGTCTTTCACTGAAGTCTGAGTGACAGCAAGTCTCCTCAGGTCTCCACGACTCTTCTGAGTATTCTGGTAGATTGCAGCAATGCAGTGTTCTGAATGGTTTCAATCCTTCCTCTGATTTCCAAACTTCCCAAACCCTTTTCCAATCCTTTTGGGACTGTTCCAAGTGCACCAACTACAATTGGTATCACTTTCACTTTCATATTCCATAACTTTTTCAGTTCTCTGCATGGTCCAGATATTTGTCCATTTTTCATTTTCTTTTAGCTTCACCCTGTGATCTGCTGGCACTGCAAAAGCCACCAGTTGACAAGTTCTTTCTTTTTTGTTTATCAACACTAGGTCTGGTCTTCTTGCTGGGATAAGGTGATCCGTTTTTATTTCAAAGTCCCAGAGAATTTTATGTGTTTCGTTCTCAAGAACAGATTCTGATTTATGCATATAGCATTTTGTTGTATGGTCAAAATTAAATTTTTTGCATAATTCCCAGTGAATCACCTTCCCAACCCAGTTGTGTCTAGTTTTGTACTCCCATTATTATTATTATTATTATTATTATTATTATTATTATTTCCTACTATTGAGATATCTTCTGTATGCTTATTGCTTGCCTGTACTGCCAAATTGCTTTTATACAGCTATGTTTCTGCTTGTGTAATGCACAGCTAGACTGTTTTCAACAATATATGCTTAAATACACTAAAAACTTTTTTTTCTCCTGAATCTGACCTGCTGAAATGGGGGTGCGTCTTATATGCCCGAGTGTCTTATATGCTGTAAATTTGGTAATTTCCATATCTCAGTTACTATCACAAGCAAGAATATGCCCCCCCCCTCCGGTTGTAAGTATTCTAATTTTAACATAATGAAATATATATCAAATTAGAAAAACTAACAAAAATTAAATAAGAACGCATATAAAAAGATTACACATTTTAATTATATTTTAATTGGTTTCTATATAAAATCATTCATAGGATTGATGTTAATACATTGGAGAATAAAACAATAATATTAAAGATCAATAACACCAAATGATTATTTATTGTTAAGTTTCTGACCGCCATCCTTGGCCAGTTGAAAAGTAAGTAAGTCCTGAGCTATAGAATCCTTTGGTAAGTGAATATGTCCTGCGTTATGGAATCCTACGTAGTGTCAAAGGTCCAGTGATATAATCCTATGTTCTGTCGTCCACGAAGGTTCACAGCAATATGCGTAGGTATGACTAGAACAGCCAGTATAAATAACAATATCAGCAGCAGAGTACTGCCAGTGATTGGCTAAGAATATGGTCACATGATTATCGCTGAGTCTATAAATAAGAGTGGACATCTGGCACACACCTTATATACAAAAAATGCCAACATTTATTAAACCCAGTTTTGTTAAAACCAGTATTCAAATTAACTACACCATATATTATGTAAACCTTTATTTCTTAGTGATATATAAGACACATTGCAAGATTTTAAATGCACTAATAACCTGGACTGTTTTGAGGCAAATCTAACTCAGATTTTCATAGAGACACTGTTAATAAATAAGATTTATTTTACATATTATATAATACTAATTAGTTTGACTATAAATTGAATACTCATTGATAAATTTACACAATTCTTAAGAGTACTGTGACGTAACAAGTGATGTAGTTTCGGTTACAGACAGACAGACACCGAATATTCATTATAATAATATATATGTGCATTCATTTTGATGAAAAAATAAATAGTAGCCTATTAATTTTAAGGAACATATGACCTTTAGGCACCCCTTTTTGATCTTGATTAAGAAAGGACATGTTTTTCATTTACACCGTCAATATCCAGTTGTTTTAACAGACGATTTTTAGATTTAAAAAAAAAAATGATAAAACTAACACCTAACCCTAACCCTAACACTAACCCTAACCATTAACAAATAACTGGATATTGATGGTGTAAATGAAAAACATGTCCTTTCTTAATCAAGGTCAAAAAGGGGTGCCTAAAGGTAATATGGTCCAATTTTATTGTAAATTATCATTATAAAACCAAAAGAGAAGTCAACAGAATGGTCAATTGTTGGTATCAGCCGGACAGTGATGGAGTCTATCCCCTTTTCACTAGTGCTTAACCTGAGGTGAAGCACCACACAGACCCTCAGATCCCCACTTTACCACACAGGTACCGGAATTGCAATGGCCAGTATCAAATCCGGAACTTTGTGGTCCCAAGGTGGATGCTCAACCAACTGAGCTAAACCAGTGGTGCTCCACCGCAAATGCAAAAATAATATAGCACAATGAAAAGGGGATAGACGTATGTCTTCGATGGGCCATTTTCATTTCAGTGCAGATCTACACTGAAAATGCAAATTTGTTTGAATCAATACAACTGCATGTTTTAACACAAAAATATCATAAAATGTGTTCTTAATTGTGCTTGTGAATTATTTGAAATGAACTTAATTGTTATTAAGAACACATTTCAGTATATTTTTGTGTTAAAACATACTACACTTTCATCTTTGCAAAAGTTATAGACAGACAAAGAAACAAATAAACAATTTTGAAAAATATTCTTATAAGTACATGTGACATTCAAGGTTGTAAATTCCAAATGAACACTCACAGAAAAATTCCATTTCTCTAAATTTTTTAAATGAGGTTTGGTTATTAGTATTATCTGCATTATTCAGACTATTGTCCTCATTTTCATTGTTATCTATACAACGTTTCGGCCGAATAATTAACACAGCTTAACACCTCTACACCAACTATGGTTAGCAGAATGAGAACAGGATAATCCCATGGACTGAATAAAAGGTTGGGTTCAAAGTTCCATTATGGCTCCTGATTATGACAAGAAGGTTCCCGATTACAACAAGAAGGTTGCCGTGTTTAAAAAGAAGGGTCCTGAATCCGAGATGGTTCCCAAGTCTGAGAAGGTTCCCAAGTCTGACAAGAAATACCTGAAAAAGGCCTGAGGGTACATCAGCTGAAACATTGTACAGATAACAATGAAGATGAGGACAATAGTCTGAATAATACAAATAATACTAGAAAAATTCCAAATAAACACTCACAGAAACATTTAAGAAAAAACACCCAATTTATTATAAAATAATTTTATCAAAAATTGATTGTTCCAATGAAATATAATGCTATTTGCATGGTTTTTATATCAAGAGAGAAAGGCAAAAGAAATTGTGTTGCATAATTTATGCGGTTGCATAAGATTATTGTCAATCCCCTGTATATCTGAAGGGATGGCCCCTTTCATGTCACGTTCCATGGAATATTACAGAAAGCCCGCGAAACAGTTCCAGTTTGGATGTCAGGCAGAGAAGGCATATCTGCCTCAGCTGGGGTTCACTTGCACACGCGTGTTGTGTTTAGTTAGAGAAAGATGTTTAGTTAAGTAAATAAAAGTTTAAATAAATAATATGGTTTTGTGGTTGATGAATGTCTTGGCAACAAGACTGACCTAGAAGAAGAAATGAATCAAGGACAACCAACCAGCAAGAACAGAGAAATAGAAGTCATAGAGAAAGAATAGAAACGACTAGAGATCACCAATGGCTAAAGAAGTAAGTTATGCATCTCTCTATCTACCTGTGTCTATTTCTCCCCCTCTCTCCAGTAAAAGAACACTTGTGTATGTACCCAACATTGGTATATGTGTATAAGTATGTAACAATTGCATTACTATACTTTATACACATGCACCATGATAGTTGCTAATACATTGTGCACTCAGGCATGACAAATTCCGCTGTTTAACTCTGTCTTAAGAAAACATTTTGTAGTGCAATTCTGACTTGAGTTTTTGTCATTTATACTCAAACCGGCATTAATACTGAGGCAAAGAATTAATGTCAACCACTGATTACTGGAATCCATAGTACTGGATTATTGGGATCCATAGTACTGGATTATCCTGTAAATGAATTAGAAGACAGCTCAGCACAAACCATCCTGAAATCCATTGTCTCTAATACAAAAGTATATAAAAAAAACAGGCTACTTAAAGGATAGGCTGAGAATTGAAATACCAAGAAAAACAAAACAAAAAAACAAAAAACAAACGCTTATGAGTACAGGCTGCTTGTAAGACTTGCAAGAAAATGTAATTGGCATGACTAATCCCCCCCAATGTTAACAGCAAAGAATCGCTTGTGCCGTGCATGAGAGACCCGGATGGGACGAGACGGAATTTGCATAAAGGGTAGCCGAGCCATGATAAAAATGGTCGCTGACACTGGGAGTCAGTAACAAAGCATGTGTCTGCAAGAGAGGTGAAATTTGGCGACTACTGTGTTTTTGGTGAACAAGAATGAAGTGAGAGGAATGAGCTCAGTTGGTAGGGAAGTTTGCTGATGACAAGAGGGATTACAGTTGTCAATTGAACAGACTCCAGTTGGAAAACTTTTTACAAGTTTTTTAAGTTCTGTTTTACAAATCCAAATAATTATTTCAACAGAATATTATGTCGTTTGCATGGTTTTCATATCTCAAGAGGATGATAAAAGGGAGGATACATGTTTTATGGATGTATCATAACTTTTGTCAATATATGGTAGATCTACGCATGACAAGTCTGTAGTTTAACTCTTGTTTTAAGAAAGTATTTCTTAGTCTGATTGTCTACAGTTTTTCTAATTCAAAACAATGCATAATGCTAATGGGAAGGGTTAACAGCAATAACATTGGCAGAATATTTGGATCCATAGTACTGGATTATTTGGATCCATAGTACTGGATTATTTGGATCCATAGTACTGGATTATTTGGATTCAGAGTACTGGATTATTGGGATTCAGAGTACTGGATTATTTGCATCCACAGTACTGGATTATTTGAATCCATAGTACTGGATTATTTGGATAGATAGTACTGGATTGTTGGGATCCATAGTACTGGATTATTTGGATGCACAGTACTGGAGTATTGGGATTCATAATACTGGATTGCTTGGATCCATAGTACTGGATTATTTGGATATATAGTACTAGATTATTGGGATCCATAGTACTGGATTATTTGGATGCACAGAACTGGATTATTGGGATCCATAGTGCTGGATTATTTGGATGCACAGTACTGGAGTATTGAGATCCATAATACTGGATCATTTGGATCCATTGTACTGGAATATTGGGATCCATAGCACTGGATTATTGCAATCCATAGTACAGGGTTATCTTGTATATAAATTGGAAGACAACTCAACAAGCCATTCAGTAATCCATTGTCTTTGAACAAAAGTATATGACAACAGGCTACATAAAGGAAAGAAGGAGAATAATTGGATTCATACTTTTCCCAAGGGTATTAGTGCCATATGAAATGTATTATTCAGTGATAAGCATATCCTTGTTTGTTGGTCCGTGTATCTTGAATCTTATGATCCTTGTGTTTCTCAGCGTTAAGCATGAGCAACTGAACACCTTTCTACCAAAGCCTTTAAATAGTTAACCAACAACGTATTTGAGCGTGGTGATTGGCCGATTCAGTCCATGCAGCCTCTGAGAGTCTATAAATTTAAGTTGTGATTCACAGCACACCTTATATACAACAATTATTCCAACACATTGAATGGCAGCCATTTTGGTTGAGGTTTTCATTTGACTTTCTTAATTGAGCTCACCACTCACCTCTCCCTCTTCAATCTCTTGTGTATCATGAAAAGCTTTTTATTCTGACACAGTTTTCCATTCCATCAGATGATAACCATTAATTCATTGACAACAGCAAACTGTATATGATTATCTTATTGCAAACTGTGATATTATTGCTAATGCATCAATTGATATTGCATTTCTCACAGAGCTGCTGTCAGTGTTGATCACAGATACAGCTTTGAAACAATGGATTCCAGCTATGAAATTTACTGATTCAAAGGAGGAATTATGGTTTGGTTTGGTTTGTTTTGTTTTACGGCATATCAACCTCAGTGGGTCATTTAATGCCGATAAAGTTTTGAAATAAAGTCATTCTTAATGGATATTCAATGTTTTTTATAAACACTTTTTTAGACTTAAAAATGTGGGGAAAAAGTGTGTTATATATATGATTAATTATGGTATAAATAAAAGATTTCAGACGTGTTCTACTGAGGTTGTAACTCAGACTGTGTGGTGAATCAGGGCAAATCAGTAATAAAATCTTTGATCAAAAGAAAAACAAAGTCTTGTAGTTGATTAATGCATGACTTGAAAAGAAGCCCTTAGTTAGAAGAAGACAAGAAGAGACAAGATGACAACCGGCCAAAAGAAAGAAGATGAAACAACCACTAGACAAAGAAGGAAGTAAGTCACAGTCTTAACTCTATCTGTCTGTCTGTCTCTCTTTCTATCACACGAGAACTCTCTTGATGTATATACCCAACTAGGGTATATGAGTATACAACACAAAGTTTATATTAAAAATGAAAACCTACAGAAACAGTACCATAGTTTTTTCAGCACAGAAGTGTCTGTATAAAGTTAATAAAAATATGTGAACTATATCTCCCAATTAATAAAAGGAACAACACAATTTGGGAGGCTGGAGACCAACTTTAAGGAAGTCTAGAAACGAACAAGTTATTGTATCCCAATTACGTAATGGTCATACAAGACTAATGCACTCCAATATACCCAAACAAGAACAACAACCACAATGTGGAACATGTCAAACACCTTTGACAGTTAAACACTTATTCATGGAATGCAGGTTTTTTGCTCACATCAGAAACCGTTATTTTAAAGCAAACAATATGAAAGATCTGTCTGCAAACATCAACATGGAGGATATTCTCTCTTTTTTGAGGGAAATAAAATTATACCATAGAATATAGACGTGAAACAAATCAATACCATACAACATAATCCCCAATAATTCTAACACATTGTTAAAACCAATTACTAAAAAGTATAAATATAAGTACACGATATGTATAACTTCCTAACTGTTAGGCATGACATAACCCCAGACGGGTTGATATGCCGTTAAAATCAATAAACAATCAAACAAACATGAAATAACATTACTAAAAGATTCATAACACATTTGCGAAAAAAAACAAAATTATATTTTGACTCAAGAATCTATATTAAAATTCTGATTATTTGTCCATTTGTTCACATGTTCACTATAATTATAAGTCTCAATAAGACAATCAGGCAAGACCTGTCCAAAGAGACAACTTATTAACAATCCTTAAACCTTTCAGATTTAATCACAGCAACAACCCAGTGGATTAAGTCAAATTAATTACTACTTACTCTCAGTAAATGATTCCTAGGGAACATGACAGATGAATACTTTTGCCATATTCTATCTACTAATATCAAACATGTTGCCAACAAAGCTGAGGAGGTCAAGCATTTAAGATGCCCACATCTCATAGATCAGTTCATCCTCAAGATCCCTGTTAATCTGTTATAGTTGGTTCATTGGGAGACCTAGTAACTGCATGGTTAGGCTGAACTTTTGAACTTATCATCCAGCATCTCCAGAAAGCATCACCTTTTATTTGCAATCACTGTACCAGAGATTGCCATTCAAAAATTAGTCTGTTCAGCCACTCACGTACCTGTAGATAAAAAAAGATAAAATAAAAAAAGTGGACTCTATGTCATCATCTTTAATAGACGGAAGGTTGCCAGTTGTAAATGATACTTGACTCATTGTATATTTATACTAATTGTTATATTTCCAGTTAACGCAGATGTTAATTTTTTAAAAGGTAATGGATTTTTATTGTAAGATGGTTTATGTGTTGAAAAATATTTAGAAATTTAATAATATATTAATAATTTGAAGGCAATTACAATGCGTATAAAAAATAAAAACAAAAAGATGTTATTTTTGTCTTATCGATTTCAAAGAAACTTTATCTTCAGAGACGAAAATCAGAAATGAACATGCTTAAGTTTTTTTTTGCGTGGTTATACTTTTTTTTTTTCTTCTTTTTCTTTTTTTCCTCTTCTTCTTTTTTCTTTCTTTCTCCTCCCTTCCCCCTTCTTTATGTTATGAATGAAATGGGCGAATAACTGTAATTTCTTCTTCTTTTTTTTTTAAATATTTTTTTGAGAACGAATGTGTATCCAATATTGTCTGTTTATCATCCGGTCAATATTGCAATGTAGCCATTCAATTCAAAATAAAAAATAAAAATGACGGTTACGTAGAAAATTTCTTATGCTTAGCTTTCATTTTCTTTTCTTTCTCTTTCTCTCTTTGTTTCGATTCTTTCTTTTTCCCTCTCTTCTCTAATTTTCTATTTTTTTAATTTATTTATTCTTATTTTCAGAAATTAGAAATTTATTTACTAAGGAGGACTACAAAGGGATTTAATATCTTAACTAAAAAGTTAGGAGAGTGTAGACATAATGTTGATGGGACTTGGTAACTGACAGTTTCTTGTCAAAATTGATAATCACATGGGTGAGAAACTGACAGTCTCCAACCATCATTGACTCTATGTCTATGGTACCCTAAATTAGATACATATGCTCTATCACTGACATTGTGCACTCTTTACTTATAAATATAGCAAACTATATATATGGTGGTTGCCACTTCTTCACAGAATAAGGCCATTTCTACAAGTTTGGTTGTGAGCACATGGGGCCCAAGCGCCCAGCTTTGTTTTTACTCACTATCATACATATGAACCCCTTCCCCAGTTTCCTCTCATATGTGACTGTGCGTGATTGAGAAGCCCAGCCTTTGACAGGCAGGCCCTACCACACTCGTCACATATATAGTCCGGCTTGAATGTAGGAAATGTGTCCATGATGTCCGTCATGTGCCTCTTAAGTTGAGACAGCTTCCGGATGGAGTGTTTGAGCCATCTTACCTCAAACCCCTTGCAGCTATTATAAACAAGTCTTCTCCAAGCCACACGATTCGTAGCTATTTTCTCCCTCTCATGGACATTTGTATTGAGAGTTTTGATGTTGTTTTTGATAATCATTTTTTTAAATAAATATTTTTTCTAAAATGCTTTTTAGGCATGTGCTCGGACACTTCCCCCATTGCAGTTCTCAATAGAATAATTACTTCAATGGTCTGCCGTCTTCCATCCTAGCAAGATGTCCAGCCCAGCACATCTGGTTTTGTATGATGCACATTTCTATGCTGGATGCATTGGCTTGTTGCAGGGCTTCAGCGTCTGAGGTGAGGGATTGCCAACCTACGTTTAATATCTTTCTGAGGCATGTCTGATGAAATCTCTCAAAGGCTTTGATGTGTCAACGATATGTAGTCCACATTTAAGGAGTATAGACAAGACACATGATTCATACACACTGATCTTTGTCTTGATGGTAATACCTCTATCTGACCATACATGTTTTTCGAGGCCACCGAAGGCCATGCTTGCTCTCTCGATCGTTAGGGAAATTTCAGAGTCAAGAGATCCACACCTGGAGAGTGTGCTGTCAAGATACCTTCAATATATATATATACATGTTGTTATTTGATTAAATAAAGAATATTAAAAGCAATACAAAGTTAATCCTTTTGAATTCAAATTTTTGTTTGTCTTTTATATTTTTCCATGCTTCTAATGTAACTCAGAAAGTTTCTCAACACACACTTATATATATATATATATATAAACAAGGTTTGTTTAGAATGGCTTTTTGCCGATAATTTTTTGGAGAATAAGTGCTTAATTGGAGTCGTACCTAATTTTGAAAATTAATTAATTAATAATGAATTAGGCGGGAATACCTATTAAATGTATGGCTAAACAAATCGAGAAAAATCAATCTCTGTATGTACATTTCGGCCTATTAGGCCTCATCAGCAGAGCTATAGATCGGAAGACCGCCCTGTGCGTGATTTGAAACCGGACTGCCAAGCTGACAGGCCGATCCCATAACCCCAACACCAAACGAACTTCTTAGATTTTATGATTTGTTTTAGAGTAGGTTAACATTCCTCTTCTAGTGACTTTTATTACACGACGATATGATAAGTTGTAAACAAGGTTTGTTTAGAATGGCTTTTTGCCGATAATTTTTTGGAGAATAAGTGCTTAATTGGAGTCGTACCTAATTTTCAAAATTAGGTACGACTCCAATTAAGCATATATATATATATATATATATATATATATATATTATAAAAAAGAAGGTTTGCAAAAAGGATTATGTTTTTTTTTAATTCTTTATTAACTTACATATGAATGTGACACGTGTTTCTGATCTGTTGTCTTCTTCAGGCATTGAATTATTATTTTGGTAGAATATGTCCGATATTTGATAGGTTGTGTGTGTTTTTGTAACTTTTTTATTATAATAATCAGAAACATACGTTGCATTCATATGTAAGTTAATAAAAAAAATTTAAAAAAAAACATCATCCTTTTTGCAAAGCTTCTTTTTTATAGAATATCTATTTTTCTCCCGTTGGACCCATAACAACACTTTATATATATATATATATTATATATATATATATATATATATAATGTAGAACTATAACAATATTAAATAACAATATTGGAAAATAGAAAGGATGCAAGGTAAATACCTTAATAACATGGGCTGTTTTGAGGCAAAGTTAACTCAGCTAGACCTTCGTAGAGACATCATTAATAGATAAAAATTAAAATTATTCAATAATCATTGAGACTATAACATAAATAACTAAGGGAATGGTGACGTTGGTGGTGACATAGTTTTAGTTACAGACATACAGATAATCTCCATTATAAAGAGATATGGGCGTCTCATTCTGGTGTAATGGTTAGCAAGCTAGTCTTGCAGATCGATTACTGCTGGACAGCAAGTTTTGAAATTTATTTTTCTGATGTTTTGTATTAATATTAGTTTTATAATTTTATATTGTATGTTATCGTGACAATAATGATGATTTTATGGTTTATCATTTAAATTGTCATAGGGCATGATCTGTCAGGGAAATATTGTAGCCATATGTTCTATAGAGATGTTTATTCCTTGTGAGGAAAACATGAGAGGAAAAAAATTGAGAGATCGTAAAAACTGTGAATGTCATGTCTGTTTATTTTCCTGGCTCATTCAAATTTTAAAGAGATTAAAAAATGGCATGCCACAAAATTGTAAACACAAAACTTGTGTGCATGCTGAAGATGACACAAAACTAATAAACTTTCAACTTGGCGGCCATTTTTTATTTTTTTTTAATAGAGAGAGCTGAACTTAATGATCTTATCTCCTTTTAAATGAAAACAATTCCAGAAAAAAAGAAAGAAAAGAAAGAAACAAGGAATATAAAAGAAAGAAAAGAAAAGGTAATTTGAAGAGGGGAAAAAGGATTGGAATTTATTTTTTAAATATCTTTAAAAGAAAGAAATGATAAACAAGAGAAAAAAAATTGCCAGAGAATAGAAAAATTACATATTTTGCATCAGTGCCAGAAATCAGTGCTCAAGCTCAAGCTCAAGCACATGCCATAAATTCAAATAGAATTCAATATATATATATATATATATATAAATATATATATATATGTGTGTGTGTGTGTGAGGTATCCAAAACTTGGTAGTAAGGGATGATTCTATATGTGATTTCTAAGACACACTGTATTGTTATTGTATGATCCAGTATGTACAAATACAGTGAATCTTTAAATCACTACAGAGAGCTCAATGTATAATAATCTTTTTAGATTATATACAGAGCAATATTTATCATTGAAAGGAAAGAAAAACTCAATTATAAAGGCCCCAATTTTGGTCAAAATGAATTTATTATGGAATAACGATGTTGAGTTTTTCCTTCCTTTCAATGATATATATTAGCTATACCCAAAATGGGCCTAAAATGCATTTTTGACTAAATGACTTTAGCCCCCCCACACACACACACAGAGAAAATAATTTACCAAAAATCAGGGAATTATTGGATTTTAATGAAATTTTCAATGTTTATTCATCAATGAATGATCTTTATAATGCATTATTTATTCTATTTCAAAACTTTCTCATTTTTTTCAGGTCACTTAATTTTGACCCCCACTCCCTATGTTGGGGACATAATTTTTTTTCTCAAGTTGGTCTTATAGTTTTCTAATTACAGTATAAATAAAAAGATAAAAGACCGAAGTTATGAATAGAAACAAAAAAAAATTTTTTACGGTGGCTTTTCTATGAGAAAATAAGTACCGAAAATCGAAAAATAAAATGTAAAAAAATAATAAATAATTAATTTTTGGAGATTTCTTTTTTACTATAACATTTAAACTTAACATCAGGCTTTTCATATTTTAAATGAATTTTATATATTAATTTTTCATAGCAAAAATACTAAATTAAAGTTTTGAAATAAAATAACTAATGCATTATAAAATTTATTAATTGATAAATCAATACTGAAAATTTCATTAAAATCGGATAATTACCTGATTTTTGGTAAATTTTTTTCAATCGTGAATGTTACATTCAAATTGTAAACAAGCGCTTTAAAACCCTTGAAAAAGAGCATTAATGGCGGATCGCGTCGAAATTGACCAAAACAAATCGTTTTAAATCTATCAAAAATAAACTGCATATGTAATGATATTTTTCTTTTTTTAATAGAAACAAAAAAAAAATGAAGAACACCTCTGTGTTCTTTGTGTCAGAAGGACAAAATATTTCTCTCCTACTTGGACTTGTTTGAGTCATTATTTTTGTTCACTTTTCCTTTTACCTCACCACAGACAATTATATAATCTCCATTATAATAAGATGTAGTCCTTTCTAATTTTTTAATGGCAATACTTATTTTACAAATAGAGAATTAAACAGTTAGGTCGACTAATACAATGTCGGAAATGGTAGATGAATTTGAATGTTATGGTGTATCAAATTATATTGCGTGCCTTTGTATAATTTTCATATCACATTACGGATTTCTTATCTGCTTTTTAACCAATCAAAATAAATTGTCTCCAATGAATGTTTTGTGTAATAAAGGAAGATATCAGAAATGAATGATCCTCCCATGAAAATACAATTTGACTGTACAATTTGATCATTTGCAGATAATTAATTTTTGGGATTGTTTTTGAGGGATCAACCCTAAAACTTATTAAAAACTAATAATGCTATAAATATTCTGGATACTCTAATTACCGATAGCTAGAGGGAGAGTAGTTGGATTCATACCTTTCCCAACGGTATTAGCAGGATGTGAAATGAAAACCGTCTCCTACAGGATTTCCTACAATATATCCTTTGAATTTAATTGACTAATTTTGCTGGGGAAACTGAGTTGTTTTCTAATTTTTTTTCTGTGTTGTTTCCTAGATTTGTATATATATATATATATATATATATATATATATATATACCAACCCCTCCGCATGAGTAGGATGTGACACAAGGTTATTTCTTAAACAGGGCTTGGCAGGTTTGAATTCAGAGGTTTTCTTCTCCAAAACTAGTTGCCTAACCAAGGTTAAAGAGCCCAGTCTTCCCTACTATTTACCCATAGCTAGAGGGAGAGTAGTTGGATTCATACCTTTCCCAACAATATTAGCAGTATGTGAAATGAAAACAGTCTCCTACAGGATTTCTTACAATATCTCCTCTGAATTTAATTGTCTAATTTTGCTGGGGAAACTGAGTTGTTTTCTAATTTTTTTTCTGTGTTGTTTCCTAAATTTGTATATATATATATATATATATATATATGAAGTAGTCAAACAGTGTGTTTGAAAATGGCGAAGGCCGACAATTTGTGGGAGATTATGTGCTTAATTAAAGTCATTCCTAATTTTGTTAATTAATTAATTATAACTAAATGAATTAGGCATGCATATCGGTTTAAATGTAAAGCGTAAACAAATCGAGAAAAAGTTGATCTCTGTATGTACATTTCAGCCCATTAGGTCTCATCAGCAGAGCCATAGACAGGGTAGTACTTTGTGCGTGATTTGAACCCTACCTGTCAGGCTGACAGGCAGACATTCTAACCACTACACTAGCTGGCTTCCCCAGAATCTCTCATTTATTTTAAACCGATATGTATATCGCACTTTTTGGGTGACTTATGGCACGACAGTATGAAATGGTCAAACAATGTGTTTGAAATGGCGAAGGCCGACAATTTTTAGGGAGATTATGTGCTTAATTAAAGTCATACCTAATTTGTTAATTAATTATAATTAAGTGAATTAGGCGTGCATATCGGTTTAAATGTAAAGCATAAACAAATCGAGAAAAAGTCATCCTACTCATGCGGAGGGGTTGGTATATATATATATATATATATATATATATATATATACCAACCCCTCCGCATGAGTAAGATGTGACACAAGGTTATTTCTTAAACAGGGCTTGGCAGGTTTGAATTCAGAGGTTTTCTTCTCCAAAACTAGTTGCCCTACCAAGGTTAAAGAGCCCAGTCTTCCCTACTATTTACCCATAGCTAGAGGGAGAGTAGTTGGATTCATACCTTTCCCAACAGTATTAGCGGTATGTGAAATGCAAACAGTCCCATACAGGATTTCCTACAACTCTAACCATTGCACCACATGCCTCCATATATGTATGTGTGTGTGTGTGAGTGTGTGTGTGTATAGCATCAAATGTTTCCTTGACAGAATTCAACCAAAATTGAGAACTCAACAATACATATAAAGATTTGCATGGATATTTTTTTACATATACGGAGTACTATGAATAAATGAATATATAAGTACCTTATTCAGATATAAATTTAAATTTATTAAGGAAATTTTTTGCCTCTTTCTGAGTTTTAAAATTTTGAAGACTTCATATCTGGTCTTTTTCATAGGATTTTCATTCTCATATATATATATATATATATATATATACAGGGTGTTCAGGATGAATTTGACATATTTATATTTGGTTATTTTTCTCTGTAGGTTGGAGATATAGGGCCGGGTTAGCTCAGTCGGTAGAGCGTTTGGTTAGAAACCACAAGGTCCCTAGTTTGATACCGGTCCCCGCCAACTCAGCGTATGAGTAGCACAGGGATCTGTGTGGTAAAGTAAGGAGCTGATGGAAGGTGTGGCGCTCCACCTCAGATGCTAAAAACAATCTCCTTGGTCTAGCGCTAGTGAAAAGGGGATAGACTCCCTCGCTGATTGGCTGATACTGACTTTAGGCCGCCCCATCGACTTTACTTTTTTATGCATCATTTAAAAGCTTGGACCCTTCTTCATTCATATACGTGATGACAGATGGAATGGATGACTGGAACCCACCTAAATCATGGAAGAGAATAACTTGCATCATGATGATCTGCACCGGCCATCAAAATAAGGAGATTATGGTTGCTGCCCAATGCTCCCTGAACACTGTAAAAACAATCAGGCATGAACTGGAGAATTGCAATGGAGACTACGAGGATGTGGCTAGAAGAAAGCAACATAACAGACAATCTGATTGCGTTCATACAGCAGAATTCCTCGAAAATATGCAGAGAAAAGTGTTGGAGGACTCTCAGATGCCTACATGGAGTTGCTAAACACTGTAGTCAAGCCCTGGATAACAAGGGTAGCCAATGGTAGGCCATATGTATGGCAGAATTGGTGTTGAATCCTGCAATTATTTTTTTTTTTGTTTTTTTTTTCTGATTTTGAATTTGAATTCTTGAAAATTCAAAAGGCAAAGACAAAAAATAGATAAATGGGACCATATCATCTTTAGGCATCCCTTTTGCGATCTCAATTCCTGAGGTCATTTTTTCCATTTACACCATCAAAATCCGGTTAATTGTTAACAGACGCTTTTTAGAGTTTATAAACCCTATCCCCTTACCCTAACCCTAACCCTAACCCCTAACCCTAACAAACAACCAGATTTTGACGGTGTAAATGGAAAAAGTGTCCCCACAAATTGAGATCGCAAAAGGGGTGCCTAAAGGTCATATGGTCCAATAAATGAATAAATAAACCATGAGATTATTTTCTAAAGAATGAAGTTACCAAACTCTAATGACTTCCTGAACTGAAAACATTTGATGTAAAGAATGTAAATTTGGAATCATTTGTAAGAATGATTTTCAAAAATTACATTTAATTCAAGGAAATGAAAGAGATTACCTGTATTCTCATGAGATTTTTTTTATTCAAACATATTTTCCAAATTATCTAACTACATTTTAAATTCATGAATCTTTTGAATTCAAAAAAAAAAAAATATTTTCCTTATTTTGTAATGAATAATGATTGAATAGGATTCATGTCAGGAAGAGGAGATTGATTTGGATATGTAAGCCAATGTTACATAATTCATAGATAGTCAATGAATTATGTACATACTGTAAAGTAAGTAAGTAAAATCGTCAGGGTGGCCTAAAGTCGGTATCAGCCAGACAGCAAGGGAGTCTTTCCCCTTTACACTAGCGCTAGACCAAGGAGATTGTTTTGATAGTGTAACGTTGTGGTATTTTCACAGTACCCAAAATGATAGATGTAACGTAGCGGTGGTGGCGATATATTCACCGTACTAAAAAGGCATTCTGCACGTGGCGGTCATCTTATTGATAAAAAAAGTACAACGCGAGAAATATATCTTCACAAGCTGGTTAAGCTTTTATTTCCAGGGCTCGTCTCGTGGGCTGTATCGGAGAGGAGGAAAGGCAGAGAGAAAGAGAGAGAGAACACTGTTAAATTACTGTGACCCCATACTAGGCACCAGAGGCCCGTCCATTTCCTTACATGTCCGAAAGCAAAAAGAGACTGGTACCTTTCTTCGTTGTTCCATGTCACCACGTGACTTCCGGTTCCGGTCAACACCCGAAACTTCTGGTTGAAACTCAATTCTCCATTCGGGGGTCACGCCCCGGTCAAATCATCGTTCATCCTGTTTTGTGCTCATCACTATTTTTTAAACCTTTACTCTCCCACTTATTTCTTTCTTCCTACCCCTTCCATTAGTAGTCCTTGCCAAATGCAATCTTGCTACAATAGTCAATGAATTATGTACATACTGTAGTAAAAATATTTTTGAATAAGAATTTGTTAGATTCAAAATCGGAGTGAGTTAAGTGGGGAATTTCCATAACCGTTAGGCTTATGATTGACTTATGATGACCCCATCTTGCTACCCCCAGAAAAGCGCCATTATAGGTGTGAGAAGTTTTAGATTAAATGCAACAAGAAATTCAGAGCAAGTGGATGCATAGACTGCTTGCTCTGAGAGTTATTCTCCACCACGCGGTTGCATCTTTATGGACTGGGTTGTCTTAAATAAAAGACTAAAAAAAAACAATTAAGTCTTGTTGAGTTATTAAACAAGAATTGACCAGCCCAAAGAAATCAACAGAAAGATGTAGAAACAGCCTGAGAAATCAATCCAAAGAGATCAGCCCCACAGAATCAACCCTGAGAAAAATATGGCGGCCAACGAGTTAGAACCAGTCAAAGCAGAAAGTAACATTTATGCGTCTGAAATGGATGGATAACGGATTTATTTCCCATTGAAGTCAGATGCCAAGGATTTAATTACCATCTCAACTTTGGCATTTTTGTCTAAACTTGGACTTTTCCCCACCAGACAGAAATCTTCTCTT